>JAZGTH010000088.1:352500-537500 GCA_036877525.1 Chromobotia macracanthus | reverse complement strand
ATAAACATTCATAACAGAGTTTGCTTGTCATCTTACACAACTTGTGGAAACATTCAAATATTTTTACTGTGGCGCATTTCACATTTTTCAGCTTTAAATGCTGCTAACATGCTAAAACACCCAGAACACCCTAGAAACTTCAGAGTAACGTGCTAAACCTTAGCAACTGCATAGCAACACCCTAGTAACCATCTGGGACACTCTAGCATACACTCTAGTGGATAGACCTGCCTGGACATTTCTCCAGATTTTAAATTGTACATTTATTATTTTGTATTTTTGATCTAATTCTTTTGGCAGAAGAGTTTACTGTGTCTTATCAGTTTTAACACACATGGTTCGTCTAAAGGGCAAATGGAGACGGCTGTTCAATTCTTCTGTTTAATGTAGTGTGTTCTCTTCAGATCCAAACACTGTGAGTCTAACAGATGAGGTTTGGAGAGCAGAACGGCACATCTCACTCTGAAATAATGAGATGAAGCTCACGATCTGTGTAAAGACATCAATTCACTGGAGTCTGTGTGTCAGGATGAAAGCTGAGTGTGTGTGGAGAAAGATCTGCTGTTGGCCAGAATACAATGTCATTTAATCTCTCTACTTATATACATGTGCATTACTCTTTGTTTTGAAGTGGTGCATATTTTTCCTTTTTCAGAGGCAAATAGATGAGTTTAGCATGAAGCTTGTGTGTTCCTTTAACATAAATACAGACTTCTACACACTGGTTAAAGTTCATGTCTGAGTTTTCTGAGCTACATGAATGGAAAACCTCAGATGTAGTAAAGATTTTCTCTTTGTAATTATGCTTATAGATGAGCATAATTATAATCTATAGGCATAATTACACAATCAACAGCAGCATGTCAATGTATGTTGATATTAAGATATTTTCATTAATGGAACTTGAGCACAAATGAACAGATGAAGTACACGTGATGGTGCAACAGCACGTGTGTGTTTAATGTCACACACACACACAAACATCTTCCCACAAAGACCCTTAAAACTGAATGATCAGAACCTTCAGGAACATGATCATATTTCTCCTCTGAAGGAGGGAATGTGCTGTATGAATGGTCTCAGAAACTCCATATAACAGACCAACGGCTTCCTCCTCCACTGATGAGAACTGCATGTTTGTCATTGTTTCAGAGAACTCTCAGTCATTAGTGGCACGCTGGTGCAGGCCGGACGTTTAACTTGTGACCAGATAAAAGTAAACTTTTAAAAGTTTGTCTTTCATGATGCTCTCCAGAAGACAAGAAATAACGTCTTCACATAGTCACAGATCTGTACTGCAAAACACAGCTGTTAAAAATAAGAAATTAAGAAAATAAGGGAGGAAAGATCTACTAATGAAACAAGACAACACGTTTATGGTTAATAAACAAAGTACATAACAGATCAAAACAGTGTCAACAGTTCAAAATGGTCTCCTTCCGATTCACAATGGTAAGTTTATAATAATGATTGATCATTTGTGCTGTCAGAAATGTCAGTTTGTTTTGTGGTTACATCACGTCTGTAACAGAAAGGAGATCCGGCTGCTAAATCACGTGTGTGGGGGCTGAAGATGCTGCAGAGTTTGTAGCTTGTTCTTACAGCAGTTGTTTATATTTTAACTTGCATCTATGTTAAGACATTAACTTCACAAGCAGTTCACAACTAAATGTTTCAAACACAGATGGTGATATAGAGGCAAAGGTTACAGCAGAATATTATAAGAATATAAGGATTTTGCATTACAAATTATATTGTGTCTATAGGGAACTAGTGGAACGTACTGTAGCTCTAGTTTTCTTTCGGTCTGTCTGGAATCTAGCAGATGAGGCAGAAGATGAATTCCATCTGCAGAGTAAGACCATTCTTCTGCTCTCAGTGTTGTTGCGGTTTGTGGCTCTGTTGATTCTGGTTCTGTTCTCACCCAGACCTCCAGGAGCCCTCAGGGAGAACATATGGAAGCCAAATGTGCCCCAGTGAATGAAGAGTAGGATGCTAAAGCTGCGTCTCAGAGTCGTCTCATAAAAGAGACCCAAGGAGACAAAACAGAGACAGTAAACTAACAGGAAATGTTTTTGACCGCAACAGATCTGCATGTTCATCGAGGTGTTAATTTGAATTTTATATTGTGCCCTAACTAATAGCTGTATTTCATTAGTGTCTCCCTCTAAAGACCCCAGTAGTGTCAACGTGGAGACATCTCAACAACGTCTCAAACTGTGCTCCAGATATAAATGGTGTGTAATCAGAGATCTCGATTAATCACAACAATCCTGATCAGTTAATCTGAGAAAAGTCAAATTCCAAAACATAACAAAATAAAAATTGTCACCAAAAGTTCCAGTGCCACACAAACACTGCAAGAGAGAAAACTGAACATTCTGAACGTTCCTGCTGCTTCTGTCCTGAAGATTTGTGAATCTGAGCTCTGCAGAAGAACAACTATGAGTTCAGTGATCTAAGAGATTTTCCATGACATGCGTCATGCAGTACTGCTCTGGCTTGTTGGAAAAGGTTCAGAGAAGACAGAATTCACTCTGAAGTGACACCACACACATGGATTAGTGCTGCAGTGTGCTGGATTGTGTAGAAAAGAGCCTCTACAGCTCCAACATTCAGATAAAATCTTCATCATTTTATGAAACTGCTGTTTTCTATTTTCCGGACAATTGCACACACTGAAAACCTTTACTGGCTGGAGAAAACTACAGGTGTTTATCTATGTGTGTGTGTGTATCTGAGCCTACATTGATTCATTGACTGTAACTTCTAGACCACATCATATGTATAAAATAAACTGAAGACAGTCAGCATGTATAAAGAATGTTTGCATGTATGTTTCAGGTTTAGTCAGAGAATGACAGACGGGTTATACATGTGACGGGAGTTATGAGGTGATGATCATGGAGTGTGTTTAAGCAGCTCTGTCTTCTTCACTGTCTGTTAGACCCACACTTTTACTGTAGCTGAGTCTTTCTTCATCTTTCTCATCATAGATGTTACTGTATAAGGAGTGAGTGGCACACTTTACCATTTCAGATCAGTGTACTGCTCTCTGGGTTCTGACTGTGATCTCTTAATACACTGCACCTAAACGCTGATCTAAGATCTGCTCGCTGCAGTGATCTCTGAACACACTGCACCTAAACGCTGATCTGAGATCTGCTCACTGCAGTGATCTCTGAACACACTGCACCTAAACGCTGATCTGAGATTTGCTCGCTGCAGTGATCTCTGAACACACTGCACCTAACTGAACACACTGCACCTAAACGCTGATCTGAGATTTGCTCGCTGCAGTGATTTCTGAACACACTGCACCTAAATGCTGATCTGAGATCTGCTCGCTGCAGTGATCTCTGAACACACTTCACCTAAACGCTGATCTGAGATCTGCTCGTCGCAGGAACTACTGTACACAGCAGATGAAGCAGCCTCAAAGCAGTGACATGGTTTTGAAACAGCACAAACAAGCAGCTGAGTGAGTTTAGATTCAGTCCACAGCCAGCTGTACAGCTTCTGTGTTGATCTGTGTGTGTGTTACGAGTTCAGACTTAACAGTCTGATTCTTGAGGTAAAACTGGTGTCTAACGTGACTGAAGTGTGTTCATGTGCTATCAAGACACCAGTTTGAAGAGATTGATGAATTTGTGTTTGGATTTTACGAGTCTTTACAGTAATTCTCTGGATGAAAACTGCATGAACATGTGCATGCATGTGCTGTCTGCAGGACATTTATCTCTGTATATATACAGTATATTTGTCTGCTATAGGCACTGTGAGTTATGATTGTGATGTGCATTAGCAGGACACACATGCAGGGTCGAGCTGTGAAGCCAGTGCAGATAAACAAAGAGTCCTGTGATCTCACGCTGGCCTTCTGTTTTCTCTCCTCCACAAACATCAGCAGCCGCTGAGAGACAACAACACTGACACTATCTGTGTAAGTCTGAAACATGTGACCTCTTACAGTTTGAGTTCCCTTCAGGGTAACTGCAAATAACAAGGTCACTTATAAAGGTTATATACAGATCAACTATTACTAAACTATGGAATATTAAACAGAAAGTATGAGACTATGAAATTAAATGATGTGCTTTAGGAAAGCGTTTTCGTCCCCATACCGTTTAACAGGTCAGCTGTCAGTATGTCAGTAAAGACTGCAGTCATGCAGTCACTATAAACAGTGGATTAAATAAATATTTTATATAATGTATTTTTTTAAACTTCTGCAGAGAAATATTTCATAAGTGTGTGTGAAACTATGAAACTGTGGGAGAACTTTTGTAAATATGTGTTTTGAAAAAAGCATATGTAGATTGTGCCTTCTAAACTCAGTTTCCTCATGTTGTCTCATGAAATTGTTTTCATTCAGTCTTTGAGTACGAGCAGCGTGTTACTGAAACTGGACATGCATGACATCAGAAACCCCATGTGTTGTAAGATAACAGTATGTTCGTGAAAGGAAACCGTAACAGCTGGATCAAAGTTAATGTAAAATAAAACATATTACAGGACAAGTTCACCACAAAATGACACATTTGTCATCATTTACTCATTTCAACCTTGTAATAATTTTCTTTTCTCATGAAACACAGTAAGAAATGTCAGACAGACTGTGTGAGCTTGTGTTTTCCAATTAATGTGATGTAATAGTTATACTGGCAATCCTCAAAACAAGATAAAAATAATGTAACTGTTCAATGACTTGTTATATTACAAGACTTCTAAATACTTCAGAATTCATTCATACAATAACTCTTGTGAGCGACCATGTGTACACGACATAAAATATTTTATTATCTTATTTGTAGATTGTTTTCACTACAAAAACGTTTTTGTCACCTCACTTTTTGGCCAATTATAATTTACAAAACAATCAGCTTAGCAACATGCTGAACATTGTATAGATATTCCAGTAATATGAATCTGTACTCTTCATGTTGTGTGCTGTTAAACAACAGGAAACCAACATTTTACCTTAAATCTCGTTTGGGGTTACGTGGCTGGAGTGAGTGTATGATGACAACATGTTTCTTAAATTTCAGTGTCACACCACTGTACAGTAAACACAAACCTAATGCCATCTTTCTGCAGTTGTTTGTACACATTCACTTCAGATATAAATAGATTTGTGCTTTGAGAGTCTGTTCACATCGACTGCACAGAGACTTCATAGCAGTAATTGAGAGCACATGGACTGTATTATTCAACTCCTTTCAGATTTACAAAACATAATTAAACCGAATAAAACACTGACCTAGTTTAAAGAGCACATGGGCAGCGGGGGAGGCGGGGTATGGGATTTCCCAGACAGCACTTTTCATTTGAGGATTAAACTGGGCCACACAGACTCATGTAGATGACCAGTATGAACCCGAGTGAGAGAGTGGACAACCGCCCTGACACACACACACACACAAACAAGGTCAAAATTTACTGGTATTACCTCACACACACACACACATACTCCCACCCAGCCCACTCGTCATTTCCCCAGCAGTCACATTGAACCGAGCCTCAGATCACAGCTGGTTTGCACAACTGTACCATTTTATTTTCATTCTAAGCATATTGAGGGGGCCAGGAACCAAAAACAATCCCACAATCCCACAAGGTGGCAGTCAGTCTGACAAACGAGTGTTAAAGTGACTAACAGAAGAGAATCAGTGTCCTGCATTTTGTTTTTCCACTCTTTCATCACAGAACCAGGCCAGAGCTGTCTGACATGGACCTGTGCTGAAAGAATGACTTCCGAGCAGGAGAGATACAGGACTGACTAACTCACAGTCTCAACAAAACATTCTAAAACCATTGAGCAAGACTACTGAAATGTAATTTTAACAATGTCCTCTTACAAATCTGGTAGAAATGATCATACTGACAGCGTGGTATTTAAATACATGACAGACATCATCAGTGATGTGTCATGGATAATAAGATAATAAAGATCAAAAAAGTCTGCTCTTATAACAAGCAAAACACATTTAAAGGAGCAGGTCACTCATATTAATTTACTGACATTCATAATGATCTAAATAATGATCATAATGATTCTGTGAGGATGCAGAATGCTTCAAATAACAGAAACGTAACGTTATATGAACATTCAATATAAAACATTTCAGCTTCATTGCATGTCAAAAAATGTAATTCACTCTAAATGCCACTGAAAATTAGATTATTATTCTGCTCTGAAAAGTCTAAACACCTTATAGAAATGTTGCTTCTAGGTGTTTTTATATTTATTTAAAATAAAATATAATCTATAAATATAAGATAATCATGGGAGCACAATTGTATTTTCATGTCAGGTCAGAGGCACTTGTGGACCTTATTATGTTTTACACACACAATGTAAGTCTGTTTATTAAATACAGACTGTGACCTTTATGTGGAGCTGACAGTAATGAGTCTGATATTTGCATCTGGCTCGTCTGTGAGCGCATGGCTTTAGTTGAAAATTCCATCATTCAATATTCCGTGTTTAATGTCAATTCAAACAGGCCTGTAATTGCTCCAGATTTTCCAGCATAATTCAGGATCCTTTATTCAGCCGGTCACACGACAAATGTTCTGATTTAAAACACAGCACCAATGACTGCGCAGATAACAAACTCTACACAAGAACACAAGACACAGCAGCACCTAAACACAGCCAGTAATAATGAGGTTAAAGCACGTAAGCTGCAAATATTTCCACAGAGTTTTAGTAGCTGCTTGTTGCTGTCACTGTTGAGTAAGCAGATCTTATTCAGTCAGTCACTGCAGGTTCATCAGAGCAGCCAGTCTTTAAACGTCATTTAACCGGCCTGCAGAGAGTCCGTTCACTGAAGCAGTGCTCTTATAAAGAACCAGCATGAGTTTCCAGTCAGACGACATTTTCCTGGCCAAGCAGGTCAGGGGAAAATTTCCCTCACTGCTCTTCAATGTGGAGTCATTATAAAGTAGTGAAAATAAATGACAGACAATTAACAGCTGTGCTTTTTATAAGGATAAATATCTGACACTATAAGCTAATGTAACAAACCTGCAGGTTTCCTCATGTATAATTCTGCTTTGTAATGAAACATGTATGTACAAAGATATAAAATGATACAATCACCAATATATAAAGTGCAAACAGTCTTTAAAAACACACTGAAAAACTAAGATCAAGTTTCACATTTTCTGACCTACTTTAACATTGCAGTATCTCTATCAGAGCAGTGGTATCGCTCTCGCTCCCTCTCTTACACACACACAGACACACACACAGATCTCCTCTCCTGGGTCTCATTTCAGGTGAAAACCTTCTCCAGGACACAAAAAATCCCACCATCATCTGTCTGATGCCACCCGAACCCTCACATGCCACACCAGCCTCCAAGAGAACATGCTTTCTCCCTGCCATTATCATTCATTGTACTACTTGTTTTGTGTTAAAGCTGTTTCATCTCCATGCATAATTCACGGTTTATGTTGCAATATTTGCAGTGAACGCAGCCCTGCTTCTGTTCTGATGGCCGTCAGGAAATCAGAAACAGATGATGTGTTCACACTGATCCTCAGCTTCAACACATAGGACTCTTACAGTAGCCACAATCTACTTCCCTTCAGCTCGCTGTGTAGACACAGCATGAAGTCGGAACTTTAAGAGTTTAAACTGACAGATCATCCAGCTGATCTTCTCACAACGTCAACCGTATGTCTGTCTTTATAAATCCACAAATTTCTGTGAATGCTACTGTAGTCTCTGTGTGTGATTTACATCTCGCTTGCATTTTATTTTCTTTTGTCTTTATCCCTTTTACATGTATGGTGGATGTATGTTTTTTTATTTTCTTTGAACGTTCATGTGCATGTCTTCTGTAAACAGGGTTTTGAGATCTTCAACACACGACCTTCAGCTCTATTATCATGTTTTTTTTGGCAGTTTACAGGGTGTTTTGGAAGATTTATCTTGTTCATGCTCAGAAGAAACTAATAAAAAGACTAATGTAATGATCAGACTTCTGTAAGCATGCCAGTGCTGGAAGCAGAACACATATTCCTCCCCGTTCTTCAAACACACAGAGCACTGACTGATGAAACTGATGTGTGATCAGCATCATTCATCAGATCTGTGGAAGATGTTTCCCCCACACAGATGAAAGTCAGGCACTAGTAAGTGGACCATTAAACCACAGGAAGGGAAAACCTCTGGCTCCAGCTTCAGAATGACCAGCTTCCCATCCCATCCCTTTTCCTCAGCTCCTGCCCTCAGACAAATGGAACAGGAAGCAGTTTCAGAAAGGATTCCCAGAACCAGCAGGTGGGAATGACATGGAGTGACGGAACAGGAAAAGGTCTCTCACACAGTTTCTGATCCAAAGTCTGAACAAAGTGACTGGAGAAATAAAACAGGCTGAGATGAGATTCCCAGGTGTCCTGTTTTCTACTAAGTCATGTTAATAAAGGCAGCATCAGTATTAGATGGGAAGGGACACGTTTAAAGAGACCCGTGACACAGCTGCTGCCCTGATCAGAGGAGAAGAGCGTTTCTCCAGCCAGTGATGTCCTCCAACCTCCACACTCCACAAAGCTGTTTCAAAACCCAGTGAGCTGCCTACAGACACATAAGTGCTTCCAACATGAAGGCTCTTCCAAAAGAGAGGCAGCAAAATTATGACTTTATTGTCAGACAGCATTGTGTGTATCTTATATTGATTTCCTTATAAAGATTTAATGTGTGTATCTTATACTGATTTAATTAATTTAACTTCCTAAAGAAGAGTGAGAACATTTCAGAAGGTCAAGTAGGGTAGGATGATGCTGCAGGCTGCAGATTCTAGTCCTGTTTGACTTTGTCCTACATTGACAAGATCATGGGCTCAAGAATTAATAATAGATATAATCAAAAATTGTTCTTGCTAAAAATCTGATTTCTCAAGCAAAAGGTCACTGGGTCATCAATGCACGATCTGGACACAGTTTTTCCTCTCTGGCAGGCTAGTATGAAATCATACCACAAAAAATCTAACTAAAATGAAGCCAAAGGCCCAGAAATCTGTGTCAGTGTTTGCAGACAAAGACACGCAGTCAGTGTGGTGAAGTCTGAAAGGGAAAAGCTGACTGCTGATCAGAACTAGGTCACATTTGAATGTTACAGCAGTTTTTATAATGAACCTGATGCTGATTTACAATTTCATATTGTAATCATAATAAGACTGCACTCTGAGTACAATCATATAAGACATCTTCTGTCAACAGTCAGCAGTCTGTGTAAATGAATTCAGGTGACCTAAATATGTTTTAATGAAATTCTGATGAGATTCATTTCTGACAGTCATAATCGCAGTATTAATTTATCTTAATGCTGCTGAAACTCTTGGCAGGACACTGAAGGCTTTATGAGGCTCTGTGAGCTGAACATGGACCCAACGGCCCTAAACTGACTCTACTGCACAATGTTATAATATTGGGTATGAAGTACTAAAATAATTACCACACAAAAAGAAACAGAGAAATAAACTCATTGTACTGTTTTTGAGAATGAAGCGTTATGAAGCTCATAGAAAGCCTTCAGTTTCAAAGTTTTCTAAACTCTGCACAATTATGTGGTCTGTTGTAATTTATTGTGTGCATTCAGCACTGTGTTCCTCAACTATTCATAAGCCAATCAGAACAGACCAGATCTGTCCACTCAGATCCCCAGCTGTGATGTCAGGTTAACTTTGAACTGAAAACACACATTTATGAAACCCTGTTGCTGAGCTCCAGTATTCATGACCTGTGTGATATCATCTTGCTCCATTTTACCAAAGTCATTATGTTTCCGCCAAACTGGACCACTCCTGTTCACCTTTTGTAATTACAGGAAACCCCCTATTGTTTTGTAACACCCAGGCAAACTTGCAACATGGATGAAATGGAGTTTTATGTGCCTCTCTATGTGGAGGCAGTGCTGCATGTTCTTGGAACAGCTGTGACAAAAGCAAAGGAAGCCACATTGAAGCTCACCAGGAAATGCAACCTTGAGAAGCAGGAATGCTCTGCTCAGAGGAAATACATCAGTTGCTCTAGGAGCCAAATTCAGCTCTGTGAGTAAAAGTTACTGGCAGTTTAGGGCGTGACATTTATAGAAATGTGTTAGACTTTAACAGAAGGGGTCTTACAGTTAGGAATGTTGAACGCAGAACCTTAGTAATCGTGACAGGGCACATAAGTCCTAAAAGGTTCAAAGTGGTTAACATTTCGAGGTCTGGTGCTGCCGACAGTTCAGCACCTGAATGGGACTCTTGTGAAAGATCTTTGGCATTCATGAGCTCTAGTACATGAGGAAATTGACACAAAAGGGGTTCTTTTGATTTGTGTACGTTCTGAAACTCACAAAGGTTCTGACAGTATGACAAAATAAGACTCTTGTGCCACCATCTTTTCAATCTTTTAACAGTTGGATGTATTATGCTTGGTAGACTTTTATTTGTTTACATTTCAGAGATCTAGAGACATTAAAACACAAGTTGTCAAAGGAGATAAACCACCAGCAGGTCAGTTAGTCATCTGATCCGGTTGTGGATGAATTGACCACAAGTCTCTTTAGCCTGTTGACCTCCACAGAATCTGATCCCAGTCCATTTACATTGTAGCATGTGAGAACCTCTGAGGTTTGAGGGATCTGTGTTTCATGCTCTCCTCAGCATCTTTTAGGGAGTCTGTGGCTGTAACACACTGGAACTTGGTGAAGTAAATTCAATTACTTCTGGAGGCCACTGCGATGGCCCAAGAGGACTTTATTAAAATCACATCCACAAAATACTCGCCTGACTCTCCTCCAAAACAAGATGTGTTTCCCCTCAGTGCTTCTATTGGACAGATCAAGGAGCTTCAGCACTAGAGCACATCTTTGGCTTTCATGCTCCAACACACATTCATTTCAGTGTGATGGAAGCATTGAGCTCCACTTCTAAGAAACCTCATTTCATCCTTCACTGCCATCAGATCACATGTAGGATCAGACAGACAGATTAATCAGACTGCTGTGAAATACAGGGGACATCCCTGTGGAGACTCAGCAGAGCTAAAATTCATTTTCATACAGGATAGACTTGTGTGGCTTTCCCAGAAATGTAAGGTTCTGATCCTTTTTCCAAGAAAAAGCAATATAGGACATTTTTGACTAGAGTAAAATTGTGTGATTGTGCATTTTGCATGGGAAGGCACGAAAAAACAAATGTTTTTTGTAATGTAATGGAATCAGAGTATCTATAAGATGTATAAGCTGACATGCTTCAACTGGGAAAAAACATCAATAAATAAGCCATATTGACAGTGATATGTCATCACCAGTATGGTCACCAGTACAGTACGTATGCTTATCTATTAGCTCTGATTTTCATTACTGTACAGTGTTTTCATGTATTACAAATACTTGATGCTAATATTAAAACAAAAACATGTTGGTATTGGCAGCCATGACTGCATGTGACGCTGACTCTAAAACCTCTGAATCAAACGAAATAAAACTGAAGCAGGAGTGCCATCTCGTCCCAGAGGAGACTTCCTGCCTGCAGCAGTCTCATTTTCCTTGGTAGATGCAGCGAAGCCTGCAGTCAGGAGGCTAAATGTGGAAATTGGGTCTTCTGGCCTCAGGTCATGGCGGTCGTTCAGAGTCCTCAACTGCCCTCACCTGTGTGATCCATTTGAGTTCTGACAGCTGAGAAACAGTGAAACTAACAACTGCAACCTTATACATCCACACTGCAAACAAGATCCTATTCATTTGCTCACTGAGTCTGATGCTGTATGTAAGCCACACCGTGACGATGCAGCGCTCCTGTCCTCTTCTGCATTCTGTGTCTGGTGGGCTTGTTAGTGGCTGGGGATAAAGGAAGTGGGCGGGGCTTCCTGTAGGAAGGAATGAAGGGTGTACAGCACCCTGGGGAAGAGGTCTCACTCGTGCATGCACACACCCTGAACTCACCCCACTCCACCCGGCTCTGGACCAGTTCCATGCTGGTTCCTCTATGCTGGCATCCCCCCACACTTCCCAAAACTTTCCTCTCACAGGGGTGACAGGCAGCACAGAGCTGGAGACCTGACTGATCACACTGAAACAAAGATGAATACATGATCGTGACTGTGCTATTTTTCTGGGAGACAGTCAAGGCCTGTGTGTGTATGTGAGGTTCAAAATGACACCACCTACCAACCAGTAAGAAAAATCATAAATGACAAAATCTCTTTAACATCTCAATTGTTTCTCCTAGACAGTGATGGCGTCTCCTATTTCTATTTTTCAACTAAAGTACTACAAGTAAATAAAAACACAATGCTGTAAGATAATAAAACCATTGAAGTCAAATCAGTATTTTTTTGCTCTGTAATATTTCATGTTTTTCAGGTATTATTTTATTCTGTGCAACAAAAATCAGTTTATTAGCCATTTTCCTCATTATTTCAAAACCATTAAACTATAGTTTTGGTGTATTGGTCTATTTTCTTAGCCAAAAACAATATTCAGCTTTCATGCACATAAACAATTGCCAATTGTTAACTTTGAATTCAATTGTTAAATTTGATTGTGTATAGATGTGTATGTGTGAATGTGTATGTGCGTGTGTGTCACTGCATGTGATCAACGGACGGGTGAGTACTTCACTTCATTATTGTATGTTTTTATATTAAAAGCTGTATTTCTAAGACTGTGTGGATAAGCAGGTGTTCAGCAGGTGTCTTCCACAGGCAGGTAAATCTGAAATATACACTGAGAATAAAAACTGTTGTTCACCTGTTACTAAGTATCTCAGAACAAAAAGTCTGAATATCTTTTAAAGATTTGTGTAATGTTGCCTGGCAAACTGTCAAATGCAGTGATGATTGTCTCTTAAGTGCTCAGTGTAGTTACCTTGTAAACAACGTTGTTTCTAGGTAAACTGATCAACTGATCATTGGAAGTTGTTGTTTTGGGGAATCTCTTGTCATTTGTATGTACAATAACAGCAACAGGCGAGCATGAATTCCTGTGCACTCTTCATCTGAGGATAAAACTAGATACTGTAAACTGCCTTGGATGTACTTCTGGAGGACAAACAATGTTCCTGTCATATAAGTCTGATCACAAACACTTTCAATCCAAACATCTGTAAACATCTGTCTGAACCCCTTAACACTTAACTGGATGTCCAGAGAGATTTCTCCACATCTAATGAAGTACAGACAGATCTTTCCCTCAGAGCAACATTTTGATCTGAAAGCGAACATGACCACAGAAGACAGTTGCCTGAGTGGACAACACTGAACTATAAACTAGCATCTCATCTCACTGAGATCATAACCATATGTGCTGAGGCAGAAGGTTTATGAGCGTCTGCAGGCGTCTCCTGCTTTATTGACTCTCATCTCTGTGTTTTCAGGATTCTGGAGGTTCAAGTTTATACAGTTCCACCGTGATAGCGTCTGTGTACAAACACACACACCAACTACAGAGGCAGACGTGATCTTTACTCATCACAAACATTCCAGACATGAGTGGGAGAAATGTCATTTAACTGAAGAACTCCAGATCGGCACAATGAAAGACCTCCTCACTGCTCAAAGCCTCAGACATAAAAGATCTTCATCCGCTGATGAAGAGCCAGATGAAAGTTCTCTGCAAGAAATACTTGTCCTCATTTTCTAGACTTGTAAGAAGACTGAACACTCTAATCTCCAGACAGACTCCCTGTTCTCCAACACTGGTTCTGTCTGACTCTAGAAGATGATAGGATTATGGGTAATTAGGGGGAAACTGTTAGGACAGGGAGCTCTGTTCACAGAGAGGTGAGATGAACTTCACTCAACAGGCATGTTTAAACCTGCCAGTCCTCAGATCAGCCGAATTCTCAACCTGACAAAAAGTCAGACAAAATCTTCTACTTTTTTTTTCCCTTTCATAGCCAGTTGTGATTAAGAGATACATCACAATATCTATAGCTCATACTGAGGGTTACCAATGTGCTAAATATCACAAAGAACACATTAGCAACTGCATAGCAATATTGTAGCAACCTATTGATCGTTGATCAACAGCAACTGTCACCCGCAATTTGTTCAGAAAATGAAAAATCTGGATTCCTGATCTTGCCTGTCAATGTCATGTCATTGGTTTGATGATGACTGGTTTTCCTGACATTAGGGGGCAGTCTAACTCTTCTGGTGAGAATCTGTCTGTCTTCTTCCTGTCTCTGTGGATTTGTTCACTCTGCAGTGAGTAGGTGAGAGAGACATTTCCTGGATATGCTGAATGCTTTCTGTGATGTTTGTTTCACTGCTGTTGAACAATCCTGATTAAAGCACATGTAGACACTGGGGTGTGTTACACAGACAGCATGCCAGGCACAAATCTTCAAACATGTGAACAAGAGAGAAATATTACTGTGCCACAGTAATATTTGAACAGCAAAAGTAACAATACATCTCTGTTCCAAAACCCAGTGGGCTGCCCTGCTGTCTACTGCTTCCACGAGCAGCATCACAACTGAAATGGACCCTCACTAGTGGCTGATTTGGAAAAGTTCTACATAGGTGACACATGTGTGTTGATTCACACATGAAAATAGTCAGCACAAACATGTAATGCATAACATACTACAATTATAATGGCATACTGTTTTATTGATATTTTTGAATATTGAATAAAAATGATGTTCATCTTGGATGAACATAAGGTTGCTGCCTAACTTTCGTCTAAAAATTGTCTAGGGGAGTATGTAACAAGGTTTTGGAAAAGAGCACAAAACCATCTCAGGTAATTTGTTGCTTCTCAGTGCATGAGGTTTTAAAACCATCAGACCATCATTTTGAAATCAAGATAGCTTGCAGCTGATCTCTTCTAACGTCACACTGAGAAGAAAAGATGAAATGTGCATGAATTTATAAATCAGCAAATTTGCACATAGCGAAGCATGCAGTAAGTCCAGCCTGCTGAGAAGCCGAAAATAACCTTATTAAATTGTTAAATAGCTTGAAATGGTTTAATAAATAGCAGAGAAACTTGTCTGAATGACATAAGCATCAGTAAATGACTATTGTATTGTTCCTTTAACACAAGCTCTATATAATGCAGCACACAAAACTGCACGGTCTGATATTCTGTGTGTTTTTGAAAGGCAGTTTTCCATCTCTGTGAACCCCAGCTGTTGGAGCAGCGTCTTATCTGTGTTTATGCATGTTCTTTCTTATGGACACATCAGAATAATTTTGGTAGGTGTCACGCAGGCTGGTGAAGATCTGGAAGGACCTCGGCTGTCTGATGCGGCCTCTTCTCAAATGACAGCCTTCTTCAAATGACCCTCATAGAACATGAACCGCTCATGAAGTTACATCATCAACTTTGACCCATTCACTGTGTCACATCCAATCAGAAGTAAGAGCAACAGCAGTGTGACAGATAATGTCATGAGAACTTTCCAACCATTCTAGTGTTTGCTGAGTTCAGCTCTGAGGTCTCAAACTGGCTCACGTCCCTCATCCACTAATTAACAAACCGCAAAAAATGTACAGCTTTCACCTAACTGATTACCAACATTAACAGTCTTTACAAGTCATTTTAAATGCTGTTTTCTTCATTAACAACTCTGACATAACCTGCATTGAGTTTACCATTGTATTGTATTGTTTCAATAAAGAACTTGAAGCAAATGCATAATTAATGAAATACTACAAATACTTGGAAATTACAGATAGAAAAGTGTTACAAGCTGGACATGAGACACATTTGAATGGAGTGAATTTAAACACACATTCTGCAGTCTTATCCATATGAACAGGGTTAAGTGCGCAGGTCACAGGTCAAAGGTTAAAACAAGTTCAAGTCTTAGGTAAGGAAATGCTTTGCTTCTTGGGTTACAAAGTGCAGAGAATGTGGAATGCTCAAAAAATCTCTCTCTCCTCCAAGTATCTCTCTGTGACATGCGCTTTCCCAGAAGTGATGCAGAAAAGCCAATGAAAGATAAGCAAACATGGACAACGTCAGGATACGAACGTCCACATATTGCTGGACTGAGGTGGAGAGAGAAGGTCACTTTCACTGTTAAACCTTTATGAGATTTGCTATAACAACAGGAAAAAGTCAGTATAAAGTTATGTGTGGTCATATCAATCAAACAGAAAGATACACAAGAGCCTTTCAGTGAGACTGCCACAGACCAAACATCTAGCAGATACAGCCCAGTGCTGCTCTGAAGCATTGAAAATGTCCAAACTACAGCAAAACTGAAAGTCCTGCACACACTGAAACTCCAAAACACCACACTGAAATCCCAAACAAGCAGAAGAAACCCCCAAACACCACAAACAAACTCACAAACACACAGAACAAAATCCCAAACAAGCAGAACAAATCCCCAAACATGAGGAACAAACCTCTCTTTTTAAATAGAGAGTACTTTACTAACATACTGTGAACATCTCTGTGTGATGGATAATATGATATTGGAAGCAAAAATTACCATTGGAAAAACGGTAATAAATCTTTTTGTAATTATTTGCAAATGGCATAAAATGAGGAATTATTTATCTATAATTAAATCTCAATTCGCCTCTCTCTCTCTTATTCTTCTGTAAACGAGCACAATTGAGTGTTTCTGTCATTTGATCCGCATTTGAACGTTTCATCTGACTAAGACACACATCATTACAAACCTCTGATGGCTTTCATGGCTGCTGCGCTCATTAAAACATATTAAACTATCATGCTTGTTTGTTTTCTTTATGATCAATGACAGAATAAATGTGAGTTGCTGTCTTTGGCTTGAGTTCTAAAGGTTAATCAGTGAGTTAAGAAACATTACACATTAATATTACCATCCAGGATTTATGCGTTAGCATTAGCAGTGTGAAGAAAATATATCGCTACAATCAGAGTGACTGTACTTCATTACTATATTTGCTAAACTTACTAAACTAACAAGTCAAATCGTTCACCTTCACTTTAAAACAGGCAGTGAAATGTAATTGGCTACGTCTGCTGTCAATAACTAAATGTTAAAATGAGTGAAAGGTTCAACTTTACAAACCTGAGCATGACAGTTCAGTTTCAGCACCTGCATGTCTGTAATACATAAAGTATATTAATTTAATGTTCACGTGTAACCTTAGATACACATGTAATGGTGACATTAGTGTGACACCAACCAATCAGAGCTCCTCTTAAAGAGATCAGGCCACTGAAAGATCCAGTCTCACAAAGCCATCAGTAAACTGACTGTCCTCCAGACATGAAATGTTGCAGATGAGAACTTTATTATTTGCTTTTTCTTCTCAGTAGTGGCTTCTTCTCATGATGTTTGTCTGATCACACATATAAAGCTCAACATGTTTAGACAGGAACTTAAAGTTAACAGCACACAGTTCAGGGACATGGCTGTAAATGTTCTACCAAAGAACATCCAAAATATGGACATGAAGGGTCCAGGGGGCAAATATGTCCCCTGGACCCCTGGAACACAACAGAGTTTTAAACGTCTCAGAAGACTTTGATCATATTTACAAGCAAATGCAGGTTAAAGCTTGATGCACTTTCACCCATTTCACCTGAAGGCACGCAGAGAAACTGTATACAGTAAACTGCCCAGTCCAAAACACTGCTGACGAGCGTCCGCTGAAAGCTTGTCATTAAGATGAAAGTAGTGCACCTCACCTGGAGAAACATCTGGCTGGGATGTGGAAACCAGAGACAAACCTGAGGAGATGAGCCTCTATTCACCAGACCTATAACTGGAACGGCTGCTGAGTTTTGATTGGTCTTTCCAGACTTTTTCTCTGGCCAGGTACTTGTAACCTTTGACCTTTCCACTACTGACACCTGCATGCAGCACAAGACGAGAAATGACATGATTCAAACTGTACAGTACAGCAGGAGAGATCCGGCTGTGTTTGATAAACACTGAAACATGTTCTGAGGAGCAGAAGATCTCAGCACAAGTCTTATTTGCTCATCATTCAGTGTAAATGGAAACAGACTTTTCTCTGTGCAGGTGTGTCTGTACAACAAAGAGGCCTGAGGAGGCTTTCAGAATCGTCACCCAAAACTCCATCTGTTCTCCATGTGATCTCACCACTTCTCAGAGAACTGAGTAATGAGCATTATTTGAGATTTTTCTTTTCTTTGTGAAAGTAAAAGAATGATGATGAAATCTTGACTGTGATTATTTGTTATTTTTTTGCACAGCAGAAATAAGAGGAATATGAGGGACAGGTCAGGCCCCAGCCCCCCAGTCATAATACGGGCCCTCGAGCACTCAGGGTCGAGACTGAGGCACAGGGTGCGGAAGGATTACCGTAAAAACTGACGCAGATCTGCGCAGCTAAACGATGTTTACACAGAGACAGAATCTTGAATTAAAACCCTCTCTGACGTGGAATAAAGTCCCATCAAGCTCAGGGGAAAACCCTGCTGACGTCAGTAACGGTTCCTGTTCCAGCTTATAGGACTCACATTACAGGAGGAACTACAACTGCTGGGAAAGAAGAGGCCCCATCCCTTAGAAAACCGGCCCTCAGAAGCCCCTCCCATGCTACAAACCTTCCAGTTGATTCTGGTGAAGAGAAATCTTACAGCTGCATCACTTCAGCTCACAGAAGCTCAGAACATGCTGTATGTCTGCTGTATATGCTCCTGTAAGCAACAACTCAGCCAAACACTGAGGAAGAATCAACTGGTGAATCTCACAGAACCTTTCAAGAAATGTTACTTTTAAAAGTGTTACAATATTTTACTACATTGCGTTTTATGAAAGCACATATGCAAAATATCCAGACACAAATTACAGAAAGGGAAAATGAGCTTAACTGCCATGGAAATAATGTTACAATAAAGTTTCTTACAGGATTCATCAGCATGAACTGTTTTAACTCTTCAACTGTGCAACAAAAGTTTACATGTGTAAACACAAGTGACACATATGAGGACGTTAACTTTTAAAGACCGTGATCAGAAGCTGGTGTGATTATACAGCTGTGAATGTGTTTATAATCACTGTTCTGAGTGAAACATATCTCTGTCATTATCAACACACATCTGAAAGCAGGGAAGTGACAGCAGCATGTACAAACCTCAACATGAAGTCTGCAGGACCCAGAGGAAGAAATACATCTCATCATTCTGGAACAATAGCTGCCAGTGAGAATATTGCAGGTTTACCTTACAGCTTTAAGAAAATATTTTCTCATTTTACAGAATAAAACCCATCACTGAAATGTAACATTTTGATGAGTGTTGTTGTAAACGCTAAATAAAATAAATCATAATCACAATTTGTGTAAAAGGTGTTTGGAATTGAAGCTGAAGGTTTATTGAAGCTGCAGTAAAACAAATGACTGTTTTAACGGCTGTCAAACACAAACAGCTTCATTCTTCAGCTAGCATGAACCTCACTGTTCTTTTCAGATTTGCCACCCTCTTTTCCTCTTCTTTCCACAAGGCATTCAGCCCCTACAGCATGAATTACACAGACAGACCAGTGGCCCAGTGCTGACGATTCTCACGGACCTCTGACGTCCAAACACACGAGAGAGCACAAAAACACTCTCAGCATTCTGTCAGACCATCCATCACCCGAGCGAATCGCTTACATAACATGACTCGTACACACTGATGCAGCAAACTCACAAAATACAACCACAGAAAAATTTGTCCTTGCAGGAGTCCTGGGAACACATTGTACCCTCCACAGGTTATATCACAGTCATTTGAAAGTGAACACAACCCCAACCATCACTGGTGAGGAGTGAACATGCACCCGGAGCAGTGGGCAGCACACTACTGCGCCCGGGGAGCAATCGTGGGGTTAGGTGCCTCGGTCAAGGGCACTTCAGTTGTTACCTGCCAGCGCTGACTTACTAACCAGTAGGCCACAATTGCCCATAAACATGCTAAAAATGGTACGTGTTGTGCCCTGGGGTAAAATTTTCTGATACTTAGAGTGTGTGTACGTGCATTTTAATATCAGAATTAAGGCTATAATATTTTGGACATTTAGTTCAGATAGTAATTCAGTTCTAATATCATCAGAGCAGCACAGATCTCTCTTTACGGTGTTTATTTTACTGTCTTCACCATGTAACTGACTGGCAGGATTTGTGTGTGGTATTCCCTCATAATGGTGTTTAGGAGCTGAAAGCAAATGAGGGTAAAACAGTGACTAAGTTAAGAAGAATGTACTGTTCACACAACCACACACAGAGTAAACCCTCCACACACACACTCATTCATTACAGAAGTTAGAGAAGACGTGTAGCCTGGAGACTTAATAATGAGCTCTGCCTGTAATTTGTGCTGTTTGCTAAGATAACTATCACCAGTAATGCTGCCCATATGATCTGTTCTGCACCATTTGCACCACACAAATGTTACTTTTCTGACTGATATGAATTTTTGATGGGGAACGCAAGATATTGCGTTTGATTCATTTATTCCTTTGAAGTGAATTGAAATATAATTTTGTCTATCATGGATGCATGTGTGAGCATCTTACGAACTGGAACATGTTCACGGTCACCTGATTGTAACTGATTGGTAATGTAAAGAGAAAATAATCTGAAATATAGATAATCACACACAAAATATCAATATATAGTATCAAATAATAATAACTTCCACAGAAATAAATAAATGTATTATAGATCTAAACAACAAATGTAAAAGGCAGTGACATAATGCCAACTAATAAATGCAAACCCTAGTCATAAAGACGGCTGGTGGTTTTTGTGATGCAATGTTCTCCCAACCTCTGCTGTTAAGAGTAAATCAAAGTTCATGTTGTTGTTTTCTTAGTGACTCACGCTCACTCATGTCTGTGTAAACGCCATAAACGTCATCACTTACGCAGGGTAAACTTATTATCCACAGTTTTATTGTGGGAAATAAAAACGTAACAATTTCACAAATAAGAAACACATCCAGTGTGATCATGTAGGTAAATCACCCTGACCGCGTCCCTGCCTGCTGACTCACAGGAACTTCTCCTGCTTTACAAAGACTTGTGCAGAACAGGAAGAATCACATCCTGCTTCTCAAAGGTCTGAGCTGACAGCTCAACAGACAGGTGATGAAAATCTTTTGTAATATGGAGCTGTAGTTGGATCCATAAAGTGTTGATAAGAATGTTTGTGATATGAATAATGTTATAACTGGAATAGTGGGTGGATGGTGTGTTGAATTGGAGGCACTAAGTTATAAAATAACTTTGCGGCTTGTATTTTATACAACTACTTGTGATCTAAACTGTGTTTAGTTAACAGGTTTATATAGCACTTCGTATTCTTTCCTTTTGTTCATTTAAACACAAATTCATCTTTCTTAAAGAACACTGAGTGAGTGTAATTTCTACAGAGTCACATGATCTCTCGATACATTATAACATCAATATTCATTAACACAGTCATATACAAATGTTTGGTTCTCTTATGGGTTCTGGAATGTGGGTTCTTCCATTGGGTTCAACCAGAACACCCTAACAACAGCCAAGCAACACCCTATACCCCAACTTATTGTAACCGCCCAGCAGCAACACTCGGAACACTCTAGCAACAGCATAGCAATTCCATAGCAACAGCCCAGAACACCATTGCAATTTGCTGGTGAACTCAAACACTGCTGGTGTGTATATATATATATATATATATATATATATATATATATATATATATATATATATATATATATATATATATATCACTCTCTAGCTGTACATTGTGATAATGTCTGAAAGCATCGCCAGATTCTAATGGACAAAGCGGTCTGTGTTATTTACATTAAGACTTACAGTATGTTAAATGTTCTTCACACTGGTTCTGGGAAGTTCTACGACAATAAACCAACTCTAACCAATATAATGTTCCCAGTTATTGAAGGAAACTGAATG
The DNA here is from genome assembly GCA_036877525.1 of Chromobotia macracanthus. Classification (NCBI taxonomy): domain Eukaryota; kingdom Metazoa; phylum Chordata; class Actinopteri; order Cypriniformes; family Botiidae; genus Chromobotia; species Chromobotia macracanthus. Next base: position 515,634 of record JAZGTH010000088.1, on the reverse strand, counting down.
AAGCCGTTCACATTAAACTGCCTGTTATATATGTTACTAATCTCACAGTCACAGTGTATTGACTGGCTGACTGGAGATAATGTATGCATATGAAGACTGCACTTGAAATATATTAGTTTAAAATCAGGAATAAATGCACAGAAATCTGCACATGAAATATACAATCTGTCTGTGTATTTATCACAGCACTGAAATATACTGTACAATGTAGAACGTTGATGTAACCTTCTTCTTTAATTCATCTCAGATGATGGACTGCGTGTTCTAGACCAGACGAGTTACACAGACACTTTAATATTACGTTCTTGAACTGTGAATTTATTTAAATGCTAAAAAAAACACAAAAGCAGTCCAGTTTTAATCCTGTTCATAGGCTTTACACATGTTAAGAGTCTGAAGACAGATTTCAGTGGCTGTGAATGACATTTTGTACAGAAGGTTCTGGCTTTCTGTGTAGGTTTAATATTCTGCTACGATATATAATTCAGCTCTTACATGGCATATATAAAATCAAATAATTGTAATTGGTTGCTTTACATGTCAGTCAGACAGTCTCTTCCTGTCTGTGGGTGGTACTCAATGATAACCAGACCTAACGCCATGAGTCAAACGACAAACATGGACCCCCTTCATTTAGAGAGAGACAGAAAAAACATCCCATGCACCCCCCCAGCCTGTTAAAAAAAACTCTGAACAATACACCAGTCCAGAGTTTTGATCACCATCCCCATGAAAGAAACAGCTGAAAACTCAGTCCAGGCAGTTTACAGCCCTCTGTTTATGGCAGTAGTTTCTGAGGGTTGGATGGAGACGCTGTGTGTGGCCAAGCGAGTACAGTACCCTTATGTGGGCTACAGAATAGAAGATCTTGTTTTCTCATTGTGTCTAATTTATGATCACTTCTAACATGTTTATACTAAACATAAAAATTCTTGTTCACGTAATAAACCCTAAAGCTAGTAAACTATACATGAGCATTATACATGAGTCCAATCATTTACAAAAGTAACAGTGTGCCTCTAAAAAACTCCTGATCTGAGGATCAGTCATGTCTGTAATCACAGAAATATAACATGTACAGCTCGAGGTCTGTTCAAACCACTTATTGCTTCTTTGTTTCCTCAAATTGTTAGTCGCTTTGGATTAAAGCGTCTGCTAAATACCTTAATGTAAATGTAATGTAAATGGAAAAAAGGAGAAGACAGTTTGGATTTAAACATTTGTCCTTGTGAGGGAACGAGCAGATCCAGATGAGAGAGGAACGCTGCTATGTAGACTCGTGTTTCTTACAATTCACAAAGCCTCTTGTCACCTGAGAGTTTTCTCAGAGCTGGAAGTCACGTGACTGATGGTTTAGAGGAATGTAAAGCATCTGCAACATCAGCAATAGTTGAAATACATAATATATATATAATACATACACTCACAAGAGACACTAAACTCACTGAAGTAAAAGTGAGGACTGTTGTGAAGACTCAGTGAAGAACAATGAAATCTTCAAAACTGTTTGTCAAGATTGTTCATGCAAGATCTCAAGAGAAGATGACCAGGTGATATCGAATGTAAGGTTAATCTGACCAGTTTTCTGTATGGTAGATCTTCTTTAGTGCTACACACTTGATCCTTGATCCTTCTGTAGTACAGACAAGGAACTACGTGAGAATATCGAGAATATTGTGTATTGATATTCTTATATTATTTATTGATCACACCTCCTACACTGTCCTGGACATCATGACATCAGGTGATCAAGATAAGCAGAACCTCATCAACCACTCAGAGCTACTTTTGTACTAACTTCTGCATCTGCTACACACACTCGCACGTGCGCTGCAGTAAAGCAGTAACCCTCTACCTAAACTTCGGACAAATGAAGATACTTAATGTAGAACTTTAAGATAAACCATGAAGGAACTACAACATCCTTGTGATTGGTTGGGCTCCTGTGGAGACAGTCAGGACCTCAGAGTTCACATCATGGACCACACACACACAAACCCTCGTCAAGCCTCAGGCCCAACGGAAACTTCTGAACGCCCCTCAGAAACTAATGTTCCACACATACAGAACAATGCACAGAACGATGTACAGAATGATGCACAGAACGACGTACAAAATGATGCACAGAACGATGCACAGAATGATGCACAGAAGATGCACAGAAGATGCACAGAATGATGTACAGAATGATGCACAGAATGATGCACAGAAGATGCACAGAATGATGCACAGAAGATGCACAGAATGATGTACAGAATGATGTGTTCTTTATGTACAAGGATATTTTGTTTATATGCTGTTTTACAACCTTAATTCAAAAATGTGAAATGCAAAATGAGACACATGCACTTCTACGCAGCAACTTAAATCTGTACACTGATGTTCTTTAAGCTAATTTAGTTCTTCAATTTACATGAAAACAAACAGATTTATTAGAATCATCCAGACATACCAGAGCTGAATGAAACAGAAGAACACCTTTAATCTTTTCTTCAGTTTGTTTGATTGTAAGGTGGCAGAACAGCATGAGTGTTTAGAAAACAGTTGCGCTACCGTCACACTACTGAGAAACACAGTTGTGTTAGCAGTGTTGCCTTAGTTAGTTACACACCAAACAATGAACTGAAGAGAAATCTAAATTTAGTTTAGGAAAACAAGTGGAACGACTTGAACGACTAATGAAGCCTCAATGGTATTCCACTAAATGAACAAAAAGACACAGACAGAGAGAAAGAGAGCGAGCCCTTGTGACCCAAATTATAAAGAGATTTATGGAGAGTGACAGTGCAGACAAACAAACTAACAGAAGAGATGTGAACAGGCAGAGAAGGTTTGATTGATCTGTGCCGACTGGACCAGACACGGGACAAGTGGAAACAGAAAAGGGAGAACGTGCTGGAGATCGTGGTGAGACGTGCAGAGACAGTAGGACAAAATGGTGGATTCTGAGGCCATACAGAAGGAAATGCAACTCTGCAGATGCCTGCACAGACAGACCCCTCCTGCCAATCACAGAACTCATGGGAAAACATTAGATCTTGAAAGTGACATTTGTCATATATGGTAACCCATACCCGAAATGTTACCTCTGCATTTAACCCATCACTTGCGACGAGTGAACACACACTGCAAGTCATGAACACACACACACCCGGAGCAGTCGGCAGCACTGCTGCACCCGGGGAGCATTTAGGGGTTAGGTGTCTTGCTCAAGGGCACCTCAGTTGCTACCTGCCAATGTGAGAATTGAACCAGCAACCTTCTGATTATAAGCTTGACTCACAAACTGTAACTTTGAAGTCACTTGCTTGTCAATTTATTCTCATTAGAAATTCATTGCAGTTTATTTGCAGAGTTTCTTGTTTCAAAGTGGCTTTACAAAGACAAGAGCCTCACAAACCCACCAGTGAACTGAACAAAGACAACAGTGACACAAAAGTCCTGAAGATGTTGAAACAGATGAGGAAGCACACCAGTCCATCGGCCTCTGTAAAGGCCAACTGGCTCTGAGCTCAACAGTGGAAGATGATTGGCTGACTACAATTCCTGATGCAGAAAAAGCCGGTGAATGAGAAACTAGGCAGTTAGTATTTACCAAATAAAAAACAAAACCCATCAATCACAGCACAAGGAGAAGCTGTCAGTCATCACAGATGTTTTGGTCTGGACTGTTCTCATGAGCGCAGCATGCGGCTCTGAACACATGGTGGTAATTATTCTCCAGTGCTGTTGTTTTTAACAGGCAGGAATGCAGCTGGAATGTGGGCAGAGACTGGCTGAATTCTCTTCAGTGGTTTATGTCCTTCATGTATAATGGCTTCAGTCTTCGTGTGTCGTGGGTTTGAGATTTAATTTTAAAAAAAATTAAAAATTTAATAAAAATGTATAAAAAAACCTGCTTCCTGTTTGCACTCATTGCACTGTGTTGTTCACAGGGAGCTTGAATATGAAATGCATAAATGCAAATGTTATAGTTTAGGAGTAAAGGAGGAATAAGAGGCTCCTCAAGTTAATCAGAGTCTTTAATAGAAGCAATTAGAAATAATTAGTGCATCAACACAGTAATCTTAAGCTTTAAACTGTCAGCAAAACTACAGATGACAAACAGGTGCTCAGATGAGATCAGCTTTAATATGGGCTTCATTTTTAAAACTACAGAAATGAGTGGACATTTACTGTCCAGTCCAACAATTCTATGTTTCACCTCTAATAATATGGACAGATGGCCATATTCAAATAGAGTCAAAAGCGTGGCATGACAGACCTCTGTGTGGTCAGCTGCTCGGCCCACGTCTGCTCACACCAGAACACCAGAACTTCACCTTCACAATAAAACCCCAGCCAGCCCAACGCTGTAGTAAAATGCTCATCACAGGCTTGGCTCACAATCCAAGTGCCCTAGAAAAATAATGAAGACTGGAGCCAGATGCTTTTTCCACCCACACGAGATGGATTAATTTTTATGACCATTTGTTAGTTTTCCCCTGTGTTCTGAAGGGTAGATAAATTATGTTCACTTGTGCTGGGGTGCAGGCGTCTGGACTCTCTCCCAACTTCTCATTTCAAACGTGAGATCGTGGCACTCTGAAGCACTTAAGTTTTGACTCTTTGAGGCCGTGTGCAAGCTGTCATCAGATAGACGTTTATCATTTTCTCAGTTTGAAGCAGGACATGAATCTCAACATGACACACAACTTTAAAACAACAGTCGGTAATTCAGTCACATTTAATAAACACACACATTCCAGGTGTGACCAGGTGCCGCATGATTATTTTAACTCTGTTCAACACACCTTCTATTTCACACAGACTCCGGACACAGAAAGCGGACAGAACTATATTTGAAATCAAAGAGGTATGTGCCTATATAATATATATAATGCGATATATAACTGCCCCATACAGATGTACGGCCCCTAACCCCATACAGATGTACAGTGTGGTCTGCTGATATTGTAAAGGGACATTTCAACTGTGTGGATGGCAGTGAGAGAGTTATGCTATGTAGTGTCAGTAAGGTACAGCATGTCAGGTTGTGCATGTAAAATAACACAGACAGCACATGCTAATAAACACTGCTATCAGAGAGTGCAATTCACTCTTACTGAATTCCCTGTTAAAATTTCCTTGTGCTGCTAAAACTGTGAACAAAGACAATAAGAGTTCATTGAGAGCACATCAGTTCCAGATGGTCTTCACAGAAAGAGCTGAGCAAGATTATTAAACAGCTACAACAGGCAGAAACCCCACACAGCTAACCAGATAGCTGCCACGTGCCCAGGATAAACCCACTAATCTCGTCTGTACCAGAGTATTCCTAACACCTAACTGTGTGAGACGACAGTCACAAGTGAAGAGTGACATCCTCAAAAGATGTCCATCTCCATCACTGAAGGACTAAAGACATGATCTGAATGAACAGACAGAAAGAGAGAGAGATCTCCATTGGATCTCACTCTTCAAAAGAGTGTGGGCCTTTGCCGTTTCCTGTGGGACACACATACAGTACTGTGCAAAAGTGTTTGGCACATTAATATTTTCACACCCAGAAATGATTTTAAGCAAACCAAACATGTTATTTGCATTCTTTTTTTAATTGTAATAATCCAGTGAGATTTTTGTATGCACAAGGAGACTGACAACAGCCAGAGACATCTGATCTCACAATCATCGAGTCTGTCTGTGATTACATTATGAACCAACAGAAAAAACTGAGACAGACTAAATCCAGAAGAACTGTGGCAGCATCTCCAAGACGCTTGACACTTGCCTAAGACTTCTGCACAGTACTGTATCTCTTACAGATTATTATCTGTGGGATTGTCACTATTTTCATTCCTCTAAAAGTCCAGCAGTGTGTTACCAATGATATCATCACAGCAGTTAATCCTGCACTAAAACAGTTAACCAGGTGTTAGTCAACAGGTGGCAGTCTCTCTGCCTAATTCAGGGATGAATTAAAAATAGGCTCTTTTGACTTGGGTTAGCAAGGAACCCATTTTCTTTGATGTTATTAGTGGAATTGGTCCTGCATTTGAAGTGTTATTGTTAGACTTCTAAAATCAGGTCACTTCTACTACTGTTCTGAAGTTTACCATTCTCTGTTTACTTGAACGGAATGAGACTGGGTTTGTTGCTGTTGCACAGGTGCAGAAGATACCTTCATCTGTAAGTAATACAGATGAAGGTATCTTCAGTAAAGTAGAAAATCTTCTGCCTGTTAAAGACAAAGTACAGAAAGGTAAACAATACACAGTCATACCTGCTCCCAACTGTGATGTTTTTGCCAAAACCAGAACCTATATTTCTTCATATTCTTTCTTTATAAACCTACAAACAACACTCACGCATCCAGTGTGTACGTTGTTCGGTTGTTCGGTGGTTATAAATCTGACTCTGCAGTCCCAAAGGGATCATGGAAAATGCTAAATAAAGTAATTACACTCTCTTACCTTACAAAATAAAGACAATAAACCACAGGCTGTCAAGCTGGGCTGAAACTAGGTCAGGATTAGTCTCTTTTAACTTTCTCTTCTCCATCATCTCCATTCATCTACCCATGAGACAGTTTACATGGCCGCAAACACAGGACAGGTCATCACTGTGGCATATACGAAAATCATTTCTCATTAACTACACTTTGATTTTAGTTTGATTATAGCTCCACACATCGACTGTATCAAAACATTTGTTTTTTGCCTATTTTTATTACTCTTAAGAAATACACATTAAAGTTGATACTTTATTGAAAACATTATGTCTCATAATCTATTAAAGAGAAGTAGTTTTTTTATGTTCACTGGTCATAAGTTGACCTGTAGGTTGTCTTATCACATTATCCCTGCAGTGAGGTGCCATGAGGTGAGTTTCCTGTAACTTGTGCTTTACAGGATAAGAAGGGAAAGTTTTCTTCAGGTGGAAAAGGGGCCAAAATGCTGATTTCTCCTGAAACTCAGTTTTGGTATTCAGAAAGACAGAAACAAACATGTTAATACAGGCCAAATCTTTTGTTTAAATGTGCTGACCTGTGGCGCCTCAGTGATTTCTTGTGGTTTTATGTTGGATGTAGTAAATAGAGCGATGATTAAAAGCGGCAGCATTTCAATACTGAATATTGTGAACAGAGAGTTTTCAGAGCTGCCTCAAAGGATTATTGGGCCTCAGAGAAACATGCTCCAGTGTACACCAAAAAATAGAGCAGATCTAGAAACACTACCCACTGAGTAAAGGCTGGAAACCACAGTTAACACTACAACAGATCAAAAGCCATCTCAGAGCTGACTCAGGGAAACAGTGTTGTGTTTATGTTTATGTGTGTAAGAAGAGGACAGCGAGAGAGAGCCGTATATAAGACGAGTCAATGCAAGAGGCAAACGACAGAAAAAGAGGATGTTATTGTATATGTCAAGCACTTGTCTGTTTACTTGTGTGTCCTTCTTGTTTATAAGAGCATGTTCTTGTTTACAGACAGTTCTGTATTCTCTCAGATGACACGTTTGGGTCCGATTGGAGATCCACAATAGACAGAACTGACCAAACCACATACTGACTTACCTCAAAGGCTTTGACGGGCACCAGAGGGGTTTCGTCTGAGATATGGCCCCAGAACCCTGTGGACTTACACCAGGTTCTGGCAAGTGATGAAAGGCATCAGTACAAAGAGGGGCGCCTGTTAAAGATAAACAGCAGGGGTTGGGGCGGCCATTATTGGGGGCAATACTGCAGGCACAGAGGCCTCATCAAAACCATCATTATCTTCCTCTGGCAGGACTTCAATGGAGGCCTTATCACCCTAATGGACATGGGAGGAGGAGCTGACAATAGAGGAACTCTTGACCACCCTCCTCAAACCTCTACAACCATCATCAGCCTCTTTCTGACAGCACCGTACGCAGGCAAGGACATGCAGAATGGGTCCCTCTGACCCCTATAGCTGTAGATATTGTAGATACTGTAAAACACTTTGATTTTCACCTGTGTTTGTAATCTCTCTGTCAGATCAGTCATGGCAGTATTCTTTTATTCTTCCTCTTTAAGGAGAAAAACTTGAAGGATTAGTGGCTGATGTGATTTAAAGGGTCTGATTATGTCTGTTCTGATCCCAGAGAGCCATAACTAGACTGCAGAAAACACTTCCTTCCTGCAGACGCTAGACCCTTCCACCTTCAGTTTTTTGGTACTGAATCTGTTTTCTTGGGTGGTCTATCAGCGTCTCAGATGAAGGGAAAGAGGTTGCCGGCACCAGAGACTTTCACACACTAGAGGAAACAGCACACTAGAGGCATCAACGAATTTGTTTCACAAAGAGGTTGGGTGAAGAACAGGCAGAAGAGCAATGCTGTTTTGTTTATGCTCACAGCAGACAAATCTCATCTGTTCAGAGCTATGTGGTTAAATGAACAGAAAGCATTGTGGGCTTCATCAACCACATCACTGCTTAACAAGATCTTGTGGCTTGTAGCTGGAATTCTGGGAAGCCAAATGTGGGCATTGATTCTTGATTGGTCTTGTCTACAATTAAATTCAATTTCCAGATTTTTAATTTCTAACACAGAAACTGTCTCTCATGTTCAAACCTTTCACACTCAACAAGTTCCCACAGTGCAAAAAAAACAGACATTGGTTGTGCCACAACAATTAAAAGTAAGACCAAAAAAACACTTGATTCTTCTGAGCTAATGGCACATCTGGTTCTGACACATGACGTCAGGTGTGCTTGGGATTTGTTGAAGCATTCTTGCCTGCATTACAGTTGTGTATGAGAGCAGCCCACTGCTCAACTGAACATGTACATCTCATGCAGTCATCAGCTAGACTGATGTATCTGGCAGAACTAAACTCCCTGGAGATCAGCACATCTGAACGTCAAAGCAGTGCTCGAGAACCCCAGTGTGATGACCAAAGAGTCTTGCATAATGACTGGTAACAAAACACCAATAACCTTTGACTTGTGAAAGTGTAATCAATCAGAACTTTGACTTGTTCTCCAGCCGTTGGTGAGAACTTGGACCATGATCAAGAGTTCAGCTATCACAGAGGCTCAGAACCATGTGATGTGTTGTTTCATGATGTTATTAAGACATGCAGAGATCAGTTTCATATACACCTTGAGTTTCTAGCACATTGTGTGGTGTGACTATAGTACAGTATGTTAAAGCACTGATGGATGCTTTCTTGTTACCATGAGAAGCATGAAGCAAGACTCAGAGAGCACACGTGAGGTTGCTGTCAAACTCCAGATGCTGGGAAAGCCTCTTCCTATCTGAAGACTGAGACCTGCCCTGAATGGCACAGACCTTCTGGGAAAACTGACCTTATTTATTAATGTCAATACTTACTGTAACAACCTCATACCTTAATTACACCTCCACCAGCTGTGTGTTAACACTCACCACACACTCAAAGATGTTTATAACCCCACACAAAGTGCACCTGTAACGTTCTATGAACAGAAGTCAAGTTTTGTGTTAATGCATTTGACAGAAAATGCTGGTAAACAGGTGTAAAGACTTTACTGGTTAAGATGATTTTATACTGTATCAAATGATGTTTGATGCACCTAATGCCACAGAAATGAATGACTTCATCATGAACTATGAGCCTATTGCACAAAATACTCAATAAATATAATCATTTTATCAATTTAAACATCAAACATTACTTTGAACTGATTTACTCACTTCCTTAAAATCTGCTTCTCTTTAAGACATCACTGTGTTTTTTTTACTCGTGCAGATGCATAATAATGCTCATAATTTGGTACAAAGCCAAATTTGTGAGTGTGTGTGTTTATGTGTGTGTCTGTGTTTGAATGTGTGTAGAGCTCTGATGTGGTTGCTGAACAGGTTCTGGTGAAGCTCATATGTAGTTTATCTGTGTTTTTCTCTGAGCTGGTATCTTCTCATTGTGCTGTTTGTCTTTATAGGGTTTTCCTCTCATTCTTTGACTCTAGATGAATTAGACCTGATTGCATCGCCTCCTCTTTCAACATCACAGGTCTTCAAACATACAGAAGTGCCTCCTTCCTCACCAGTGCGGCCTCCACTGTTCTTTTGTTCTGCTCATGCGAGCTTCTCCTTGCCTTACAGACCTGAAAGTAGTGTGTTTTCAACACATGCTGTGTAAACACTGTTTAGACCTTGTGTTGACTATTCTGCAGGACAGAGAAATCACATGAGATCTCTTTAATATCTCAATCATTTCTCTTAAACAGCAATGAAATTAACTGAAGGGCAAACAGTGACTTTTACTTTAAAGTGTGTTCCTGTAGCTCAGTTGGTGGAGCATTGTGTTAGCAGCGCAAAAGTTGTGGGTTCGATTCCCAGTGGAGCACATGTACTGACAAACATGTGTAAGTTGAATGCACTGTTTGCTTTGTGTGAAATGCGTGAATGTAATTATTCAACTTTCCAGATGTTTCTCCTGAGAACAGCCTACAGTCTCACACAAGTCTCCTCTAATAACATCTCAACCATGTGTTTAGATTTGTAAACACCTGTGATAAAGAGCAGAGATTTCAGTATAAAATCAAACATTTCTCAACCTCATATCAGTATGACCCCGTCAGCGCTTAACTCATTTAAATCTTTTAAAAATTTCCCCAAGTTAATACACTTAATGCACTTAAGTTCTCAATACTTCCTCCTGAGTTCTGAAAAAGCAATTTCTGAGCAATATCATTTTGTGACATGATCTGAAAGGTTGTTGTAATTTGTTGAATTTAAATAAGACATTTACCCACACTGGTGTGAAAATGTAACTTCCATCATGTCCAGACAATCCCAGTGACAACTTCGTCTTGAACTTTATCTGTGCAGCAAAGCTTTGACTCTTTCTAGAAGTCTGGCCTGATCATCATGTACTTTCCCCTGTAAGAACTGTCTGTCTTCCAGAGCTCTTAGCATCTGCATGACAACAGCCAGCTGCTGACGCGTCAGGCCCTGCAGCTGTGAGGAAGACCTCTAGTGGAGAACATCATCATCTGACATGCAGCAAACCTCTGCATGCTTGATAGAACACAACTCAACAATGTACAGCACCTCTGGTGAGATCTGATCTGATGAACAATACAGCTGGACTAATCATGATTTATTCTCACCAGCTACTGACCTTGAAATAAAATTTTGGTAACAAGTTGCAATTTCTCTGGTCCACCTTAAGAAGCTCTTGGCCTGCAGCACACTCCTGCGGTCTGTAGATGGCAGTGTGAGACTGTCTAAACGGGATATTTTGGTGCAATCTGAAGATGAGAGGTGGGTCTTCATTTAAGGTAGACTGAGGCAGCTTCCAGGACCTGCTGAAGAGATTTTCAGAAATCTAAAGTCTAAATTCTGAAATAATTAAGATCATTGGCCAATAGTTTTCACCTCATTAATTCTCAACACCCTTAAATAAAGTGATTGAAGCTGATGGGTAAACATGACCTTTATAAACAAATTATTATAACTAAGAGAATAGTAAACTTTCTTGTTAGGGTGTGTGATGTTAGGGTTAGTCTATGATAGCTGGACTAGAAATTGATATGATAAATGGTAATTCTTTTTAGATAATTACTTTTAAATAAACACAACAGCAGTCTATTGTATTGTATTTAGATGCTGTGTGTGTGTGTGTGTGTGTGTGTGTGTGTGTGTGGCCGGAGACAGCCTGATACAGTTGGCAGATTAATCTCTCTCTCTGTCTCTTTCCACCAAAAACAGATTAGCTCAGAGATTGCTGTTTCTAGCACAACAACACAAGTATTAGGTTAGTATAGTGGAATATAGAGCTGTAGAGAGATAATTTATTTAGGAACTCTTGATTACGTTCATCATTAATATGTGTGTGTGTACCTGTTTGTAGTCCCATCTCTGAGAGTGTGTTGGTCCATGTGTTTTTGTGACACTTGCCCCCTGACCCCTGCTGAGGGAAATGTCATGTCTGTGAAAACCACACTGTGTGTCAGGAGCCGTTGTCTGGTATCTTCCTCTGTGATTATAGCGAGTAACATGGTAACAGCAACTAGGGAGAAAAACAGCAACCCCGCAGACAAGCCAGAGCAACCTTAACCCCTAACACACACACAGTCTGGACTGTCAGCATGTGACACATTCAGTATTTTATTTATACTGTAACACATAATAATTAATTTGTGAAGTTCTCTACCTGTGTGAGACAGTATGTGGCATCTACAGCTGATGTACATATAGATATGTTCAGAATTCATATATAGTCTTCAGTGTATAGCTGGAGTTTCTGAGGTAAATAAGCCACAGTCAACATTATATATGAAGCTATAAAAGAAAATACATCCAACATAAAACTCAAATGTAATATAAACACACTTATATAAGCTTTACGATTAATGGTACCATTTGCTTGGGTTTTTATTTAATGCTTGTTTATGACGTTAATCTAATGCACCATGCAGACAAACTTTGATATTCAATAAACATATTTATATTGAAATAATCATTCCTTAATATTAATTATAATTAACTTATATTTAAAAAGCTTATTTATATACAAAAAAGCTATATTTATATACTAAAACACGGCAGATAGCAGTTTTTTCCTGAAATAATAATATTAAGAAATATAAACAGATTTGGGCAGTTTTCTTTTATATATTTTACACATGAACAGACTGTATATAAAACTAAAGCTCTGAAGGAAATGTGAGTGCTATTTATCCATAAAAAAACTCACTACCACAATGCTAGTATTTTGCTAGGGTGTTACTAGGCTGTTGCTATGCTGTTACTGGTGGCTGATGGTACGGTAGGTTTTTAATGCTCATCCCAAAATCTCTTTGCTGTTCTGCTCTTCTGATATCTGTTGGATTTAAAAAAGCAACAGCATGTGTCTCTAAACCCAGCTACACTACATCAGGTCTCATTCATGTGAGGAGCAGAACTGACACACCTGATTCTCCACTGGAGTCACACATCCAGATGCAGCTACTCTACACAGCGCTCACATGCATCCTGCTAAACAAACAAACATGTTTTTAAAAGGATAAAAATAAATGACAGTAAATGTGTGGCAGGAAGTTTGGTGTCAGATTGCGAGTTGTGGTGCATAAGATCAGCTGGTGCTCCATGATTAATGTTCTCATGATGTTCATCAGGATATGAGACAATTCCACATAATCTTCCGTCTTTTATAATGAATCTGTATCTATATTCACTCAAGCACAGGAAGTTACAGGGGAAGTGACTCAAAAGTTCAGGGTAAGAACTCTCATAATTTCCTGTTACAGCATTAGATCACTGTGACAGATCACAGTTCCTGTGTTCTTACATTGTGTTAAGAAACAACTTTCAAATAAGCCAAAAAATGCCAAATTATGACAGTGTGGGTGACTCAGTTAAAAGTTAATATGGTGTAAAAACGGCACCTTGAGGCATAATGGTCATTGTTAAAGGTTACAGAGTCAGTAACTGTGATGAACTCATACAGGGGACTTTAGACTTGTACTCGTCTTGAGTTGCTTGTACATATTTTTGTTTACTGCGATGTAGCTAAAAAAAGTACAATATCAAGACTTAAAAATGCAAGCATGCTATAGGGTTGCTCGTACACTCTGTGCAGTTTGCTAGGGTATTTCTATGGTATTTTTTGTTTGCAGATAAAAACTGCAAGTCTAATCACTAAGAAAAATAACATCACACCTCTGCTCAACAAGACTCGCAACTTGACAACATGCATGCCTGTGGCACAAACAATTACAAATTTATGCCAATGATAGTATGCTTGCTCTTGTCTACAATGAATTAAAAGATCACACAGGCCTAACAGACAGATTTGTGCCTCTGATTTTAACCTATCTTCACACCCCACCAGTGTCTGTCCATACACACCTCACGCAGGATGCCGCTGTCCTCCACCCCTATTGTCAGTAAAACCTCTGAGTATGAGAACAGACAGAAACACGGGTGGGGGGGTACAGAACACTAAATCAAGTGATCTGTTGTTCTCACTTGTGCAGTTCCCTCGCTGTGATTCGCTGAAGGGGGTTTCAGTCAGTGAAGCAGTTCCTTTCTGTAAGATGAGAGATTACAGCCTGTCAGAGTGTGAGAGATAATAACGGATCATTTGCTGTTGAGGGCCGATCTGACGCCAACAGGCCCCCAGCAGGCACTGAAGTCTCTGTGTGGTCCTGACAGCTTTTCCTTTCTCCTGGAGTCTGAATAAAGCCATTGTCTTAGCTGAGAGAGATAGTACAGAACATACAGACGGCCTACAGCATGTCGAGAGGATATAGGCAAGTTCATGACTCTGTGATGATTGTTATATGAATGATTCTGGCTGCAGCATAACTGCAGCAGATGTTTAAGGTGATTAAATAAAATCTTTGCATGGTGTCAGACCACAATCACACAACATGGTCACCACATAGTAACAGTGTCGTTGACTCGTCAGATTCAGTCTTTCAATTGAGTGTATTTCTCAACTTCAAACGTTTATTGGTGACAACATAAATACAAACAATGTCAACATGACAAACTTCCTGAAATCCAAAGAAACACTTTCAAGAAGAAATATTGGGTATGACTGAGACTGTGGATGTGCCTTCCAGCACAAAGGACCTCACTGAAGACAGGCAGGGTGCTGCTTGCTCTGAAGGTCTTGACTGTTTCTTCTTACGCTGCTTTAGAAAAGTCTGCATTAGTAGTGAGGAGGAATTCTTCTGAATGTAAATGTTCATCACTGCTGTTCATCACTGCTGTAAGTGCACTATTATCACCCTTCACTTCCTCTAGTGTACAGCTCTCATCTCTCCATCATCTCACTGCTGTAAGTGCACTATTATCACCCTTCACTTCCTGTAGTGTACAGCTCTCATCTCTCCATCATCTCACTGCTGTAAGTGCACTATAATCACCCTTCACTTCCTCTAGTGTACAGCTCTCATCTCTCCATCATCTCACTGCTGTAAGTGCACTATAATCACCCTTCACTTCCTCTAGTGTACAGCTCTCATCTCTCCATCATCTCACTGCTGTAAGTGCACTATTAACAAACCTTCACTTCCTCTAGTGTACAGCTCTCATCTCTCCATCATCTCACTGCTGTAAGTGCACTATAATCACCCTTCACTTCCTCTAGTGTACAGCTCTCATCTCTCCATCATCTCACTGCTGTAAGTGCACTATTAACAAACCTTCACTTCCTGTAGTGTACAGCTCTCATCTCTCCATCATCTCACTGCTGTAAGTGCACTATTATCACCCTTCACTTCCTCTAGTGTACAGCTCTCATCTCTCCATCATCTCACTGCTGTAAGTGCACTATAATCACCCTTCACTTCCTCTAGTGTACAGCTCTCATCTCTCCATCATCTCACTGCTGTAAGTGCACTATTATCACCCTTCACTTCCTCTAGTGTACAGCTCTCATCTCTCCATCATCTCACTGCTGTAAGTGCACTATTATCACCCTTCACTTCCTCTAGTGTACAGCTCTCATCTCTCCATCATCTCACTGCTGTAAGTGCACTATAATCACCCTTCACTTCCTCTAGTGTACAGCTCTCATATCTCCATCATCTCACTGCTGTAAGTGCACCATTAACAAACCTTCACTTCCTCTAGTGTACAGCTCTCATATCTCCATCATCTCACTGCTGTAAGTGTACTATAATCACCCTTCACTTCCTCTAGTGTACAGCTCTCATCTCTCCATCATCTTTCTGCTGTAAGTGCACTATAATCACCCTTCACTTCCTCTAGTGTACAGCTCTCATCTCTCCATCATCTCACTGCTGTAAGTGCACTATTATCACCCTTCACTTCCTGTAGTGTACAGCTCTCATCTCTCCATCATCTCACTGCTGTAAGTGCACTATAATCACCCTTCACTTCCTCTAGTGTACAGCTCTCATCTCTCCATCATCTCACTGCTGTAAGTGCACTATAATCACCCTTCACTTCCTCTAGTGTACAGCTCTCATCTCTCCATCATCTCACTGCTGTAAGTGCACTATAATCACCCTTCACTTCCTCTAGTGTACAGCTCTCATCTCTCCATCATCTCACTGCTGTAAGTGCACTATTAACAAACCTTCACTTCCTCTAGTGTACAGCTCTCATATCTCCATCATCTCACTGCTGTAAGTGCACTATAATCACCCTTCACTTCCTCTAGTGTACAGCTCTCATCTCTCCATCATCTTTCTGCTGTATGTGCACTATAATCACCCTTCACTTCCTCTAGTGTACAGCTCTCATCTCTTCATCATCTCACTGCTGTAAGTGCACTATTATGCACTATTATCACCCTTCACTTCCTCTAGTGTACAGCTCTCATCTCTCCATCATCTCACTGCTGTAAGTGCACTATTATCACCCTTAACTTCCTCTAGTGTACAGCTCTCATCTCTCCATCATCTCACTGCTGTAAGTGCACTGTAATCACACTATAATATTTACAGATATCTTAACTAAACAGAAAACAAACATAAATCTGCAAACTCACAAAACTCATGTAAGTATGAGTTTATTTACAGTAATTCATTTAAATCCTGTTATCTTTCTGAGCATTATTACTGCAATGTAAGTTAACAAAATAAAAAAATATTCTTTAAGAATGGAGCCTCTCTTTGACCCATTCTTTGCATTGGGACTTTGGAATAAGCCCTCCACAGCAATGCTTCCATCAAAAGCATCAATTCTGTGCTTCCACAAAATTGGAATATAGGATAAAACATTTGCACATAAAACATTGTTTCCATCCAGTGTTTTTATGTGTATCCTAAAATGCACATTCCACAGGTGTGTGGAAACATGGCTGTAGTGTAAAGTCCCTATTTGCTTACACCACAAGCTCAGGGTTTTGCTAGTTAGTTTTGCTGATGGATCCCTTAACCAGACCATTCTGCTGGTGAAAAGCATGTATATAAGCGTTTATAAGCATTTATATTATAGTGGTTATAGAGTCTGAGGGGTGTAAACACATAATAAATGCAGAGTCCTATACAGTCACATTCCTAACCAATAAATTTGCCATACCATGTCAGTAGGTCTTGCTGCTATGAAGGCCAAAGGGTACTTGAACCCTGTTATGCTAATATAATGAGCAGATGTTCAGGTTTCTCTTCAGACTGACCTTTCTGATGAGGTGTACTTGCACGAAGGTCAGATTTCCAGATGAAGCCCAACTTGTTTTAAAAATATGTTGTACAGGGACCTGAATGCACTTCCCCACAATGCTGTATGTCAACATCAGGAATCACCTCTAACAGCCCTCATACAATTAAAAGCAGTCCTCTGCAGCCCCTCCTCATGTTCTTGAGAGGGCTTTAAACATAATGAATGGTGCTGAGCTCATCTGCTGCTCTCTGGCCTCATCAGTTGTTACCTCACAAGACTGATCTCCACATCACACCTGTTTAAAGCTCTTCTGTTGGTGCACTGTAAAAAACTTAAAAACTGCTGCCATAAAATTTTAGGTTTAATCAATGTGGCTGCACAAGTCATTTCAACTTACTCTTTATAATCTTGACTGGTCTTGAGTTGCTGTAACTTATTAAAAATAGTTGAAAATTTACTTAAAACTTACTTATTTTTATAAGTTACACCAGTCAGGATTTAAACTATTAAGTTGAAATGACTTGTAAAGCCAAGTTGATTAAACATAAAAATTTATGGCAGCAAAGTATATACAGTGTGTAAGATGTCTTATCAGCCTGCTGACCTGCTCTTCTGCACTGTGAGTGCCACAGTGTTGACTGAAAGCTTGAGAGGGTTCGAGCTCAGACCGCCCCTGCAGCAAATCCCTCAGAAGATTGACAGAGGAGACGTGCGTTGAGGCTGAGCTGTTCTCCAACAGCACTTGTCTAGACGCAACCCAGACGTGCAGCCTCACAACAGCTGCAGAATCTCATGCGCGCTTGAACATGCGTACAAGAGGAGCTGCAAACATCTAAACACTCACACCTGTAAGAACAAAGGGCAGCCACTGTCGAAGAAGAAAACTTAAATGCTGTTTGTAGAAGCTCTTCTAAAGAAAAGAAGAGATTCTACCTGATTCACAACAATAAGTTTATAATAACGGTTTATATTTTGAGCTGTCAGGTCAGTCTGTAAACAGAAAGATCCGGCTACTCTGATATCCACCTTAAGAAAATAACACACTTCAGGTGAAGGGAAGGACGTGTGACTGTTTCTAGAAACATCTGCCTCTCCAACATGACACAAGTCTTTGAGTGCACATCATGAGACAGTTGTGAAAGTCATAATCTCTGGTTACATCAAGCATACACTGCAGATCTTCAGTTGATGGTAAAGTTACATCAGTAACGTTCTGTTCAAGTGTTTAAGTGTTCCACAACCGAGTTGGCAGCAATTAGTAATGTGACTGTCAATGTGTCCACACATTCTCTATTGGAGACAGGTCGGGACTGCAGGCAGGCCAGTCAAGTACCTGTATCCTCTTCCTCCGCAGCCAGGACTTTGTAATGTGTGCAGAATGTGGTTTTGCATTATCTTGTTGAAATATGCATGGACGTCCCTGGAAAAGATGTCCTCTTGAAGGCAGCATATTGTGCTCTAAAATCTCTATGTACTTTTCAGCATTAATGGTGCCATCACAGAAGTGCAAGTTACCTTTACCAAGGGCACTGACACAACCCCATACCATGACAGACCCTGGCTTTTGGACTTGTTGCTGGTAACAGTCTGGATCATCCTTTTCTTCTTTGGTCCGGAGCACACAGCGTCCATTTCTCCCAAAAAAATACCTAAAATACTGATTCATCTGACCACAGTACACGTTTCCACTGTGTGATGGTCCATCCCAGATGCCTCCAAGAAGTCGACGACACCCAGAGAAGTCGACAGCGCTTCTAGACACTGTTAACATAACTTGGGATATCAATCCCAGGGTAGCTTCAGATTAGGCCTGCTCCAGAATCCAACAGACCGACCCAAGCTCCAGTTCATCCTGAAAACTGTCCTGAAAATATAAATACAAAACTAGATGAAATCACTCAAATCAGCATTAAACTGAAACTATATCCTTGCTTCATTTAAAGTTTATGTCTGAGACATATTTCTGAATGTCTATATATACTGACACAAAGAGAGAGACAGAAAGAGAGTTGTTTGAATCCAGTGTTTACCAGCTCAGTGGAAGATCAGGGAACATTTGAGGACATATTTTCTGATGCCTTGGAGAGACTTGGTCCACAACTGCCCCGGGCTAAACTCCCTAAACCCAAAACACTTTATGATAACAGACCCCAAACACAAGCTAGAAAAATCCACACTGAATAACTGGAGTTAGGAAACCAATCCATACTACTGAAAAAACACATGAATGTCTCGTATGAATTAATATATCAAATGAATAAACATTCTGTTGTTTCTATAATGACTAAATATTTCTCAAACCTTCTGTTCCCGACCGCTAAGAACCCTTTAAATACACTGCTAAGTTGACTCTTTTGTTATTAGTGAGTTTATGTGAACAGAGCAAAAATCCTAGAAAGATGTCAAATGTAGATCTTGCTACACCGAGACATCATACAACTTCAACAACACAAAGAAGGAAAGTCTAAATGTTAGCCTCTGGTCACTGTAATTGTGTACATCTTCAAAACGACTTGTTTTGGATTTCAAACAAGAAAGAAAATCATAATCTTAAGATAATGCAGGTTAATATTGCCTGAATTTTGATTTTCAGATAAATGTCTCAAGTAACAGGTTCTTCAGCTTACAGCAGTCAGTTACTGCAGTCAGACAATGACACCTGCACCAGATTCATTAGGTTGTGTTCTTCTGTTAGAGGAATGACTTCAGCTCAGTTACTGCTAAAACAGTGTCTAGGCATGATTTCAGACGTGAACAGTATGTGAACATAACCTTCCAGCTACACAAGCTTGATTTCACTTGCTTGTAAGAGAACAATTCACAATGTTTTTTCTGTTTTTTTTTTTCTGAAAAAGTTTTTCTGTCGCTTCATGTAAACATCAGGCTTTCACATTACAAATGTCTTAATGTTGGATCGGATAACAAAATGTCAAGCAATAGATGACAGAGCTTTTTTCACAACTTCACTTTTCTAAATCATTTGCAGTAAGTTTTAATCTACTGGTGTCCAGGTGTGAGGTCAGATCTTCTCACAGGTTCACAAAGGTGTTCTGACAGAGACAATACAGGTGTACAGGAGCACATTAACCATCATTATGCTCTAATGATGTTTTAACACTTGCATTACTATTCATTTTGTTATCCAATGCAATAATATATTTACACATTTAATAATAATATATTTACACATTTAATAATAATATATTTACATAAGGGGAGGCTTCAATGCTTTCTGGTGCTGTTGTATATAGTCAAGTCAGTTCATTAGAAACCATTGCAGCTTTTTCCTGAGGTTGTATTCTGTGTACAGGACAGCAGGCAGTGTGGTCAGAGCGATCAGAAGCAGCTGATTCATCCCAGCAGCCAGCCAACAGCCATTAGAGCGAATCTTTCCTCAATTCAACCCCTGTAACCTGAGAAGATTTGCTTTACATTTCTGTTTCTTCTTATCTGTTTTTCCTTCTTATGTTTGTACACTGACATAGTAACAGGAACACGCAAACACTGTCAAATCATGTAGATGACCAACAACTTCACAGATGGTATGTGATGTTAATCACATAGACTGAATAGTCAGGTGACTGGCCACGCAGCTGAATTTAGGAAAACTGTTGCAGACACAGCATTCACTGTCTGCTGAGGTCTGAGCCCAGCACACATGCAGATCTGCCAAAGCCACGACTGACCTGGATTTACTGACAGACTCTGTGTAAAGCTTTAGAGATGAGAGACTTGAATTTGAGCTTTTGTGCAGCACGGCATCAACACAAATGTGATATATAAACAGTTCAGAGCTGTAGCTTGAATATCCAAAGCCTTTCTTGGTATTTGATGGACAGGATTGTGTATGTATGAAAGATGTGGGTCATTCTTAAATCAAGCAGAACACAGACAACTGGATCTCCAGAACTGCTGCAGTCTGTCTAAAACTCTAATTCATCAATCAACGTCTATAGCAGAAAGCAGTTTGACTGAAATCAATGACTTGGAGTGACTTGAGTTTGAGGGTATTTACAGACTGGAGACAGTATTTGATGGACAGGATTGTGTAAGATGTTTTGAGGATATGAAAAGATCTGGGTCATTCTGGATTTCCAGAACTGCTGCTGCCTCTCTCAAATTCTTATTCATCAACTGGCGCCTTCAGCAGAGTGCAGTGTATCTGAAACTTCACAGCGTCTTTGATATAAGCCTAGTGTGTGGCCCCCCAAAGTGCCACTACACTACACCAACCAAAATACACATGATGACATTAAAACGTTGGTTTGCAGGCAAGTCATGAAGGTGGTAAAGAGTTTAATTTGAACCTCACCTAAACCTCACACTTAAATAATGTTTCAATTATAGAATTATGGATTCATGTGGAAGTCCTCCAAAACTCAAGAGTTATGAGCAGGATTTAACATACCTTCAGGATGACATTAGCATTGAAACATGAGATTGAGAACCTTACTGCTAGCCATTAAGCCTCCCACTTCATCCTGCTGAAAAGACAAAAATTCCAGACTGCTTCATGTCAAGACAATCTAGACTGATTTATAACAATTAGTGCTGCTGTAGCTAGTGGACCAGCTTAATCACACTGTTCACCAGTAAAACTTTTCTTACGAGGCTGGTGAAGCAGCATGATTCTTCTGGTTATAAACGTTGCCCAAAGTAGTTTCACTGGTTAGCCTAACTGAGAACCTTCCCACATCTATCTGATACAATCTTGTCTCATTAAATCTGCAGTTTATCTCCACTAGCACCTGTAAGAAAGATTCTTCTCGCCAAAGATTGCAGTAAAGACAGTAGCAGAGAGTTCTCCACATCGTGCGGCGGTGAGCGCAGTAGGAAATGTGGAGCAGAGCGCTGCAGTGGAGGTGAAAGGTGAGCGGAGGCATAAATCACACACTGTTCTGCACATTTAAAAGCCATTAGTGATGGAGCAGCCAGCTGCACATCAGCACAAGTCATAAATTGTTTTATTGGATGAAGTTTCTGCTGAAGTTTCTATTGGATGAAGTGATGAGCTCAGCAATACTGATTTCCCAGCAAACGTGTGCAGCGATTTGCATGTTTCAAATAGACCTTTTACAATTAGAATAGTGGTGTTTTAAAAATTTTATTACAGTAAAATTTGGCTATATTTGAATCAAAACATCTAATCATTCCCAAATTATTCAGTCATAAGAATGAACACAGCATAATGTGTAAATATAATTTGTTATTCATTTAACTCTGAAATTTGACATTTTCATACATGTCCCCCAAGTTATTTGGACACTTAAAGAGATGAGTGCTTTGCTGTTAATTTACTTACCCTCAGGCCATCCAAGAGGCAAGTGACAGTTTTTCTTCAGCAGAGTGTAAAGATTTTTAGCTGAAACTGTGGTGCTTGATGATAACTAAAATTCCATGGCTGCCGTGTCTGTGAAAGTCAAAAAAACATATAAAGGCAACAGAAAATTAATTCCTGCGGCTGCTGCTGATATATATAGAGAAACCAACACTCTGTGCATGAAAATGAACATTGTTTAAAATATTATAGTTTTAAACAAAAATTCATTATAGTAATCCATGGGGTATATTGCCACAGTTGAAACACTGGAATAAGTGTAACATGTTTTATTGTTACACTAGTATAGTTTATATAGTATATATAATACATTATATTTATAGCTAATCAACACCAGGGGCGCATTCATGGCCTAATGGTTAGAGAGTCTGACTTGTAAAGCAAAGGTTGAGCTGGAAGGAACTGACTGAGGCTGACCAGTGATGACCAGTGATGGACAGAGGTCACATTTCAAGTATGGGTTACCATACCTGACAAATACATCACTTTCACCTCTGGTCACTCTGTTAGAACGCCTGTGTGAACGTAAGGAAATATGAATTTAGACACTAAAAATTAACAAAAGCCAGTTAAAAAAAACAATGCCGGAATGGCTCAGAAAGTTATGAGAAAATCTCTAGCCAGATTAGTTTTATATTGTGTTTTCTAAATGTGATGACATCTTTAAAACTTTAGTGTCAAAATACGTTTTAGGCCACTGTTCACACACCAGATACATGCTTATTTACCTACACATTGGGACCCAATCTCTCCCTCTCTAGTATATGTATAATGGCCAGTTTGTTCAGATATATTGACATTTATTTTCTCATACGTCACAAAGCTGTATTGAGTGCAAAAGTACCACAGCCCCTCCAGCCTCAGTGATGATTCAGTCTCACCCTGAATCATGTGGACAGTGTACCTTTGAAATCTGACTGGATAGACACACTTTAGCAGCTGCTGTTACTAGTAATAAAGCCCTTCAGGCTGTGCATGACAGTGATTTTACCCCGCTTAACTGCGTTGTGTGTCTATGAACGCCTCTTTTCTGTGGTAAAATCGCTGTAACGCAAGGCCTTAACTGGGGCTACATGCCTAAGATGCTCTAAGAGTGAATGTTAGAATTGTGAGGACCATATATGTCCATGTTGCCTAGAGACACAAATTCCAGTGATGCAGGAAACCAGACCATAGACTAACACAAAACTGTGTCATGGTTTCTGAAGAAATGAGGAATATTGTCTCAGAAAGCAGGTACACAACACCGGTGGCTCCACTGGACACCCTCTAATGGACAGAGAGAAAATATCTCTCCCTTTACAACCAAGTCTGAGCATGAATTCACTCATACAGACACACAAAATCCTACTGCAGGCGTTTTCAATATTGAACAACACGTTGAAACAATAAATGTAATAACAGATAAATATTATAATAACAATCTTTAATTCTTCAGTCAGAAACAAGCTTGGCACACCGATATGGGTATTGACTGATGTGAGGTCACAGGTGTGTGTATATCGGCTATTTTTTGACTAACATTATGATTATTTTTAAGCTGCACTGAAATGACACACAAGAATCTAGATTGAAAGCTGATGATTGTCTGGAATCTGATATTATTTTAACGTGCTCATTTTCAGAAACGTGTTGTGAGGAAAATTGAATAAGAGAGACACACAGGAGGGAAATAAAGTTCTCCAAAACCAACACGACGTTCATCTGAGTGCTAAAGATTACCTGGACAATCCGGAAAACTATTGCAAGAATGTTGTGTGACAGATCAAACTATTCTCCAGCCTTAATGAGGAACATTGCATAACGTTCAAAACAAACCGCACACTTTCCAAATATCACATATTGTGCTCAGAGATGGAAAATGAAGTGTTAGAGCAAACGGGTGGAATGGAAGATATCACAGATCTTCTCTGAAAGACCTCAGATAATATTACCCTCCAGACCTTTAACTATCAGCACAAACAAAAAGAAGTTCTGAGCACATGTGAAGAGCTCATCTGCCCAATGACCAATCAACAATCCTGTAAATAAATGTGCAAAAATTATTACATTTTAATGAAAGATAGTGAAGACAAACTTCTTTTCCCTTAGAATAACATGCACTAATAAAACTCTCATAATAAGACCTGAAAAGCATATTAAAGCTGCTGTCCATAACTTTAGGGTGAAAAAAGAACAAAAATTGTTGAGCAAGTACATTAAAAATCAAGGATCAACATAATCTCCTTACATTACCCAGATTCAAAATGCTAAGTTTGTAATTTGAGCTGTTGGGTCCGAGTTCGGGGGACATGTCCATCTCTAAACAGAAAGAAGATGCAGCTACTAAATCGTGTGTGTGGGTGCTAGAATGATGGAGTGTTTGTATCTTATTCTTACAGCAGTTGTTCACAATTTAAACTTGTCATCCACATTAAGAAAATAACTCTGCAGGTGCCTTGCAATTTTACGTTTCAATCACTAAATACATTCAAAATATTGTTTTCATTCACAAATGTATCGTTTCACATCAGAAAATGTGTTAACCTGCTGGAGTCATATGGATTACTTTAAAGATGGATGGATGTGCTTTTTGAAGCTTCAAAATCTCAAACACCATTAACTCCTGCTATAAGGCTGGGAAAAGCCAGGGTTTTATTATATAATCTAACTCTGATTGCGTTCAGCTGAAAGAAGAAAGTCATATACACTTATGATGACTTCAGGTGAGTAAATCGCCGGATAATTGAATTTTTCTGTGAACTACTCCTTTAATGTTGTAGAGCCAGCCTTCAAAAAAGCCCAATATGTGCAACTGACTAACATATTCAGAAAAGCACAGAATGATGTCAGGAAACCTGTATTGGTTTCACGTGTGCAGTAACTGAATCCTGTAAGCAATGAAGCAGCATTCGTACCTGCAGCAGAATGACGCAGGTGTGATGCAGAATGCGACCGCGGAGCTAGCATGTTCTCTGAGGAAACTGACACAATAGAAAACAACCAGGAAAGATTTTTATGAGGTACATTAAGCTTGATGGGCCTTTGAGTGATTATGTTTTATGGTGACAGGTTACAGGCAAAACCAGAACCGTACTGGACGGTAATAACAGCTCATAATTGCGTTTATTCCCTCACATCTGTATCTCATAGCGTTGCATAACCTCACATAACAGAAAGCGTAAGCTACATACGTCAATGCTTCAGACGGAAAGAGTGTGTTTGGGTCCTGCGAGGAGGACGTAAGGGAAGGATTCCAGGAGTCTGGGCGGCACTACAGCAGCCCAGACTCACCAACAAACTGCTCATATTTCAAAACATGTAAAACTCCACATCTGTAAGTAATGTTGCTTTGATCGAGCTCATGCAAAAACAACACAAAGCATGATGGGAAATCTTGTACGGCCTGTCAAGAACAAATTAAAGCAGTGCACAATTAAGCAATAAGCCCAGTGAAATGGTGGAACTGGACGGATATGACTTCTCAGAAAATTTCCAGCCTGCCAAACACCTACTTGCCAATCTTTTAATAAAAACAGCCTACTAACCTGTAGCTTATAAACTATCATGATACAGCACGAGAACTTTGCGTTTTTCTTAATATCTGCTTATTTATTTGATAAGCTGGCGTGTAATAAGCAGGATGATGTAGAGACAGCTAACCCTAAACACACACACACAACACATCTCTCCTGCCAAGTGTTGTAGTAACAGGATTTATTGTGCTCATACACCGTGCAGCAATAAACAACTCCAGCAATCATAGTTAAATCTTCAACAGGTTCAAACAGCGGAACATTATGAAGCAAAAAACAATTCTTATTAGAAACACTACAGCTAATAAGAAATACTGCTAACAAATGCCAAATGTAATATTTCTTGCATAACTGACAGTATTAATAATAGCACAGATTTTGTAATCCAACACACGCCTGATTATAAAAGATCATATAACATATATATCATATATATAAGATTATTGCAGTTTTACTCATTGCTAAAATGTGTTTGCCTGCAGTCACAAATGTCAACTGAATCACTAACCACTAACTAAGAATGAAAATGGTGACACTTGCTTTAGCAACTGCCCAAATTCAAAACATTTGTTTTTGCTTACACATTGTGGCTTTATTTCACACCTCACTGTTTTTGCTAACTAATCCCAAGCAAAAAGTGGCAACAGAAATAAAACCCTACAATGAGAAGTTGATAAAAGACAGGCAGTGTGTGTTTGGCTGATGGGATCTCTCAGTGAAATTCCACTGGGCTGTAAATGAAGGGAAAATCCTCTGGACCGGCTTGAGTGTGAGGAGAGGGAGTACAGCTGAATAATACTGTACAACCAGTACAATCAAAAGACACAACAAAGTCAGACGTCCTGACCTCAGAACAGAATGCCAGGAAGAAATAATATACTGCCTTCTAAGTGACCTTATTTAGACCAAAATCTAAGACAGCATTGTGCGTGTCCTACACAGAACAGGTAATTCCAAAAAATGCTTTATTTTGTATAAAATGTACTGTTAGATACTGAGAGGAGAGTTTGTGCTGTTTGTGTGGAATGACAGGCGACCAGACGGCAGGCGGCTGAAGTGCTTGAGAAAGCTTTTCAAAACTCACTAGTTATACACTGCAGAGTTTCACACTCACACACCAGTGGCCTGGACACACATCCCACATTCCACACCTGTTTATATACACTCCACTGTGAGACAACTCTCACAAATATACACACAACAAATACAGTATATACTGTCTGAGATCGTAAACTGCTTAGGCTAGTCCTACACATTAGTCATCTTAATTATTTTCTGCTCATAATAAAGCCAATTAAATATGACGGTAGACTCTCTAATTAGAATCTGAAATGTAAAACTGTTTAGCCCTAACTAACTGCTAGTTGATCAGGCTAGTTCTTCAGACACAGTTTTTTTGTGGATAAGTTTCTGCAACTGGCCCCAGGTCCAGAATATGACTATAACCTCTCCAAGCTCAATATACAGCACATTGTTCATGATAAAGTTCCCATAAAGAGCTTAATGGGTAAAGCATTGCATTAACAACACAAAGGTCATGGCTTAAACCAAGGGGAACATACATACTGATAACAAGCATTGCTTAAATGCAAAAATGTAAAATTATTCAACATTTTAATTCCCACCAAATAACGCCAAATGCACGACACGCCACGAGTATGACTGTAATGCTTGTGAGCAAAAACATTCAGGAGACCATGAGGCTGCTCAGATGAGAGGACACTGGACAAACGGTCAGATATGTGGGAGGCTCAGAAAAGCACATTCAGCAGAAGTGTGAAGGCCGCATTTAGACAAACACCACCACAGTATCCAAGCAACGCTAACATTGAACTCTCTCTCCTCTGAGGGGCCTGGGGCTGTTCGGGAAGTCCATATTACAGGTAACGTTGCCATGACGATGCTCATATGGAATAATACCCACAAACCTGTTTCTACACACCAGGCAGACGGCGAGTTCAGAGTGCAGAAACTTTTCACACTTTGTTGTAAAAATCTACAACATGGCTCAAAATCAACAGGGCAGGCAGAGACTTTACCTGCGTGTACCCTGAATATTACTGGACTTCAAAGAGGACCTGGACACCTCTGACCTGGCAGAAGGATGCTGTCATACTTGTCAAAATGTCCATCATTAGATTTCTGGGAAAGGGTTGACCACGAGTGTGTGTGTGTTTTGTACGTCCCACAGAGTTTTGTGTGTATGTGTGTGTGTACATGTGGCTTTGAACAAACACATAAGCGTCGACAAATACGGTAAATATGTGCAATTAATGCACAACCAGTAAATGTCTTACATCATCAAAATGACCACACAAACACACACACAGGATATGCACCAGGTCAGCCCTCGGCATCTGTGTCATTATGACAATAGTGCATAAGTCTCTAAGAGAGTTTATTTTGCGTGTTTTAAATTATGTACATAAAGGATGAAAATTCTGTCATTTTTTACACTTGCTCATGTCCCTCCAAACCCATGAAACTCTCTTTCTGCTGTGAAACACGGGATATTTAGGTGATATCTAGCAAAGGTTTCTTGAGATGTTCCTCCTACCATTCCTTTCATTCGGTCTCACTTTTCAATAGAAACAATAGAATCAATAGAAAAAATTCAATAAAAATTTCTCGCCATGAGGATCAAACACAAACTCTCAAAACACTGAGATCTAGGCCTTGTCATATCTTTTGTGTTTGTTTCTAACACATGTCCCTGTCAGGCTCCTTTGTGCAGTAGTGAGAGTAGAAAGAGGACACAGCCCTCTTTAAATGCTTATATTCATACAACTGTGGTGTTTTGTAGCACTTTCTCATTGAAGAGAAACAAAACAAGCGAGATATCAATTATTTCTCATGAAGAGAACTGAGACTAGACTTTTCTCCTATGACAGTAATAGTAATTTCATCAGGTTTCATCAAGAACTCTCAACTAGGTTTTAAACTGTCTGCAGTCAAACGTCAGCAATCACAATATGAACTCAATCTCACAAGCTGCTCTAAAGCTGAAATGATTTGAGCCGTTTTATGTACATTATTTTAGGGCTCCATACTCTTACCATATGTGAGCTAACCACTCTTGTGTCCATTCATCCAAAAATGAAAAATCAGTCATTATTTGCTGCTCCTTATGTTATTGCAAACCCATGTGACTCTCTTTCTTCTGTGGAAAACAAAAGAGATGTTTAGCAAACAAAATGTCTGTTCAGCACACAAAACATCAATAGCAATACTCACCAGATGTGCATTAAATAAAAACATTAAATAAAAACAGTTTCAGGAGTTACTTTACAGGGCAAAAGAAAAGTCTGTTCCTGAACTTCTTTAACATTCCACAAAATGAAGTTAAGAAAAATTTTAAATGAATGCTAAAACGATGACAGTATTTTCCTTTTTGGCTGAATTAACTCTTTCAGTCTCTTGACCTCTGCAAGAACTCTGCAAGAGAGATCAAGTTTTTTCTCTGGGGTTTCACTGTTCTAGAATCAGCAGAAAGGTCTTAATTTAACCTGGAGTCAGTAACAGTTAGAAAACGGACTCATGATGTGTTTTCAGGATGAGAAGTAACGAGTATCACATGTTAACTCAGTCACACTCAATGTGAAATTAAACTTCTGCTTAGCACAGAATGCACTTTAGACCTGAAACTCAGACAGGACTAGATCGAGCCATGACTCCAAAAAAACGATTTACCTTTCATGCACTCCCATCTCAAAAGTGCGTTCAAGATAAGGCTAAACAATTAGCGACTCAGTCATTAGTGATTACTCAGATGAATGTTGTAGACCTGATCCTGTCACAACACGTCACTACATAATACCTGACATAATCACTAAAAATGTCTGTGACTGTTCCTCCAACCTTACGTAATCTTTAATACGTCCTCAAAACAGCTGTGATAAAATTATCTAATGAAATTATGTCATGATAAGACAGAGTTCCAAACGCAACACTCCAAACATACAGCCCTTCTCCTGAGAGCGCCCCCACTGGCTGCGTTCCTGCACAGGTAAGCGAGGATGTGGCGGTAGAAGAGAGTAACAACTGAAGAAGGGACAGGACAAAAGCTCAATTCAGATGAAGAGCGAGCAGAAGATAAGGATCAGAGTGCTGGGCTGTAAGAGAGCCTTCTGAGGAGTGTCAGGGGCCCGGGATCAGGGGTTAGTTGACAAGAAAACAGGGCCGCGTGCTCATCATTCTTAGTCCTGCCTGATCAAAGATGCTACACTGCCAACAGTGAGCCCTGTGTGTGTGTGTGTGTGTGTGTAAGAAGAAAGTTTCTCTTCAGGCACTTATGTCGTGGCATTCCGGATATCTCCATCTCCACTTACCTGCCTCTGCCGTCTTTATCAGTCTCATCCTCTTCCTTCAAGACCTGGCAGGAGAACAAAGCAGAGCGACAATTAAAGCAGGAACATACAGGAAACAGAATGAAGAAAATGTCTTTCAGGGAAGGAGAAAATATGCAGAAACTTGCTTCCTTTGGAAGAAAATGTGCCCTGTGTTTGCCTGTGCACGACTGCCACATGTGCATTTAAGTGTTGTAGTTGCTAGGGTGTTACTATGTGGTTGCTTACTGTCCCAGGTCAAAAGAGCCATACCATCTCTATGATTTCCTGCTCTCTAGATATGACTCAGCTCTCTTCAGTGTAAGTCTTTAGGATTCATTTTCTCAATCAGGCAAATATCATATTCCTTAGTCTCTTAAAGTAATAGGAAAACTCAGTTTGTATTACTGCAGTTACATGCTACATTTTGGATGCATGTTAAGGGGCGTAAAGGTGTGTGTTGCAGTGATCTTACTAGTCAAAAGTTCAAAACACATCAGGGTGATACAGCAGCAATTCATCACAAAGTAAAACACACCAGCTGGAAAAATGACCAAATGTTTAGCTCTTTCCATTCAGCCACCTGTAGCTTTTATCTGCGCATGCCACAGGTCTCACAACACCATCTACCTGTAAGTGATATCAGATGCACTGCATGTACAGTTGTCACGACTCAGCTGATTGCACTTGCAGAAATCCCTTATGTGATTATTTTTTTCCATCGTGGTGCAGCGGCAGGCCAAGGTGACGACCACAGAACAGCGTAGAATAAGCTGCCCCAATAACGTCACTGGCCTCTGGGAACTACTGCCTCTGTCTCTGTCTCTACCCAGATTACAGGCGCCCAGCCTGAGCTGTGCCAGGTTTCAGCAGGCCGTCCACACAGCCTCCAAGATTCTGTCAACACTCAGAGGCATGGCACGCGTACGGCCCACTCAGCAAACAGCAATGATCCAGAAACACATATACATTTATAACACACTGTCTAAACACACCACTTACTGACATGCTGAACTTGATGTAAGAATACTGTGATTCACCAATCATCAATAATACTGTGAATTGTCACAGCTGAAGGGCATTCTCAGACATGACACAGAGCTGAATTACAAATGAAACTCACAAAATGAGTTTGCCTGTTCTTACCCACTGTTTACAGAAAACTTACCTGAGGGCTCTTCTGCTAAACTTATGATGATCTGCAAGAAAATGCATGCATCTTTGACCTTTAAATAAGACAATACAAGCCAAAAGTCAAACTGTGGCAGTAGAGCATGGAGTCAAACAGCTGGAGTCATGTTTATAAAGAGAGAGAGATGTGCCGTATGTGAGAGGACAGCAAAATATTACGATCAGAGCCAAGAGATGCTGAGAAACAGCAATCAACAGAATAGAAATGAACAGACTTGAAAAGATCAGGATTGAAAGTTTCAGCCAAAACTAACTGTTAAAATTCTACATAAGAACTCCTTTGTTTGCATACAGCCTTAATTAAAGGCACTTGACAACCCACACAGACAAGAAAAATGTGCACAAACGTCATTGGCTCACTGATTGTTCACACACATGGGTTTGTTGTTCACATGTTACTACAGCAATGCAATAATCTGATAAGCAGAGAAACACACCACACAAATAATTAAGATATGATTTTAATAAGATTCATCTAACTGTTGTTAGACTTTAAGTATTACGTGGATTATACTTTAAAAGAAACATTTTCTCCCAGTTCTGAATAATCTGTGCTCATCACAATGTATTCTGGGACTGTCTTCTCCACAAAGAATAAACTGTCTTAGAATATGACTGAGAGAATGTATTTTTAAGGGCAGTGTAGCGTAAACTTATGGAAAAGCCTTTGTATCAAGTAAAATACTGTCTAAACAGGCAACTGGAATATGAATTAGACCTCTTTAGATGCATATGAACGTACACACACCTGTTTAATCCATCAGACATGGTCTGCAGTTCGTGCATCCTGCTCAGGGTGGATGCTGTTTCTTGAGCTGCTTTAGACATTATGGCGCCAGCTCAAACTACTGCTGCTGTCACCATCATGAACAGTGTTAGAAACACTGATTCACAGCCGATCACTGCCAGTGCCTTTAATGAATGAATTTATTCACAGTGGCCTGATTTACACTCTCTGAACCAAAAAAAGTCAAACAAATCTTTCAAGAGTTTCTTTTAGACAGGAATGAGATTTAGTTGAGAGCACACAGAGACTAACAGAGCTCAGGTCCCTCTCCGGAGAAAAAAATGTGTTTTAGAAAAGATCTTAAACTGTACTCAGATTTGACAAGATACCAAAATCTGCAACCAAAGCAGAGATCTCAATATGAGCTCAAACAGATCTCATCAAATTCTCATCATAGTATAACAGGGCAGTGGGACAGACATTTCTGTGCAAACTTAACCAAAAAAGAAGTTGCTTTTATAATAGCTCAAGAGACTATATGGACTTCTTAATTTCCTCAACTTT
Organism: Chromobotia macracanthus; assembly: GCA_036877525.1. NCBI lineage: Eukaryota > Metazoa > Chordata > Actinopteri > Cypriniformes > Botiidae > Chromobotia > Chromobotia macracanthus. Next base: position 482,902 of record JAZGTH010000088.1, on the reverse strand, counting down.
GTGTCAGGTGTATCTCAATGCTGTCTAAGAGATAAAAGACATCTGAAATATTGATAAGTTTTCATTCCTGCAGGTTCATCTGATACAGCAAATATCACCTTCCATTATTGATTAGACGTTTTATAACTGCTACAGAGTATGACAACAAAAACCATCTGATAATCTGCAAACCTCCAAATATACAAAGTGTTCCAGTGACCTGCTCTAGATAGTAAATACAGTATAACAAAACAATGCTGTTCATTGTGACACCTGCTGGCCGCTCAAATTCAAGACTCACATCCAGAGAAATGATAGTAGGGTGACCTGCAGTGTGCGCTGTCCTCACACAAAACAGATCTGAACTGTAACTTGCACTTCCACAGCGCAGACACAGATTGGCACTGCAGTGCAAGATGCTGGAACAGCTGGAGCTGTTCAGACTCAACTAAGGTGCTACTGTAATGATGTCAGATTGTATTGATGGCCATCTGATATATACCATGATATTATATGGTTACTTACTGAAATACCATGTCATACTTTTAATACCTGTTTCGATCCTCTTGTTAATCTGTTTGAATCTGTTTGAAGTGTGTGTACGTGCCTTCACTGTGTGCATATCAACTTCCCTTCCTGACTTCTCATTGTCTTCTGCACTGTTGCAAGCTCTGGTGCTTCTCTTCATCCTCTGCCTCCACTAATGTCTGTGAATAATGATTCTTATCATCTAAACATTTGTCCAAATGTAAATGTTTGCCACAGTACAGTGAAGAATGCTGCAGTATACTGTTCATTCTAAAACGAAATCTCAAAAAGAAATGTTACCGTGTTTGTTTGACAGATTTTCTGAGATTCACTCCATAGGACCCACAGTACAGATATAACAGTACAGCATAGTGCTAACAGCGAGAAAAATGACTGAGAATCTGATGAACGTTTACTATAAAACTGACCTCACTCACTCTGAATGAAAGCAGATAGTCACGTGATCAGTGTCTAATCAACAGATCATGTGTGCCATCATGGGTGTGTGAAACAGACTCAACAATGAGCTTGTTTGACCGTATTTACAACAGACGAGCATTCACTGCAGGCTCACACACCAACTGTAAACCTGCTTTAACTTTCTAAGTTTAATTAAGTACGTTTCTCTCTAAACAACGACTCTTCGTGATTAACAAATTAAAATGAATACACCTTTCTGGTCTTACTACAAATGATTCATGAGCGTGTATTATTACAAAGAATAAAACACTTGTCAAACAGATAACCAAAATACAGTGTTGGTAGCAGGAGTCAGAATATCAGATAACACAGCACTATGATATTACTATGATTTACTCTTGATATTTACCAAGATACTTCAATTAATAAATAACCTTACTACCATGTTACAAGTCCAAACATCATGTAAAAGGAAAACTGCTGTTTTAAAATCCTGTGAATATTCATAGACTGGTAATACAGACTGGTATAACAAAAACCTCACCAATCATCAAGCAAAACAACAAGCAGCATATTATGTACATGAATCAATCTCACAGAAGTGTGATGCACCAGTCAAATTAATGTGTTTGTGGACACTGCACCTTACATGTCATATGAGGACATCCTGACCACATCTTCAACAGAATCTCATTTCATCTCTAGAGCTTCAGTCTACAGCACCTGTCAGCTGTACAGTAAAAGTATTGTTAACCTCACAGAGGCATATTGCTAATGCTCTAATAGTTTCTCCAATTAAACTGAAAGCAGGTTTGACTCTGGATTGCAGCCTAATTGGATTCAATGTAAATATCAAACAACCTTGTTTAGTCTAATCAGCTTCAAGTGTCTCCAAATAAAACATTGTGCTAATATCGCAAGATCCCACACATATATGTAACACACCATAACACACTATATGATTAGCCTATCATTAACTGCTAGTGGAATAAGTCTGACATTTAACTGACTGAGCGCATTCATAACACTTGGTCTAATACAACACTTGGTCTAATACAACACTTGGTCTAATATAACACTTGGTCTAATATAACACTTGGTCTAATATAACATTTGGTCTAATATAACACTTGGTCTAATATAACACTTGGTCTAACATAACACTTGGTCTAATATAACATTTGGTCTAATATAACATTTGGTCTAATATAACACTTGGTCTAATATAACACTTGGTCTAATATAACACTTGGTCTAATATAACACTTGGTCTAATATAACACTTGGTCTAATATAACATTTGGTCTAATATAACACTTGGTCTAATATAACACTTGGTCTAATAAACACTTGGTCTAATATAACGTCAATATAACATTGGTCTAATATAACATCTATATAACACTTGGTCTAATATAACACTTGGTCTAATATAACACTTGGTCTAATATAACACTTGGTCTAATATAACACTTGGTCTAATACAACACTTGGTCTAATATAACACTTGGTCTAATATAACACTTGGTCTAATATAACACTTGGTCTAATATAACACTTGGTCTAATACAACACTTGGTCTAATACAACACTTGGTCTAATACAACACTTGGTCTAACACAACACTGGTCTAATATAACACTTGGTCTAATACCTTGGTCTAATATAACACTTGGTCTAATATAACACTTGGTCTAATATAACACACTTGGTCTAATATAACACTTGGTCTAATACCGGTAACACTTGGTCTAATACAACACTTGGTCTAATACAACACTTGGTCTAATATACAAATTGGTCTAATATAACATTTGGTCTAATATAACACTTGGTCTAATATAACACTTGGTCTAATATAACACTTGGTCTAATATAACACTTGGTCTAATATAACACTTGGTCTAATATAACACTTGGTCTAATATAACACTTGGTCTAATATAACACTTGGTCTAATACAACACTTGGTCTAATACAACACTTGGTCTAATACAACACTTGGTCTAATATAACACTTGGTCTAATACAACACTTGGTCTAATATAACACTTGGTCTAACATAACACTTGGTCTAATATAACACTTGGTCTAATACAACACTTGGTCTAATATAACACTTGGTCTAATACAACACTTGGTCTAATATAACACTTGGTCTAATATAACACTTGGTCTAATATAACACTTGGTCTAATACAACACTTGGTCTAATATAACACTTGGTCTAATATAACACTTGGTCTAATATAACACTTGGTCTAATATAACACTTGGTCTAATATAACACTTGGTCTAATATAACACTTGGTCTAATATAACACTTGGTCTAATATAACACTTGGTCTAATATAACACTTGGTCTAATATAACACTTGGTCTAATACAACACTTGGTCTAATATAACAACTTGGTCTAATATAACACTTGGTCTAATACAACACTTGGTCTAATACAACACTGGTCTAATAACACTTGGTCTAATACAACTTGGTCTAATGTCTAATATAACACTTGGTCTAATACAACACTTGGTCTAATATAACACTTGGTCTAATATAACACTTGGTCTAATATAACACTTGGTCTAATACAACACTTGGTCTAATATAACACTTGGTCTAAACACACTTGGTCTAATATAACACTTGGTCTAAACAACATTGGTCTAATATAACACTTGGTCTAATATAACACTTGGTCTAATATAACACTTGGTCTAATATAACACTTGGTCAAACACTTGGCTAATATAACACTTGGTCTAATATAACACTTGGTCTAATACAACACTTGGTCTAATACAACACTTGGTCTAATATAACACTTGGTCTAATACATAACTTGGTCTAATATAACACTTGGTCTAATATAACACTTGGTCTAATACAACACTTGGTCTAATACAACACTTGGTCTAACATAACACTTGGTCTAATATAACACTTGGTCTAATACAACACTTGGTCTAATACAACACTTGGTCTAATATAACACTTGGTCTAATATAACACTTGGTCTAATACAACACTTGGTCTAATACAACACTTGGTCTAATATAACACTTGGTCTAATATAACACTTGGTCTAATATAACACTTGGTCTAACATAACACTTGGTCTAATATAACACTTGGTCTAATATAACACTTGGTCTAACATAACACTTGGTCTAATATAACACTTGGTCTAATACAACACTTGGTCTAACATAACACTTGGTCTAATATAACACTTGGTCTAATATAACACTTGGTCTAATATAACACTTGGTCTAATATAACACTTGGTCTAATATAACACTTGGTCTAATATAACACTTGGTCTAATATAACACTTGGTCTAATACAACACTTGGTCTAATACAACACTTGGTCTAATATAACACTTGGTCTAATATAACACTTGGTCTAATATAACACTTGGTCTAATATAACACTTGGTCTAATATAACACTTGGTCTAACATAACACTTGGTCTAATATAACACTTGGTCTAATATAACACTTGGTCTAATATAACACTTGGTCTAACATAACACTTGGTCTAATACAACACTTGGTCTAACATAACACTTGGTCTAATATAACACTTGGTCTAATACAACACTTGGTCTAATACAACACTTGGTCTAACATAACACTTGGTCTAATATAACACTTGGTCTAATATAACACTTGGTCTAATATAACACTTGGTCTAACATAACACTTGGTCTAATATAACACTTGGTCTAATACAACACTTGGTCTAATACAACACTTGGTCTAACATAACACTTGGTCTAATACAACACTTGGTCTAACATAACACTTGGTCTAATACAACACTTGGTCTAACATAACACTTGGTCTAATACAACACTTGGTCTAATACAACACTTGGTCTAATATAACACTTGGTCTAACATAACACTTGGTCTAACATAACACTTGGTCTAACATAACACTTGGTCTAATATAACACTTGGTCTAATACAACACTTGGTCTAATACAACACTTGGTCTAATATAACACTTGGTCTAACATAACACTTGGTCTAATATAACACTTGGTCTAACATAACACTTGGTCTAATGTCCTTCCGTAATTCAGTCTGATGGTGGCGCTCTAATGTCGCTTGGCAAGCTCTATAATCACATACAGCCTGCTATCTTAAACACATTAGTAGTATTACTGTGCCTGAATATTGATTTAGTTGTAGAAAAATTCAGGAGGAAAACACAGTGAACTGACTGCATGCTGAACTGGTTTTTAACAAAACAAGCACAAACACTATTTACATGTCTTTTCTAAATATTTTATGTATTTTTATTGCTTGTTTCATTTCTTTTCCTATTTCAATGTGTTTTACATGCAAGTCACAAAGGCAACATTTAAACTAAACGCTTACACTTTGGGTCATTTATTTATTTATTTACACAAGAATTTGGCCGCCGTTGTTTGTGAATGTTTGATGACTGTTTAAGGCTCTAGTTTGTCCTCGGATTGATTTGTAGCGCTCGCCCTGTTCACAAGCACTCACGCAGACGGACTTTGCTGACGCGGATTGATACCGCAGTGTCCGGAACTAAGTTCACGTAACGTGAAAACTAGAGCGCGGTGACGCTCAGTCAGGGCGCGCTGCAGTTCCATTGTTCACCACACATTTACATTGGGACGAAGTGGGGCGCTGTTGAGCTCGACAGTTCCATCAGTACATTACACAAGCCAAACATTATTAATGATAATCGTCTAGAAACTCCGAAAATATTTGTTGAAACATTAACGAGTACAAAAATGTATTATTACTGATTCTGTTTATATTGAGTTCTGTTTTTAAGTGAATTAATATTTTCGTGTGCCATACACACGAGGCGCGGCTGCGTTTATATAAACAAACACGTTTCACAATGAAATAAAATAAAAAGTTTACAGAGCAAAACTGTTCTGTACATATGAGTGTACATATGAGTGAGTGTACATATGAGTGTACATATGAGTGTACATATGAGTGTACATATGAGTGTACATATGAGTGAGTGTACATATGAGTGTACATATGAGTGAGTGTACATATGAGTGTACATATGAGTGTACATATGAGTGAGTGTACATATGAGTGAGTGTACATATGAGTGTACATATGAGTGTACATATGAGTGAGTGTACATATGAGTGAGTGTACATATGAGTGTACATATGAGTGTACATATGAGTGTACATATGAGTGAGTGTACATATGAGTGAGTGTACATATGAGTGTACATATGAGTGTACATATGAGTGTACATATGAGTGAGTGTACATATGAGTGTACATATGAGTGAGTGTACATATGAGTGTACATATGAGTGTACATATGAGTGTACATATGAGTGAGTGTACATATGAGTGAGTGTACATATGAGTGAGTGTACATATGAGTGTACATATGAGTGAGTGTACATATGAGTGAGTGTACATATGAGTGAGTGTACATATGAGTGAGTGTACATATGAGTGTACATATGAGTGAGTGTACATATGAGTGAGTGTACATATGAGTGAGTGTACATATGAGTGTACATATGAGTGTACATATGAGTGTACATATGAGTGAGTGTACATATGAGTGAGTGTACATATGAGTGAGTGTACATATGAGTGAGTGTACATATGAGTGTACATATGAGTGTACATATGAGTGTACATATGAGTGAGTGTACATATGAGTGAGTGTACATATGAGTGAGTGTACATATGAGTGTACATATGAGTGAGTGTACATATGAGTGAGTGTACATATGAGTGTACATATGAGTGAGTGTACATATGAGTGTACATATGAGTGTACATATGAGTGAGTGTACATATGAGTGTACATATGAGTGTACATATGAGTGAGTGTACATATGAGTGGTGTACATATGAGTGTGTACATATGAGTGAGTGTACATATGAGTGAGTGTACATATGAGTGTACATATGAGTGTACATATGAGTGTACATATGAGTGAGTGTACATATGAGTGTACATATGAGTGAGTGTAAATATGAGTGTACATATGAGTGTACATATGAGTGTACATATGAGTGAGTGTACATATGAGTGTACATATGAGTGTACATATGAGTGAGTGTACATATGAGTGAGTGTACATATGAGTGAGTGTACATATGAGTGTACATATGAGTGTACATATGAGTGAGTGTACATATGAGTGTACATATGAGTGAGTGTACATATGAGTGAGTGTACATATGAGTGAGTGTACATATGAGTGTACATATGAGTGAGTGTACATATGAGTGTACATATGAGTGTACATATGAGTGAGTGTACATATGAGTGAGTGTACATATGAGTGTACATATGAGTGTTACATATGAGTGTACATATGAGTGTACATATGAGTGAGTGTACATATGAGTGTACATATGAGTGTACATATGAGTGTACATATGAGTGAGTGTACATATGAGTGAGTGTACATATGAGTGTACATATGAGTGAGTGTACATATGAGTGTACATATGAGTGTACATATGAGTGTACATATGAGTGAGTGTACATATGAGTGAGTGTACATATGAGTGAGTGTACATATGAGTGTACATATGAGTGAGTGTACATATGAGTGTACATATGAGTGTACATATGAGTGAGTGTACATATGAGTGTACATATGAGTGTACATATGAGTGAGTGTACATATGAGTGTACATATGAGTGTACATATGAGTGAGTGTACATATGAGTGTACATATGAGTGTACATATGAGTGAGTGTACATATGAGTGAGTGTACATATGAGTGTACATATGAGTGAGTGTACATATGAGTGTACATATGAGTGAGTGTACATATGAGTGTACATATGAGTGTACATATGAGTGTACATATGAGTGAGTGTACATATGAGTGTACATATGAGTGAGTGTACATATGAGTGAGTGTACATATGAGTGAGTGTATATATGAGTGTACATATGAGTGAGTGTACATATGAGTGAGTGTACATATGAGTGAGTGTACATATGAGTGAGTGTATATATGAGTGTACATATGAGTGTACATATGAGTGAGTGTACATATGAGTGAGTGTACATATGAGTGAGTGTACATATGAGTGAGTGTATATATGAGTGTACATATGAGTGTACATATGAGTGAGTGTACATATGAGTGAGTGTACATATGAGTGTACATATGAGTGAGTGTACATATGAGTGAGTGTACATATGAGTGAGTGTACATATGAGTGTACATATGAGTGAGTGTACATATGAGTGTACATATGAGTGTACATATGAGTGTACATATGAGTGTACATATGAGTGAGTGTACATATGAGTGTACATATGAGTGTACATATGAGTGAGTGTACATATGAGTGAGTGTACATATGAGTGAGTGTACATATGAGTGAGTGTATATATGAGTGTACATATGAGTGAGTGTACATATGAGTGAGTGTACATATGAGTGAGTGTACATATGAGTGAGTGTACATATGAGTGTACATATGAGTGAGTGTACATATGAGTGAGTGTACATATGAGTGAGTGTACATATGAGTGTACATATGAGTGAGTGTACATATGAGTGTACATATGAGTGAGTGTACATATGAGTGTACATATGAGTGTACATATGAGTGAGTGTACATATGAGTGAGTGTACATATGAGTGAGTGTACATATGAGTGTACATATGAGTGAGTGTACATATGAGTGTACATATGAGTGAGTGTACATATGAGTGAGTGTACATATGAGTGTACATATGAGTGAGTGTACATATGAGTGAGTGTACATATGAGTGAGTGTACATATGAGTGTACATATGAGTGAGTGTACATATGAGTGAGTGTACATATGAGTGAGTGTACATATGAGTGAGTGTACATATGAGTGTACATATGAGTGAGTGTACATATGAGTGAGTGTACATATGAGTGAGTGTACATATGAGTGTACATATGAGTGAGTGTACATATGAGTGAGTGTACATATGAGTGTACATATGAGTGAGTGTACATATGAGTGTACATATGAGTGAGTGTACATATGAGTGAGTGTACATATGAGTGTACATATGAGTGAGTGTATATATGAGTGTACATATGAGTGAGTGTACATATGAGTGAGTGTACATATGAGTGTACATATGAGTGAGTGTACATATGAGTGTACATATGAGTGTACATATGAGTGAGTGTACATATGAGTGAGTGTACATATGAGTGAGTGTACATATGAGTGAGTGTACATATGAGTGTACATATGAGTGAGTGTACATGTGAGTGTACATGTGAGTGTACATATGAGTGAGTGTACATATGAGTGTACATATGAGTGTACATATGAGTGAGTGTACATATGAGCGTACATACAGCCACAGCGCGCATGAGGCATTTGTGATCACGTGATCCTCAGGAAGCACGTTCCTGCAATTTTTGAAACTACGGTCATTTATGTGACTTGTTAGCTGGGATTTAAACTCAGCAGGATTTCTTTTTTAATTAGCGACACACAGAGGCTTATTGAACACAGTGCTACTAACAGCTAAACGCTGTGTTTGAGATGAAACAGACGCTCCCCAGGTAAGTCCACATTCATTAAAAATGAAGTTGAAGCTGAAGTTATTGTCTAAATGTTATTGTTTAATTGAGCAACATTTTGTAAATAGAGTTTATATTAGTGTGAATGTGCTGATTTAGTTTGAAAGATTATCTTGTATTAAATTATTATCTTGATTATCTTGTAGTAGTAAAGAGTGTTCAAGAATGTGATAATAATGGGTATAAGCGACGTAGACATGACAAAGAAGCATAATGAACAATTCCTCATTGACACTATAGCGAAGCAAAGAAGAGTGTTAACAAAGAATATTGCCATGTTACAAGAGTGAGATCACATCCTACTTAAAACATGCAATGACATTTTGGAGCATTTGCTAATATCAGGAAGCCAGAAAATGGATCTCCAAAGAAATCCTTATTGACACGCTTAAAGGGGGCATTGAATGACCTCATGATCTACCAGAGACGTTGTGTTAAACAAACCAAAGCTACTGCCCTGAGCATCCAGTGTGTGTCTGCGCGCACGTGTGTGTGTTGGTGTGTATTATGATAGTTCTGATAGTGGTCTTAGCTTCAGGAAGTGAGGGGAAACTCTGTCTCCAGCCTTCACTTTGACCCCATCTCAATGGCAGTCAGCAGCACTGATAGACTCACTTGCCCACATCCTGACGAGAAACAAAGCAGTAGAGAAATACAGCTTAAATCAACACACCAGCTACACACGTAATCTACAGACATACACATACAATATGTACAGCAGCTTACCACATCTTAATATATACATCACCGTCTGAAAGGTTTGAATTAATATGAAGTTTTAGTTTAGTTGAATATGAAGTTTTATCAGGCAGTTTATTAATATATTAGAATTCTGCAAAATGGATTTAAACAAATTAGTTAACTCTTAAATCTTAAATTAAAGCTGAAAGCATGATCAAATTAGCCAAATTATTTCAGCCGTTCCAAAGCATTTTAAATAAAATCATGGTGTCTCAGGTGTGTCTTTCCCTTTCTTCATTGCACACTGTGTACTGTTAGTTCTGTTTTCTGTGCACTTTATAATTGATGTTCTACTACTGTACATCGGCATAACCTGACACCAGATTTCCTTTTCCGCTGTAAAATATCTGTAAAACTATCTGTAAAATAACATCCTTTTGAAATGGTATGGCTTCCTTGTTTTGCATAAACACAAACTTTAAATCAACAAACAGTTTGTCTCTGGTTGAGCTTTGCCTTCAGATTCTTTCCTTGGCAGATAGCGTACACAAATACCCATGAAACCTCACAGGAACTAATTTTGTTTTGAAATTGTTACTTTTCTCTCTTTTGCTTTAAATATCTTTCATTCTTTTGTCTGTATTTTATTCAGATGGCTGCCACATGTTCAGATGAATGAGGTCAAATGTTATTTTCTCAGAACGTGTAGGGAAACTCCGACTTTGACAATTTCAGCTTGACTATTGTTGGTCATAGACACAGTTTTGAGGAAAGGAAGTTTGCATCTAAAAATAATGCAAATAAGTTACATGGAAGGTGTTCATTATGTTGTGCTCCTAAAACATTTGTAAGCGTGATACAGGTTATTACCATTTTAACACACTCACCCTTGTTTGTGAAACAACCAACTTGGTTCATGAGTGTGAACCAATTCAATTGTGATATTGAAAACATACTGGATGCTTCATAAGTAACTTACATTAAACACACATAGTTGCAAATACATAATCTGACAGACACAAAACAGTTTCCATGTCATCTGAACACTTGCACACAGACGAAGGTAGCGTGAGTAGTGTAAGTGCGTGTGTGTGTTGGGGGTGGGGGGGTGGGGGGGTTACAGAAAGTGGTGCCTGGCCCTGGAGCAAGACAGCTGTGCAAACAGTCAGCCATGATGTCAAGACTGCAGGGAATTCTGGGTAGGAATGGGGCAGACACACTTTGATGCCAGGTTTTATGGCGGTCCTGAGAGCAGGTGTGGGGCTGGAGATTTAGGAAGAGGATATGAGGAAAGATATATATTACATGAATGCAGACAGTGTCTGAGTGTCTGATAGATAATCAGCATTCATTTCCAAGAAACACATAAATACCAATTACACACCTGAACTATATTAAAAGATTAGATATTATGTATAAAAAGATTTACATATTTTTGCACTTATGTTAGTATTTACCAGCCTAACTAGCAGAAATGACACACAGAGAGCCAATTAGAGCGTTGAGATTTTAGGAAGCTCTTATATTGTTATATGTTTTACATTTACATTTAGTCATTTAGCAGACGCTTTTATCCAAAGCGACTTACAAAGGATGTGAGCATTGAACGTTTTGTCTTGCGCACCAGTGAGCCAAGTCTGCAAAGCTACATTTACAAGTGGATATTGTATTCTGTTACTAGAGAGAAAGATTTTTTTTTTTGAGGATAGGATAGAAGAGCATTAGGGTTTAGACAGGTGCCTGCGAAATAGGTGTGTTTTGAGTTGTTTTTTGAAGGTTGTGATGGTCTTAGCAGATTGGGTGTAGGCTGGGAGTCCACCACAAAGGAACGGAATAGGTGAAAGTTTTACAGATTGATCTGATCTCACTCTCACTGACTGACCGTAGCTGGCGGGAGGGGACATATGTCTGGAGGAGTGAGTTGAGGTAGGAGGGAGAGGTTCCGGGTTACTGTCCTAAAGGCAAGTGTAAGGGATTTAAATTTGATGCGGGCAGCTACAGGTAGCCAGTGGAGTAAGGTCAGGAGGGGTGTGACATGGGCTGTTTTTGGTTAATTGAAGACCAAACGTGCTGCAGCATTCTGGATCATTTGCAGGGGTTTGGTTGCATTGGTTGGAAGGCCAGCCAGAAGGGCATTGCAGTAGTCCAGCCTTGATATTACGAGTGCTTGGACTAGCTGCGTTGCGTACACGGACAGGAAGGGTCTGATTGTCCTGATGTTGTAAAGCACATACCTGCATGACCAAGAGATTGTTGCAATATGTGAAGTGAATTTCAGCTGGTCATTAAACACCACCCCAAGGTTTCTAACGGACTGAGTGGGTGTAAGAGTGGATGATCCAAGTTCAACTGTGAAGTTGTGCTCTAATGATGGGTTATTGCATGATACTCGAATGATGCATTATTGCAGAGAGAGGGCAGTGGAGTGAAATTCCATGTGTTAGATAAAAGCAAACCTGTCCCCCCTCCACGCCCTGTGGGGCGGGGTGTGTGTGTGGAGTTGGGGTATTTTCCTTGTTGAGCCATGTTTCTGTCAGAGCCAGAGCACTGAGATTTGACTGGCTGGCGAAGGCGGGGATGAAGTCTGCTTTGTTGACCGCTGACTGGTAGTTCCACAACCCAATGGATATAGTGGCTGAGTAGAGGTGCTACTGAGGGAGCATAGAAGGTGTGGGTCACGTTGTTGCCTTGAGTGTGTGATAATGCATCTGCAAGAAGCAGTGGGCTGGGAGCACATCTTAGTAATGAGACAAAGTGGAGCAAAAGAAAGTGAACGAGCAATGGATGCAACGCCCTGTCGGTGGAGTCACACAGGTTGAGTCGTAGGTCTTTACACAAGGAGGGCTACACACAAGGGCTGCCGCTTCCGCTCTAGTTTAAGTATTAACTAATATGTGGCTCACTGATTGCTTCACAGCTGAGACCACCTACTCAATTAACAGGTTCAAGGCTCAAAAATGTCTGGAGGTGTTAACTGAAACTCCACCCAGATGGCTACACACTAACAGCAAATTAACAGAGCTTACCTTAGGAAGTGCAGAGTAGTTCAAACTTCCTTCTAGCAAACATATGTCTCACACATACTTGTGCTGTGTTTACCATTTGACTTTCTGTCCACTGATGTAAATGAGAGAAACATCTGGAAGGCCAGATCTGCAAAACTGACTTTACTCATGTAACCAGAGGTCAGAGTAGGGTTTTTGGCTTTATATAGATTATGCTTTTTTCCAAAGTATGTTTTAAGATTTTCCTAGAACTGATTTTCAGTGCTATTTGTATATTTAATATGGCATTGTTTTTTTCAAATATTAAACACTCAGGAGGTGTCTGTTTCACTCTCAGACACTCATACAGTTGAATGTATGTTGTGGCTAATGATAGCTAATGATGACTATTTACACAGGTTATATAGATTTGATTTATGCAGGTAATATTTACAGGATATCAGTTTCATGGGCCTGCTGCAGTAGTCTGTAGACTGTAGTCTACAGACTGTAGAACTCAAGTGACGTGTCTTGGGTTGGCTTCACCCCAAAGCCTTTCATAACCAGGTAATTTCTTCACTCACACACTGTCAATGTGAAGCATTTGCGCTTCTTGGCAAAAAAGTGGACATTGTCCAAGAACAGCAGCTTCATTGTTTATTGGCGATATCTTGAGCATGTTCCAACTTGATGCAAATTTTCCAGAGTTTAGTGATGGCATTGCGCTGTGATCCAAGAGTACATTCCATAACCCCAAAACAACATTAGAAAAACATCCATTGTGACATCTGAAGCAGCTTGTAACTGATTAGCCATGAGCATGTATGTACAAATACCACAGAAGCAAAAAATGCTTTTGCTGAAATGTTTCATTCTGTGAATGTGTCAGTAGCTCAGAGCCATATGATTTAAACAAGCTTTCATGAGAGGAGTTGATCTAGATGACGTCTCCACTTTTGCTTGTGTTTGCATGTGTACCTACACACACGCTTGTGTTGACATTGATGTTAACTGAAGTTTTCTTCTTCTGCAGGTGACCTGGAAGCAGTGACTGGCTGCTCTGGGTTAACAGGTCACCACTGTGGAGAGACTGAGCTCATTGGAATAATTCAAAGCAGTTTGCAGGCCAGCAGTTAACTAAGCACAAATGTTTACATGGCCAGTCGCATTTTCTATAAACTGCGCTTATCCTTTACTCACCTCCATATTTCCTTGCTTCAGATAAGAGAAAATGGACACATTGAATGTTTTGTGGAGTTGCGTTGAAAATATGGACATAACAATACATTTAACAGAATGACAACCATACAGTCAGGCATATGGACAATGGGCATATGCCCAGTCCAGGGCAAGAGCCAATGCAGATTAATGTAGCCACAACTGTGGACCATCTTATTTTCTTAGTGGCCTTTCATATTCTTCTGACATCAGAATCTGGTTTGTGTGGAAGCAGTTGGTTTGAATGTCATCCAGCTTCACATACATCTACACTGGAACTGGTCACCGTGTAAACGTGACTTTAAGAAAATCAATTTGCATGAAGTGATTCCACTGTAAACAGCTTTATTGATGGTAATGGGTGAGATTTAGTTTTGCTGAGCATGTTTGGACACAGGGTTCCTTACAGGAAAAAAAAGCTGTTGATAATGTAAAATTATGAGACAAAGCCTTTCACATTGTCTCCACAGAAATTGTGTTTGGAGCAGCTTGCGGCTTGTGTTCTTTACGTACATTTGTATCAGTGCAATACGTCTGCAGCAGACAGATGCAAGAGCAGATCTGGTTTCCATAGTAAAGAGAGGAGAGGAGAAAGAGAAGATTCTTCACCTCCTGAGAAATGAGGTCTAGCTGAGGTCTAAAAGGTGAAATCATGAATCAGTGGCTCATAGCTAGTAAACAGTTGAAGTGGTCACAAGTGAAGCAAAACAAGGTCAGAATTACCATAAACTGTGGTGGGTGAGTCACTCCTCAGCTATAAAATGAGCTCCTGTCAGCTCAGAGGCAGAAGAAGAGAAGCCAGCCACTGATTGGATCGTTCCAGTGGACGGGGGAGTTGGTTGGGCGGAGCTTCGGGGTGCAGATTACTGGTGAAGATGTCGTGGCATTTTAATCAGGGCACTGATTCAGATTTCTGGGGGTTAGAGCTGGACTTTCTGACGGTTGCACCAACACTGATGAAAAGTTTAATCTCTTCCAGATAAAGTGGCAGTACCGTAGTAATCAAATCATGGTACAGAATAATTACCATACCCGCATACCATGATGTTTACATACTGCTCCAGGGTATGTTGAGAATGCTGTGATATTAAAATGGTATTATGTCCAACATTTGAGCAATGAACAAATAGTTAAGAAGAGCTTGTCAGGTTCTGTGGGTTGTGTGTTTATGTTGTGTGTTTCTGGGGAACACAATATTTCTATTTTATATTTATTTTACTGTGTATGATTATGTATAGGTTGAGTTTTCTCTTTCATGTGGATTACTCACACGTTCCAGCACATGTAAGTTAATGGCTGCACTATAATGCGTTACCAGTGCTCTGTTGACATGGTCACTTATTTTGTCTTTCATTTAACAGCTTTAGAATTCATCTCAAATCCACAGTATATGATACATCAGCAGTTTGTGCTTTTGATCATTGAAACAACTCTATGAAATTATATATGACTGTCAGATCTGCTGTATGTTATTTTAGTGGCATTTGAAACACATGTAAGTAACATTTAGTGCTCAGTTTGCCAGATTTATTTTTATATCCAGTGTTTTTCATCTCAATACCAGTTTATTAAAAGTGCCCCCGTAATGACTTGTCATCATTTTACAATCAAATTCCCATTTTCGTATAACATTACATTGTCATTTGTGCATGAATTCTTTCTTCTGTAGAAGATGAGAGCAGATGCTTGTGATGGCAGTGATCAGAGACCAGAAATGACAGAACACACCAGGAAAACACCATTCTTCTCATTTTCTCATTACAAGTATCTGACAGGACACTGGGTGATTTATTACTGACAACAGACTCTTCACATCATTCTCAGACTGTTAATGGCAAGACAATAACTAAACTCACAGACTCAAAAGGAATTTGAACAGTCAACAGTTCATGACCATGGGCTAAAACACTGGTGATTATAACCACATCTGAAGCCTTGAGTCAACAAACAAAGATATTTTTCAGAATGAAACAGGCCATGAATCCGTGGCCTCCTGCTGCGGCTGACACCCACGTCATGCGTGTCAGCATTTCAGATGGGACCAATGACAGCTCACGGGTCGCTGTCAGGCCAGCAGTGTTTACATAAGTCTTTCTTGGAAATGATTATTCATTTGGTGCTGGCGATCTGTTTGTTCTTCTCAGAGTGAGTGATCTTAGCTTCAGAGGTTCTGATATGATGTGTCTTGTAATGGATTTGTAAGTTGTGGTTGTGGTTGGTAAACTGGGAATGGCTCTGGATGTTCTTACAGATCTCAAAGCTTTGGGTGGACCAGCAGCATTGTGTCTAGCATGTCAATGCAAATGCAGCTTTGGGGGATTATCTTGTTCTAACATAACTGTGAAACGTGTGTGTGTATTTCTGTGTGTCCTCTGATGACTGACACAGTGCTTTAGTGAGCCAAATACAAGTCACCACTTTTCTTCAGAACAGCAGTAGGAATGTTTGTCATCAGACTTTTAGGGTTAGTAAACATCAGTGTTTGGTGCATTTACCCTAAACTCCCCCACACACAACTCTTTGGAAAGACTGACCTGTTATTCTTCACCACAAATACAAACAATTTTTGGACACTGTTAAGGGGACTCATCCTTCTTGCTTTCTGTAAAAACAACCCAATCAGCTCCAAACCATTCTGACAAATTCCTCATTTTTTTTTAATGATGAAACAGCTGACAGAGCAAACGCTGGTTAAAGTGGATTGTGTCCATTCAGTTATCATAGAAGCCTCTGAAGGGGCGTCATGATCTTTATCTAATGTGTGTATTGTACAGTAAATGGCACCAGTGCAGATGAATTATAATGCAGACTGATGTTAAGTATGATCTAATCTCAGTCACACTGAAACCTGTGAGGCAAAGTCAATATCGCAAAGTCTTACAGTATAGCACATTTTAAAGAGATGTCAGGAAAGGGCAGAACATACAGACAACCTCACATACAGAACCAAATGTAATCATAGAAAACAGCACATTTATTTACTCAGAAGTGATGCTGCATGCACTCTTTGTGTCTCAGTAATAACATTAAAACAGTTGCCAGGAGCTCCTAGTGTGAGATTTGACAACTGATGTCATTTTGTGGATACTGGTTAGTTAGCTCTCAGTCAGTTGGCTTTGGTTGTAACTGTTTGAATGCAGACAGTATGTTACTTTATACATTGGTGTGAACTTTTAATGAACCCAGTGGATAGTTTCACACCATTAATCTGTCTGTGCTCACCATTGTGTTTCTGTCTCTTTTTCCTTTATCTAACAATGGTGGTAAAGATATCATGACCAGATTAGCATAGACCAGTCAGGTCCTTCACTATTGCAGTATTGATCAGGAAAGGTTCAGGAAACCTGTTTGAAAATGATTCTGATTCTGAACAAATAGTCTGATTCTGGATTTATTTATTTATTTTATGCTAGAGATGTTGAAATTGCTTCATTCACTAATTAGCGTCACTTTAAAGTAGTGATGAGTCCGGCAGCTCTGTGAGGAATGTAGTTAAACTAACGGCTGGGGTGTAGTGTTGTTTCTGTCCAACACTGAAGCTGTGACTGATGCTTTAAAATGTTTTATAAATGTTCATTATTCCAGCACACACAGGGTGAATCAATGTAATTTCCAAAGAAGCAAAAAACAAAAACAACCACTAGAAGCTTTATGTAAACTTTCCACTTTATAGCCTCAGTCTGTGTGCAGGTTCATCCAAGTGCTGCAATAAAGTTCTGATGTTCTCTTCTGCTGTGCTGTCACATTCTCCTCAGATGAGGTCAGTGGACCAAACAAACTCCTCCACTTCATCACTTTTTCTTCTTCTGTTTGTTTTGTCTATCCTCTATCTAAATCCCACAGCAGTAAATTTACTGTCATGATCTGGGTCTTCACAATCCACAACACAACAAACGACATAAGTCTATTGATTTAACCCTGACATCAAACACAATGGTTTCATGTTATAATGTTTTTCTTGGTGGGGGGTTCGTTTGAACACTTTCGTAACAGCAAAACCGTGGAATTTGTTGAAGTACCTTTTTATTTACCATGACATATGAATACAGTAATCACACTGTACCACGGTATTAACATATGAACAAGGAAGAAAAATATTGCTTGGGGGTTTCTGGAGGATTTCTCTTTCTTTTTAAGTACTAACAGATGTTTCTTCTTCCAGAGGAAATAAAAATAGACACAAACGATTGTTGACATACAATAATAGTCTAGAGCTGTAAAATTCAAGTGCTTGTAGAAAAAAACATCATTGTTCTGTTGTAGTTTTTATTAAATGACGAACATTTATTTTTCCTTGAAATGTAAGATCTAAACTGAACATGCTTTTGTGAGATTCACCATTTTGCTCTTGCAGTTGAATTATAACACAATGTTATTGGGCACAGGGTGGGTTTGAAGACTTCTAATTGGCTCTTGGGGTGTGAAGGTCAGATTATGGGTGGGGTTATTGTGGGGTTACCAGAACAGCTGGTTTATGGTCATGCACAGAAGCAGTTTTAGCGACTGTGGTAAGTGAGAATGCCAAGCATACAGTGTGGTAGAAGAGAGACAATTAAAGAGAAATGCTGGTGGGAACATTCCACAGACTCCTTGTCTGAGCTTGAGACAGTCAGATGAGGTTAAAGACCCCCCACAGAAATGAAGTCATACGGCTTTGATGCAGTCTATCCTTTCCTTTCTGACTCAGTTCTGAATGGCACTGGTATAGTGTCAGAGATACTCATCAGAATGAGACTGGAGTGATTAGCAGGGAATTGTAAAACAGATCTATTGCGGTCAACATTCCTCGTCTCTGCTTACTGAAAACACAACTTACAAACATTGTGCTGCAGCGTTGAGCTGTATTGAGCTGTGTTGTTGTTTAGTAGAGCTGTAGACGAACTGTCTGCTGTTCTGAGTGGGATGGAAGAATGTTGGCTGAACTTTCTGTTTGTGACAAAATAAGCAACAGTGTTGAGTTTAGGCTTTATAGAAAGTTAAAGTTGACTTCTAGGCAGAGACAAGTTTGTGCAAGACATATTTTTCTCTTCTGGCTCCTGAGATCTAAATAATGACAGATTTCTTGCTTTCTCCTGTAAGTCAAACTTAAGAAACTGAGTGGGATTTGCCCATGCAGAACTCAGCACAGTGCCAGTGTTGTTAGGGTTGCTGTGTAGCTGCTGTTGTGTTTTGAGTGCCAGGGGTTTGTTAGGTTGTTTTTTGTGATTTTGAGGTGACAACCCATTAAGATGTGCAGTATTTTGTAATATCCTTCTGTGACATTTAAAAAACTGTCTAATGCACAGTAATGGATGTGTGTGTGGTTTGTGAATCTGCTGTTTCAGTTATATATCTGAAACAGGAAACATTTACATTTATTCATTTAACAGACGCTTTTATCCAAAGTGACTTACAAGTGCGGAATACAACAAGCGAGTGAACCTGAAGAGGCAACTAGACACAATAAGTGCTCACAATACAAGTTTCAGACAGTGCTCAGAGTATCATATGCTACAACAAGGGAGAGATTTAAAGGGAAGAGGGATAGGAAATGAAGGGAAAGGAAATGAAGGGAAAGGGTTTTTTTTGGGGGTTTTTTTTGTTTTTTTATGATGAGGTTAAAAAAAAAACACCAACATTTTGCCCAAACATTACATGTGAACAAACAAATATCTAAGTGCACATCCATTTTGACCCAAGAGTCGTGCAGCTGGACTCAGAGAAATGGGCTTAGTTTTATTACTCACTCTTTCATTACCCACACCATCAGTGTCATTTCAGCTGTTGTACAGTTACATGGTGTGCTGCAGACATTTGAGAGCACTGGTGAAAATGCTTCTGTTTGGCATTCTTTTCCTACCTTATATCAAATGTTATAATGGATAAAGACAGTCCAATGACAGCAGCCCTGCAGCTGCATACTTAAACAGCAGGATCTGAGAAGGTTCTGAAGAACATTTCGTGAGCCTTGTTGAAAGCAAAGGAATATCTGACCTTCTGTACAAAGTCATTTTTTCTTAAACAGTAAACATTTGGTAAAATAGCAAAATAAAAATGTGACTTTCGAAATGTTCATTTTTCTCAGTTTTAACATTTGATGTTAAAATTTCATGTAAAACAGTTGGAATGTTTTCTAACATTTTTAAATTTCAGATTTTCTGTGTGCTTTGGGTCTTTTGCTGTACTGTATATATAATTAAGCAGCACGTAACTTTCACTAAACTCAGGCTGTTACATTCTCTACATAACTCTGAAATGCATTTCTCGCTGCAGTAGACAAAGAAACACAGTCTGTTAATGTCTGAGAATTTAACAGGTTAATGACTCTATGATGTGACTCAGATTACTGACTGACCTAAAGTATTAAAACAGTAGTTCACAAAAATGATAGTTGTGTCATAATTTCCTAACTGTCATGTAATTCCGAACACGTCTGCTTGCTTTTTTTTGTGGGAATGAAATGAAGAGAGAGTGTAACTCTGGAGACCAGCCCTCAGGCCCTACTCTGCACTGTACCACACCAGTCATTTTTATAGAGCACATATTTGCTGCTCTATTAAAGTAGTAAATTCTAAGGAGATTTGGAAATGACTCTGTCCAGAAGTTGGGAGAAATCAGAGATTACACAACAACACAAGGACATGCAGCATCGCTCCTTCAGTACAAATGTGTAGTCCTGAATTCCCCTGTATTCCTCAGACACCCATCGCAGCACATGCGTCTGCAGCTGTCTGCATGTCAACACTGCTGGTATGTGGTTTATATAGTATGTTGGTAACTTGGATATAGAAAAACATGCATTAAAATCTTTGTAGTCGCACCACAAAAAGCTCCTCTTGAAACAAGTGTTGTTTAATCAGCAGTAAGCAACTTTAATGCAGCTGCATCGCTGCTTAAGTGTTTTTTCTTCAATTTAACATGGACTTTTTGCTTTCTTTTCAGATGGATTTTTTTATATTTCTGATAAGATGAAATGACATGGTTTTTGCAGTGAGATTTTTATGAAAACTACATCAATTTAAGTGATTTCCTGAACAGTCAAATGCTTTCCTAAAAATTTTCAGATCGTTATCTCATGCCAAAACTCTAGTTACTATTCTGAACATATGGCACACATAACCTACAGCCAAATGTTTACCATCTTTATCTCACATTTGGGAAAACTGAAACGCTTTGGTTTGGCTGATTAATCGATTAGTCCTACAATAGCGCAGTGATGCAGTTCATCTAGTGTCAGTGATGTTTCGTGCCTAACCAAAGTCCCCTCAGCATATTATCAGAAAATCACATGCTTACATAACACACAATAACAAAACATGGAATATTCTCAGAGATTATTCAGATTCTATTTGCTGTTTCTATTTGTTTAAACTAACCTGCAATTATCAATGACTCAGAACACAAATCATCCCACAGCAAAGAAAAATAACACATACTTAATACTAAACCTCCTCAGTGAATGATAACAATATCTTATTCAAATGAAAGGAATCAAAAGGGATTTTTTGACAACTGAGAACAATGAGCAATGAGCAACTTCTGAGCAGTATAAATATCCTTGTGTCAGCTTTACAGAAATCTGTCATAATGTTTTATAATTACTCGTGTCTTTCTGCTGAATGTTCACTCTGCTTCCTCTAGACACTGATGTTTAAATCTCCAAGCATCTTCTTGAAGTTCAGCAGAAACGTGAGCCCGGCCTGCAGGAGAAGTGCTGGTGGTCTGCAGGAATGGGTTTCTGCCACTGAAGCCGGTCAAGGGCTTCACGCAAACCTCACCAAACATCCACAGGCCAAGAGCCAGAGAAGAGGAAATAGAAGCACCTCGCTCACTCTCCACCCTGAACCTGAGACCCGATTCACTCAAGCCAACACCCGTGACCCCCGCTGGAATGCAGCATTTGGCTCTGATGGCAGGAGATCTTTGTCCTTTATTCCACACCTTCATCTCTCAGCTCTGAGAGTCCGGTTACACTCTCCTTGTGTTGTCAAGCATGAACGCGCCGCACCACGACTGGAGCCTTCCAGAGTCTCCTGGCAGAGAAACAGAAATTCAATGTGTGCGGAGAGAGGAAGACATAAATAAAGACCAGCACAGTGAAGTTCATTACAGTGTGTGTTTGTCTAGACCTTAGAATTTACTAAACACAACAGCTGTGTTCTAAACTTTAATAAGCTGATTACAGCATGTTAAGCACCACCTAATGCAAAAACTGCTCCAAAATACAGGCAAGCTTAATTATGAGATGACTTGATTTTTGCCAGATTTAAGGATCAGACACAATCCTACACAAACACCGCATGTGCTGCATTCTCAGTGTTGCTAGCTGACATAAGCACAAATGTTCACTTATGGGCTTCCACAGGCTGCTGTCTATGTAGGTGTGTAAATACGTTTCATTGCAATACTATCCTACAGAGATTCTCTTTGCCAGTGATTAAGTGTCTGTCATTTTAATTCAGAGCTAATGATTTAAAAAAGATTAAAGTAAAGAAAATTGTTGGTGTGCAGGATACAGTAAGTAAAAAAGTGTGTGTGTGGAATGGGTGTGTGTTTGTATGTTATCTGTTGCGTCCATAGACACCTGATCCCTCGGGTTGAAGAAACCTGTGGAGTGTGATCTACTGGATGAGCTCCTCTTTAATTACAAAAGCTCACAGGGCAGATGGAAGGTTCTCAGAAAACCTTTTCTCCAGAACTGATCCCTGTGGGAATTCTGTGTGTCACTTTTAAATGCGTTGAAACGTGAACATGTCCTGATGCTTCTCAGTGTCCTCAGAGGATCCAGACTTGCACTCATGCAGAGAATCACGGGCCACATAGACTTTGATTTCTTCTGTGTCACCAGTTACATGGGTCCAATTATGCCTATTTTTGAAGTCTTGATTTTGTTTTTGGGGTGCACCACTATGTTCTTATTTATTGTTCAGAAACACACAATTTTTACATATTTTACTTACTATTGTGCCTATCTTTCCACCTTGTCAAAAACACACTGGTGAGTTCCTGGTTCTTTAAGGCACTGCATTTTAAAACACTAAATGGAATCTGCTTGAGATGTCAGCGTGGCAACAACACAACGATTACTACAGCGACTCTTTAACATCCATTTTTTGCATAATCACAGGAGCAGGTTTATCTAGAGAGAGAATATAGAGAAGAGGATTTCTTCCTAAACAGCATAGTTTGTGCATTGTAACACAACAATTATATGTGTGTGTGTGTGTGTCATTCTTAGGAAATTGTGTTGTTTATGTCCCTAAGATATAGAGTATGATGGATTGAATTATTTTAGTGGGTTACACAGTATAGCAAAAAACACATTGTACCTAAATGTTAATTTTATTATGTTCTGTAACATTTCCTCCTTTATAAATAACAGTTTGTTCTTCTTTGTGTCATTTTTAGGGAAGTAATGTCATCATTGTTTGAAACAATGATTGAAACAGAAGTTTCTATTAAAGTCTTGATCAGTATTTCAATATTTCCACACTTCAAATTATCTGTAGTTATTTTAGTCATTTGTGCAGGGTATTTATTCATTTCTTGGCACAGACTTAAAAACTTTACTCAATATGGATGAAGTAACAGGGTGTGGTCTTGATATTTGTTAAGCCTGCTATAGCATCTCTATGCTGCAGTACTCCTACACTTATCTGTGTATAGAAATCACTATTTTCCTGTGGTTAGATGCTAACTGTATTTTATTAGCTCTGTACTTGTACTCGGCATGATGACAATAAAGTTGAATCTAATCTATTAGCCATGCTAGCACTGACCTTTAACCCCATAACGTTTAACCCTGAAACATGTTGAATGTAACAGTACAGTTGTTGTGACCAAACGTTTTTATTGCTTGCATGCTCATCCTAACGGCCTCCACCTGTCCTGTCAATCAACTCTGCTGTTGCCATGGTGATGTGTACACTGTACAGAATGTCCGGTGAAACAGGTGAGGAAACGCCACATGCCCAAATACACATTCTGAAACCAGCCGAGCTTTGAGGGCGAGGGGGATTTCTGTGAGTCAGTGAATACTGCAGCTGAAACAACATGAAACAGCATTGCATGTAAAGTTTCACACGCACACATATAAGAGTGTGCGTACCTTCCAATATAGAGTGCACAAAAATACAAACACAGTCTTTACAGCATAACATATATACATACATTCATTTGAAATGGTGAGTGTATGTATGAATGAAGTTAAACAGCTAGCAAGGAGACATTAAATTAATTTGGATAACATAGCTGACAGTTTGTTTTCTGGGAAAGAATGTGATGAGAATAAAAAGTTGAGATTTTGGTAGTTTGGTAAGTCTGAGCACATATTAAGACATTGTTGAGATCAGCTGTAGTATTACAACCTGTACAATGATGTCCCATACGCAGTCACTGCAGTTGAAGAGATGCCCGGGTCCTTGATTCAGACATCTGTCTACCATCTACTGTCACACACACAGTCTTCAAACAACTCATCAAAACAAAAAATGAGAAGAATCAAGTTTTCACAATCCGGCTGCATGGAATGTTATGAAGCAATGACTAAATTATAAGAAGGCAGAAGTGTGAGAAATGTTGAGCAGAAGGATTTTGAAATCATTCAGAGTTTGCGGAGAAATATGATGAGATTGTCTAGAGTGAAACCATTTCTGGATTGTGGATCACAGTAAAGTGCTGTGTTGTTTTACCTGTACATGACTTCATACATCTGCCACCCAGAAGAAGAGCTCTGCCAAACCAGCACCCTGAAAACTCACTGCACACTGAGCACAGGATATACTCCACTCAACAGAACTGAGTTCATTCAGAAGACACAGTCCTGGCAATTTATGTCTCTGTGTGTCTTTAATTCAGTCTGTAACAGTTACATGTCTGGTAAGAGTTAGTTGAAATCTGAGGCGGTTACGACAGATCTGTAACATTACAAACAGAGCCGTATCGTGAGGAGGAGTGGGTACGACAGATCTGTAACATTACAAACAGAGCCGTATCGTGAGGAGGAGTGGGTACAAATCTGTAACATTACAAACAGAGCATGGTGCGACAGATCTGTAACATTACAAACAGAGCCGTATCGTGAGGAGGAGTGTGCGAAGATCTGTAACATTACAAACAGAGCCGTATCGTGAGGAGGAGTGGGTACGACAGATCTGTAACATTACAAACAGAGCCGTATCGTGAGGAGGAGTGGGTACGACAGATCTGTAACATTACAAACAGAGCCGTATCGTGAGGAGGAGTGGGTACGACAGATCTGTAACATTACAAACAGAGCCGTATCGTGAGGAGGGAGTGGGTACGACAGATCTGTAACATTACAAACAGAGCCGTATCGTGAGGAGGAGGGGGGTACGACAGATCTGTAACATTACAAACAGAGCCGTCAATCTTGTAACATTACAAACAGAGCCGTCGTGAGGAGGAGTGGGTACGACAGATCTGTAACATTACAAACAGAGCCGTACTGAGGAGGAGGGGGTGGATCTGTAACATTACAAACAGAGCCGTATCGTGAGGAGGAGTGGGTCGACGACAGATCTGTAACATTACAAACAGAGCCGTATCGTGAGGAGGAGGGGTGGGACAGATCTGTAACATTACAAACAGAGCCGTATCGTGAGGAGGGGTGGGTACAATATATCTGTAACATTACAAACAGAGCCGTATCGTGGGAGGAGTGGGTACGACAGATCTGTAACATTAAAACAGAGGAGGAGTGGGGTACGACAGATCTGTAACATTACAAACAGAGCCGTATCGAGGGGGGGAGATCTGTAACATTACAAACAGAGCCGTATCGTGAGGAGGAGGGGGTACGACAGATCTGTAACATTACAAACAGAGCCGTATCGTGAGGAGGGGTGGGTACGACAGATCTGTAACATTACAAACAGAGCCGTATCATGAGGAGGAGTGGGTACGACAGATCTGTAACATTACAAACAGAGCCGTATCGTGAGGAGGAGTGGGTACGACAGATCTGTAACATTACAAACAGAGCCGTATCGTGAGGAGGAGTGGGGATCGTAGTATCGACAGATCTGTAACATTACAAACAGAGCCGTATCGTGAGGGGATGGTACGACAGATCTGTAACATTACAAACAGAGCCGTATCGTGAGGAGGAGTGGGTACGACAGATCTGTAACATTACAAACAGAGCCGTATCGTGAGGAGGAGTGGGTACGACAGATCTGTAACATTACAAACAGAGCCGAAAACAAGCCGTATCGTGAGGAGGAGTGGGTGACGACAGATCTGTAACATTACAAACAGAGCGTATCTGTAAATTAAAAAACCGTATCGTGAAAAAACTGTAACATTACAAACAGAGCCGTATCGTGAGGAGGAGTGGGTACGACAGATCTGTAACATTACAAACAGAGCCGTATCGTGAGGAGGAGTGGGTAAAATTGTAACATTACAAACAGAGCCGTATCGTGAGGAGGAGGGGGTACGACAGATCTGTAACATTACAAACAGAGCCGTATCGTGAGGAGGGGTGGGTACAATATATCTGTAACATTACAAACAGAGCCGTATCGTGAGGAGGGGTGGGTACAATATATCTGTAACATTACAAACAGAGCCGTATCGTGAGGAGGGGTGGGTACGACAGATCTGTAACATTACAAACAGAGCCGTATCGTGAGGAGGGGTGGGTACGACAGATCTGTAACATTACAAATGTTTAATCTTGGTTAAACAATGTTAGTATGTGATCTTATTACACATTTAAAATTTTGTGGCTAATTACTGACAACAAACCAATCACCTGTAAGCTTGAGTACCCAAAAAACTGCAGCAACAATCATATACAATGAATTCACACTTATGATATTTATAAATGAAAGCATTTCACTCAGACAGACAGGGGAAATAATGTTTCTAAAAAGTTGTACAGCATATCAGAAATAGAAACAGTGTCTTTAAATAAAGGTGCGACACACTTCTTGCAGTGTTTGGGTGTTTAAGTGCCTCTTTAACAAGAAAAAAATCATCCATCTCACTTTTCTCATCTCTGTGTTGATGTTGTGTTTAGGCCAGAGGATGTGGATTCTCATCATTGATAAGAAACTATTTCATCTCACTTTTGCTGTGTGTAATAGCAGACACCTTGTTTGTGAAATACTGTCAAATCACTTCTGTGTGTATTCATGAGCAGTGTCATCTGATGGAAAGATTAGCTCACAGTGCCAAGTGTAATTGTGTAGCTCATAAACAGCCATGTTAGCCTAATTATTTATAGGGTCCATTAAAGAATAAGAGTGCTTTTCCTGTGTTCATCTGCAAAATCCACCCCTGCGCCTCAAACCAGCTGACTGCTGCCAGTGTTTCTACTGGAATGTGGAAAAGGGGCTTGTGTCTCAAACACATGGATATAGAAACAGTGTTTCTCTGTGTAAAACACTAAATAGTCTTCCTGATACCTGTGCATAACACTTTTACTGCCTCAAGCAGAGGATGGAAATAAGAATGTTTTTAATTTATTTTGTCACTAACCATCTCACCCCTTCACTGTTCTCCAGCAGAGAAGGGGAAACGTTAATCACAATCTACACTACTAGTTCTGAAAGGTTGTCAGTGGAGAAGGATGCTGTTTAGGTGACTGGTGTAGTTATGGTATCTACAAGTAGGCACTGGCTAAAACTAACCAGCCACGCCCTGACCTCTAACACAGGGGAATTTGTTGCAATTTTGGTGTATGGAAATTGTTAACAGGGTTGCAAGCTCTAAGCTGGAGACTTGTGTTCCACTTTTCATTTCCCATTGGATGGAAGTTCCATCTAAATTTCTCCTCAAAACCCCCAAGACCAACATCAAGAGTCTTATGTAATTCATTTCCAGCACCACACACTCTCAGCAAATAACTTCCTTTGAGAATATTCATGCTCTGTTATTAAACAAACAAAATCAACCCCCAAAACAAAAATGACGTTTGTTTTCTTTGACAGAAACACCACACCTAGATCGTCTCCATGGCTTTGAGACGGAAACAGGCTTGAAAGAAACCTGCTCTGTGTCCAAACTAAACCAACACAACATGAGAGGAGAATGCATG
This sequence comes from Chromobotia macracanthus, assembly GCA_036877525.1. Taxonomy (NCBI): domain Eukaryota; kingdom Metazoa; phylum Chordata; class Actinopteri; order Cypriniformes; family Botiidae; genus Chromobotia; species Chromobotia macracanthus. The sequence goes on along the minus strand of JAZGTH010000088.1, from coordinate 454,463 downwards.
CAGTGACTATGAGCCTGTGGGAGATGTGACCTTGTGTGGCGTGTGGTTTGGTATAATATCTGCCAAAGTTCTGCTTTTATTTTCCATGGTCTTACATGTGAATGTGTGTCAGGAAGGTGAACATTGTTTTGCAATGTTAGTGTGTCTCACAATCGATAAAACAATATGCAATAAAAGTAAGCCACACAGAAAAGTGTTTATTTTGAAATGTTATTTTAAATGCTTTCATTAAATAAAAATAAGAAAAATGCGTAAATGACACGTCAAAAAAACCCTATAAATCCAGTGTCGTAGTTTCCTACAATAAATGTGTACTACTCTCAGCTGGTTTAAAACATAGGAGGTGCACTGTGGAAAATATGAAGCGAATTTATTTTTGCTTTGAGGGTAGGAATGTGTGTGTACTAGCTGGAACTTGTTTGTATTTCTTGGTTTTCTCTGTCTATGTAAAGATGTTGAGGATTGTGTCAGCTGTACGTTTGGTACATCACACACATTGCAGATCACTGTATGCAAACCAGGTTCACGTTTGTTTTTCAGAGGGCCCCACCAGACGATTTGTTTAGAAAACATGATGGGACAAGAACTGCAGGAAATTGTGTCTGAAGAATCCGCAGTTTCCTTACATGAACATTCTAGAAGGTACAGACATTTGTCTCACATAAGTTTCACATATTTCTCACACATCTCACATAAGTTTCACGTTTCATATATATCTCACATATGTTTCACATAAATCTCAAACATGTTTCACATATATCCCACACAGGTGTCACATATTTTTTACATATATCTCGCATATTTTAGGCTTCTCTGAAGAAACCATCAGATCTGAAAATGCATCAAAACATGAGTACAGAAATGACACAGAGTTGTACAGAACACACAGAATGACCTCATACCCGTAACCACTGTGATGTCACACTCTGGGGTTTCTGTTTTGAATAAGTCCATTTTAAATAACATTTAAATAACAAGCAATAATACATTTTAAACATTAAAATGCACTAAAATCTACTCCTCTTTTCTGCAACGCTAAAAGCGATGCAGCTGTAATGATCAAATACTTCACCGTCTTGACAGTTTGCGTGACATTGTGCTTTAAACACATGTACGTTGTGTTCCGCCTAACATCTGTGTGTAATTAGAGGGAAAACAGATTTCTCTCCTGTGACATCACACATACATACCAACACCATTTCATTCTCCTACTTACAATATAAACCAACTGCTTGAACTATTAAAGATGACTTTAGTAAAATTGGGAAAGTGCAGATTAATACCACAGCTGCTTCCTCACCTGCTTTACAGATTGGTGAAGTCGTTACAGTTACACTTATGAAGTTTACATGGGGTGGGGATCAGAGCTGGGGGTTTAGGGTGTGCAGCATGTATACTGTGCACAGTATAAGAATTACTAAAATACTGAATTAGCTAAAATGTGCTTTATACAACCATAATGTATGCCATAATGCATTGCAAGATTATCACAGACACTGTTTGTATGAGCAGCCCAATATGTCAATATTGTCTCAATCAGTGATGTGAGTTTGGAGAGACATAAACTTTGTGTTGACTGAATACATTCAGAGAGATGAACGAAAATGGGAAATGGGGAGATAAACAGTGAGATGAACAGAGAGATGAACAGAGATGAATGAAGATGGGAAACGGAGATATGCATGAAGAAAAATAGAAAGCTCTAGGATGATTTGGTATCAGAAATGTTGGTCTCGGGTATTTTGGAAGAAGTTTGCGCAATCATGTTGTTAGAAATACTTGTCAAGTCAAAATGACAATAAACAGATAGATCAGAGAGAGAAACAAAGGAAAGAATCAAAGAAAACTGGTTTCATTTCTCATTCTGAAGACACTCCACACTGTCCTGCTCATTTTCACTTTCTTTCATCACTGGTCAGAGCTGAATAATGAAAGACATTTTCTTCTTGCTGTGTTTTCCTGTTATTTGCACCTGCTGCTCTTGGCCTCAGTCCTCTGGAAAAGCGGCCCGTCAGAGTTCTGTTACACACAAACATGCAAGATATTTTCCAGCGTCAGTCTGCACAGGCTGAACTGCCTCATTTGAGTGTGTAACCACTTGATCTCTTCTAAAACTGAGTGAGCTGCTTGCTGTATACTACATACATGACAGCTGCCTTCTAAGACATCCCAACCCAGATGACTGTAAAGTATCTTAAAAGGCAGCATGTGATTATTGGCTTGTGTACTTACAATAAGGAATGTGAGTGTGTATATGATGCATTAAAATGCTATCTAGGTAGTCAGCTTAATAGGGTTTGGAACAGAACTGCAGTATTATGTGGATTTTTAAGGTTCCTATGCAGCCATCACTTAAAAATACAAGTATCCCTCCACCCACATTCCTTTGCAGGAGCTTAAGAGACTAGATGGGTGTGTGGGTCAAGTGTGTGTGAATTATCCCGTTTCACTTTTTGACTGTCCTCACACGTCCCTGTTAACTCCCAACAGTCTGTCGACAGCACTTCCTGTGTGTGGCAGAGGAGAAGGGAGGTCAAAGGTCATGAAAGACTTTTTCCTCCTGCAGGAAAATGAGCAAGAGACCAGAATATTAAAAATGGTGTCAGATGCACAGCTATAGCAGCTCACTGTTAGATGTATTTATATCCTCTGAGGAAAAATTGTATTGCGTTTCCCCTACAATACCGTGCAGAAAAACAAAAAGCACTGATTGATCAGTTATCAGCAAGATAACACAGAGGAATTAACACACAGAGGAATTACACACAGAGGAATTAACACACAGAGGAATTAACACACAGAGGAAGTAACACACAGAGGAATTAACACACAGAGGAATTACACACAGAGGAAGTAACACAGAGGAAGTAACACACAGAGGAATTAACACACAGAGGAATTACACACAGAGGAATTAACACACAGAGGAATTAACACACAGAGGAAGTAACACACAGAGGAATTAACACACAGAGGAATTACACACAGAGGAAGTAACACACAGAGGAAGTAACACACAGAGGAATTGCACACAGAGGAATTACACACAGAGGAATTAACACACAGAGGAAGTAACACACAGAGGAAGTAACACACAGAGAAAGTAACACAGAGAGGAATTACACACAGAGGAATTAACACACAGAGGAATTACACACAGAGAAAGTAACACACAGAGGAAGTAACACACAGAGGAATTACACACAGAGGAAGTAACACACAGAGGAAGTAACACACAGAGGAATTAACACACAGAGAAAGTAACACACAGAGGAAGTAACACACAGAGGAATTACACACAGAGGAAGTAACACACAGAGGAATTACACACAGAGGAATTAACACACAGAGGAAGTAACACACAGAGGAATTAACACACAGAGAAAGTAACACACAGAGGAAGTAACACACAGAGGAATTACACACAGAGGAAGTAACACACAGAGGAAGTAACACACAGAGAAAGTAACACAGAGAGGAATTACACACAGAGGAATTAACACACAGAGGAATTAACACACAGAGAAATTAACACACAGAGGAATTACACACAGAGGAATTAACACACAGAGGAAGTAACACACAGAGGAAGTAACACACAGAGGAATTAACACACAGAGGAATTACACACAGAGGAATTACACACAGAGGAATTAACACACAGAGGAATTACACACAGTGGAAGTAACACACAGAGGAATTACACACAGAGGAATTAACACACAGAGGAAGTAACACACAGAGGAATTACACACAGAGGAAGTAACACACAGAGGAAGTAACACACAGAGGAAGTAACACACAGAGAAAGTAACACAGAGAGGAATTACACACAGAGGAATTAACACACAGAGGAATTACACACAGAGGAATTAACACACAGAGGAAGTAACACACAGAGGAATTAACACACAGAGGAATTAACACACAGAGGAAGTAACACACAGAGGAAGTAACACACAGAGGAAGTAACACACAGAGAAATTAACACACAGAGGAATTAACACACAGAGGAATTAACACACAAAGGAATTACACACAGATGAATTAACACACAGAGGAATTAACACACAGAGGAATTAACACACAGAGAAATTAACACACAGAGGAATTACACACAGAGGAATTAACACACAGAGGAAGTAACACAGAGGAATTACACATAGAGGAATTAACACACAGAGGAATTACACACAGAGGAAGTAACACAGAGGAATTAACACAGAGAAATTAACACACAGAGGAAGTAACACACAGAGGAATTAACACACAGAGGAAGTAACACAGAGGAATTACACACAGAGGAAGTAACACACAGAGGAAGTAACACACAGAGAAATTACACACAGAGGAATTAACACACAGAGGAAGTAACACACAGAGGAATTAACACAGAGAAATTAACACACAGAGGAAGTAACACACAGAGGAATTAACACACAGAGGAAGTAACACAGAGGAATTAACACACAGAGGAAGTAACACACAGAGGAATTAACACAGAGAAATTAACACACAGAGGAAGTAACACACAGAGGAATTAACACACAGAGGAATTACACACAGAGGAAGTAACACACAGAGGAAGTAACACACAGAGGAATTACACACAGAGGAAGTAACACACAGAGGAAGTAACACACAGAGGAATTACACACAGAGGAAGTAACACACAGAGGAAGTAACACACAGAGAAATTACACACAGAGGAAGTAACACACAGAGGAATTACACACAGAGGAATTAACACACAGAGGAATTAACACACAGAGGAATTAACACACAGAGGAAGTAACACACAGAGGAATTAACACACAGAGGAATTAACACACAGAGGAAGTAACACACAGAGGAATTAACACACAGAGGAAGTAACACACAGAGGAATTAACACACAGAGGAATTAACACACAGAGGAAGTAACACACAGAGGAAGTAACACACAGAGGAAGTAACACACAGAGGAAGTAACACACAGAGGAATTACACACAGAGGAATTAACACACAGAGGAATTAACACACAGAGGAATTAACACACAGAGGAAGTAACACACAGAGGAATTAACACAGAGAAATTAACACACAGAGGAAGTAACACAGAGGAATTAACACACAGAGGAAGTAACACAGAGGAATTACATATAGAGGAATTAACACACAGAGGAATTACACACAGAGGAAGTAACACACAGAGGAAGTAACACACAGAGGAAGTAACACAGAGGAATTACACACAGAGGAAGTAACACACAGAGGAAGTAACACACAGAGAAATTACACACAGAGGAAGTAACACAGAGAGGAATTACACACAGAGGAATTAACACACAGAGGAATTAACACACAGAGGAAGTAACACACAGAGGAATTAACACACAGAGGAATTAACACACAGAGGAAGTAACACAGAGGAATTACACATAGAGGAATTAACACACAGAGGAATTACACACAGAGGAAGTAACACACAGAGGAATTAACACACAGAGGAAGTAACACACAGAGGAATTAACACACAGAGGAAGTAACACAGAGGAATTACACATAGAGGAATTAACACACAGAGGAATTACACACAGAGGAAGTAACACAGAGGAATTAACACAGAGAAATTAACACACAGAGGAATTAACACACAGAGGAAGTAACACAGAGGAATTAACACACAGAGGAATTACACACAGAGGAAGTAACACACAGAGAAATTAACACACAGAGGAATTAACACACAGAGGAATTAACACACAGAGAAATTAACACACAGAGGAAGTAACACAAAGATAAATTAACACACAGAGGAATTAACACACAGAGGAAGTAACACACAGATAAATTAACACACAGAGGAAGTAACACACAGAGGAATTACACACAGAGGAAGTAACACACAGAGGAAGTAACACACAGAGAAATTAACACACAGAGGAATTAACACACAGAGAAATTAACACACAGAGGAATTAACACACAGAGAAATTAACACACAGAGAAATTAACACACTGAGAAAGTAACACATAGAGAAATTAACACACAGAGGAATTAACACACAGAGGAAGTAACACACAGAGGAATTACACACAGAGGAAGTAACACACAGAGGAATTACACACAGAGGAAGTAACACACAGAGGAATTACACACAGAGGAATTAACACACAGAGGAAGTAACACACAGAGGAAGTAACACACAGAGGAATTAACACACAGAGGAATTACACACAGAGGAAGTAACACACAGAGGAATTACACACAGAGGAAGTAACACACAGAGGAATTAACACACAGAGGAATTAACACACAGAGGAAGTAACACACAGAGGAATTAACACACAGAGGAAGTAACACAGAGGAAGTAACACACAGAGGAATTACACACAGAGGAAGTAACACACAGAGGAAGTAACACACAGAGAAAGTAACACAGAGAGGAATTACACACAGAGGAATTAACACACAGAGGAATTAACACACAGAGGAATTAACACACAGAGGAATTACACACAGAGGAATTAACACACAGAGGAAGTAACACACAGAGGAAGTAACACACAGAGGAATTAACACACAGAGGAATTAACACACAGAGGAATTACACACAGAGGAATTACACACAGAGGAATTAACACACAGAGGAATTACACACAGAGGAAGTAACACACAGAGGAATTACACACAGAGGAATTAACACACAGAGGAAGTAACACACAGAGGAATTACACACAGAGGAAGTAACACACAGAGGAAGTAACACACAGAGGAAGTAACACACAGAGAAAGTAACACAGAGAGGAATTACACACAGAGGAATTAACACACAGAGGAATTACACACAGAGGAATTAACACACAGAGGAAGTAACACACAGAGGAATTAACACACAGAGAAAGTAACACAGAGAGGAATTAACACACAGAGGAAGTAACACACAGAGGAAGTAACACACAGAGAAATTAACACACAGAGGAATTAACACACAGAGGAATTAACACACAAAGGAATTACACACAGATGAATTAACACACAGAGGAATTAACACACAGAGGAATTAACACACAGAGGAATTAACACACAGAGGAATTAACACACAGAGGAATTACACACAGAGGAATTAACACACAGAGGAAGTAACACAGAGGAATTACACACAGAGGAATTAACACACAGAGGAATTACACACAGAGGAAGTAACACAGAGGAATTAACACAGAGAAATTAACACACAGAGGAAGTAACACACAGAGGAATTAACACACAGAGGAATTACACACAGAGGAAGTAACACACAGAGGAATTAACACACAGAGGAAGTAACACAGAGGAAGTAACACACAGAGGAATTAACACACAGAGGAATTACACACAGAGGAATTACACACAGAGGAATTAACACACAGAGGAAGTAACACACAGAGGAATTACACACAGAGGAATTACACACAGAGGATTTAACACACAGAGGAATTAACACACAGAGGAATTAACACACAGAGGAAGTAACACACAGAGGAATTACACACAGAGGATTTAACACACAGAGGAAGTAACACAGAGGAATTACACACAGAGGAATTACACACAGAGGATTTAACACACAGAGGAATTAACACACAGAGGAATTAACACACAGAGGAAGTAACACACAGAGGAATTACACACAGAGGAATTACACACAGAGGATTTAACACACAGAGGAATTAACACAGAGGAATTAACACAGAGAGGAATTAACACACAGAGGAAGTAACACACAGAGGAATTAACACACAGAGGAAGTAACACACAGAGGAATTAACACACAGAGGAATTAACACACAGAGGAATTACACACAGAGGAAGTAACACACAGAGGAATTACACACAGAGGAATTATACACAGAGGATTTAACACACAGAGGAAGTAACACACAGAGGAATTACACACAGAGGAATTACACACAGAGTAATTAACACACAGAGGAATTACACACAGAGGAATTAACACACAGAGGAATTAACACACAGAGGAAGTAACACACAGAGGAATTAACACACAGAGGAAGTAACACACAGAGGAATTACACACAGAGGAATTACACACAGAGGAAGTAACACACAGAGGAAGTAACACACAGAGGAAGTAACACAAAGAGGAAGTAACACAGAGAGGAATTAACACACAGAGGAAGTAACACACAGAGGAAGTAACACAGAGAGGAATTAACACACAGAGGAATTAACACACAGAGGAAGTACCACACAGAGGAATTAACACGCAGAGGAAGTAACACACAGAGGAATTAACACACAGAGGAATTACACACAGAGGAATTAACACAGAGAGGAATTACACACAGAGGAAGTAACAGACAGAGGAAGTAACACACAGAGGAATTAACACACAGAGGAAGTACCACACAGAGGAATTAACACACAGAGGAAGTAACACACAGAGGAATTAACACACAGAGGAATTAACACACAGAGGAAGTAACACACAGAGAAATTAAATCACAGAGGAATTACACACAGAGGAATTACACACAGAGGAATTAACACACAGAGGAAGTAACACACAGAGGAATTAAATCACAGAGGAATTAACACACAGAGGAATTACACACAGAGGAATTAACACACAGAGGAATTAACACACAGAGGAAGTAACACACAGAGGAATTAACACACAGAGGAATTACACACAGAGGAATTAACACACAGAGGAATTACACACAGAGGAAGTAACACACAGAGGAAGTAACACACAGAGGAAGTAACACACAGAGGAAGTAACACACAGAGGAATTAACACACAGAGGAAGTAACACACAGAGGAATTAACACAGAGGAAGTAAACAATAGAAGACTTTGTTTTCTACCTCTAATATGTAAGAAAAATCACAAATGAAATCTTTCAATATCTTAGTAGTTTCTCAAAGTCAGCCATGAAATTAACTGGAGAGCAAATGGAGATTTTTCCTTAAGTCTCCTGCTACTCAGATGTTTTTTCTTGAGAGAAAGACTCCAGTAATCTCATGTTTCCTCTAAAGTTTAAAAAGAGATCTCAAAATTGTCTCACACTAGGCTCAGATTCAATATGTCATTCATATATCGTCTATGATTACAGGCTTTAGCATAAACTGTCTTCCTTAAGGTCAGCTGCTGTCACGATGGAGCAACAGTTTGAGGAAAATCTTAGAAGTTAAAGTTATTTAAACTGTCAACATGTTTATAAATAGCTGCCAGAATGGCGACACATCTGTTTAACAGCAGGTAACTCTATCTGTGTTTATGTTCTTCAACTCTTAGATTTTGGCCAAAACAAGAGCATGTTTTCCTGCCTACTGTTTGGAATGAGCTGCATGACAGGAACTGGCCTGTGAAGCTGGTGATGGGGATGATTTCAGTCAGGTTTATAGCTGATGTAGAGCAACTAAAAACAAACATCTTGGATTAAATATGAGCTAGAACTTTGTCCTACTTTAAACAATCCACTTTAAAAGCTGCTTTGCTGGTTTTAGACTTTTAAATGGTGTTAGCTGGTTTAAGCTGTTGTAAACAGTTTCTGCTAGCCCACCAGCTGGTCTCTCAGCCCGACCATCTGGAAAAAGCCAAAATGGCTTTTAAACCAGCAAATAATACCAGCAAATCCAGTGGAAACCAGCTTGGTAAAAGCAATGGCCAGAAATTGCCTCAATGAGTTTTAAGTATTTTATTTACTTTTATTCTTATCAAGCAAACAAAATCCCACGGGCTCTAACTTTCACTCCACAACTTACAATCTCTGATTCTTAGAGTTAGCAGAGATCTTGATAAACAATCAGGCGATGTTTCATGTCACATTTGGTGTCTGTTTTCCTGAAGTCAAATTTAATTATGACTTCACGAATGCAATAAAATATTGGGATGAAATGGGGGCCATTTGTTCTTTATTATGTTTTTATTATGTTCTTTATTACGGAAAGTGCACTGCCCTCTTATTTGGAAGCTTTAATGCTGTTTGCCATCAGTGAAAAGGGAACAAGCTATGTTGTTCTAAAGGAAAATTCTTAACACAGAGAAGCATTTACGTCCAGCCAGGCCGGTGGCTTTACCCACAGTGCTATGTGCCATGTAGGATGAGGCCGCTTTCGGTCCCAGGGTATAAGTTTTAGGTTTAGGGTACAAGTTTATTTGGTAACACCATTATAAACAAGCAGCTGAGCCATTTATAAAGGAAAATGCTGTCACAACTGGCTGTCACAACCGGATAGCTGCATGTGATTTACATTCCATTATAAAGTTTACCATCAATGCAAGTAACATGAGGAGTTTGAAATTATGATGGTCTTCTGGTTTATGCAGTTTAAAAGAGAGAATCAGATTTTCTGAAATGTTCTGAAATAATTCACAGCACAAACACACACACGTTAAGTTTCGATGCTTTGTGAAGACTTTCCATAGACATAACAACTTTTATACTGTACAAACAGAATATTCTATCCCCTGTTAGCATTATTGTGTGTGTGTCAGAGGCTTTATGGGTGTGTGTGTGTGAGTGAGTGTGTCAGAGGATGTATGGGTGTGTGTGTATTTAACCCATTTCCTGCTGCACTCAGCCGTATCACTGCAGTTGTGGGTTTAGCACCTCATCAGCGCTCACAGTTAAACACAAGGCACTAGGGATGGAAATCTATATGAAACACTTGTCTCATGGGCTGCTTTGTGCTCTAATCAAACAGTGAAGTGGCTATGAGGTCCAAACAGTGGAGTGGCTATGAGGTCATTTTGTGATTTGAGCATTTAGCCATGTTTCCTGAGCCAGGACTCACACAAAACTTGTGTGTGCAGCACAGCCCGCCACTGACCCCGACCTTTGACCTGCAAGACCCAGACATGAGAAGTCAGGAAGTGTCAGGAAGGCGAGGTCTCTTCATGTGCTGCTCTCATGAAATGCTGGCTTTCACTGATCTTCAGGAGTGAGTTTCCTGCTTCCTGTTTGATCTGCTGTCAGAGACAGACGTCAGTGTGACTGAGGAGTGTTTACAGCACACGTCACAAGTCATCAGTGAAATATTCAGGTACTGATGACTGGTTGACTATTCTTGTTCTGTTTGTCATTCAGTCAGCAAATCAGTTTTGGGAATGAAACTGAATAGGTCCGTATGCAAATCAGCGGGTTCTTTTTACTCAGTCTGATAGATAAAATTCATAAGTCTGTAATCACCAGTAGCTGTACTCTGTGTTTTGATGGTAACATTTATACACAGTGTGGGTTGATTGTATAGATTATCTGTGAAGATCAATTGTGTTATTTAGAAATGAACGCACACAATGGCAATCCGGCCCTGACATTTGTCTTTTGATTTAGGTGGTTGTGAGTTAACTATTAGTAATTTAAAGACAACAGAAGAAAATGAAGATGTGTGTGTGGGATGGAATGCATTCCTGATGAGGTCATCGCATCATTGCGTCCCTCCCTGCGATGACGCTGCATGCAGATGTTCGTTTGGCACAGTGAAGTTTGAAGATAGAACCCAGAGCTACATTGCACACTGTCACAGGTCACATGATCACAATAACTGCACATGTGTGTTTTTATATTTACAGCCTGAAGCGTGTTTTAGTACAGTACATTATTTTTACTGGTTTACTCTGTTGTTTCTGCTCACTACAGTCTTCGACTTTACAGCAGCCCAAAATCACACAAAATGTCTGAAGGCTCATTTCAGGAACTCATTTCAAACCTCACACATATTTTTGTGAAATGTTTTGCTTGTCACATGTTATTGATTGAAATGAAATGCATTTGCTTAATATTTTGCTCTGACATTCAGGCATTTTGAAGTGCTTATGGGGTCGCTGTAGATTCTGTTTGTAATGTTTGTATTATGAGTTGATGACATAGCATGTTTACTGTGTTAAACTAACACATCCAGTTACACTTTGTGCACTTTACCTGCCTGATGACCATGATCGATAAGGATTTCGGCATGTGCACAGATCATGTGGGAGAAACAGGTTGGATCATTTCTGATCACTACAGTCAGTGACTCATCCTGCAGCACTGAAACCTGAAAGATCAACGTTTTATTCAGTCTTCTGCCCACAAAATTTCAGAAATGATCTCTTCATAAATTATATCGGCTTTACACAAGAAGGCTTCTTGCTAATAAATCTGTAGTTTAAAGTAGATTTAAGCAAACCAGCTCACCGCACATCAGCAGTGTGAGTTATGAAGCAGTCGTGTGTTCAGCTTGTGTCTGGCTGCTGTTGCAGACATTAAGACTTCTGCTCTGTGAACCCTTCAGAAGGTCTTTGGCAATCTCTCGGCCTGCTGTGATGATCTGATCCAGAAAACCTCTGTGAGGACTCCAATCCGGTCACTCAGAATCACATGACCCAGTTTAAACATGGCACATTTACAGTCTTACTAATAATGACACTCTCATGTTTAAAGCATGTGATCAGATCATTGCTAGTCAAGTATTTAAAGGTTACAAAGCAATAATGTTTTTGATCTTAAGATGGTTTTGAACCTTTTTATCTGAGGACCTTTGACTTTTAAAGTTAACAGGATTTTACATTTGCTGAAGAAATTGTAAATGTATTTTGTCAGTGAATAAACCTGCTCTGCCAGGGAGTTGCTATGTGGTTACTAAGCTGTTCTGAGTGTTTTTACCATGTGTGTGTGTGTGTGTGTAGGTGTGCCGTGCACTGAAGGCTCAGTTTCGTGGCTCTCCCACAGGCCTGTTAATGGACCTGACTGTTTAATTCCCCAGTAACTGCCCCTCTGCCCCATGTGCTCTTTTAATCCCTGTTCAACAGACACCTGTTGAGCTCAGCAGTGGGTTCAGATGTCAGAAATACAGGAGTTTTACTGGTTATAGGACAGAAAGAAACAGCTAAAGCATTGTTTCACATTGAAATGTCATTATGTCATTCCAAGCCATGTGACTTCTGACATCATGATAGCATTGAGAATCTGACCTGCTGTAAATTGTCACCACAGTTCTCGTATCTCAATAACACACACTAATCATGAGAACCAGTGACTTTAATAACCATAACTGAATGAAATTTCAGAGATATTGTAAAGGGGAAGAAGTTTTAATGTCTGTTCCTAATGTAAAGTGACTGTTTGACCAAAGAATTTAAATATAGCACAAACTTTATATGGACTGTATTGTCTAACTGCATTTATATCTGCATTATGTAAAGGTGTAGATAGATACAGTGATGTGGTGAAATGATATAGAAACACATTATACATAATAATAGTAAGGACATTTTGGGAGAAATATAATCGGATGATGTGCAAGCAATCACTGATCAGATCGGCCCTGCAGAGGAAGTTCTGCTCTAAGAAGCCGCAGCAGATTTGAATTAGGCTGCAAACAAAAGCTACAGTTAATAGCTATGAAGTAATTTATCAGTCCAGCGTCTAGAGATTGTGACACTGTGCTGAAGCATTGGTGTGTCCACAGAGTCATGGCAGAAGACAACAATCACATGCACTTTCGGGGCCACATGACGGGTCACTTCCTTTCTGAGGGTCATCCTGGGATGGGCTGCTCTTCTGGACAGGTTCTGCTGACTGTTTTCCACTGCTGACTGAAGTCCATCCAGACGTCTTCCTCCAGCTCAGCCCTGATACCAGTCTCACACTGTACATTATAAAGAACAGGAAGTCAAGATAGGACTTGATTAATCCTTTTTAACCGCTGAAATACACAGAATTTATTCTCCTGCCCCATATATATATTTTAGCTGTTATATATTTATATATTTGTGTTATATATTTTAGCCTGAATTGTGAATAATGTTCTGTGTTGATAGTACATTGTCAGCACAACTGCATGGAAAACACATACACATATTTGTGCTAGTGAATTCTGTTTTCTGCAGATTGTCACAGCTGTGCAGTGATTTGAACAAGTTATGTTTTGTGCAGTTATTGGAATGATGCTTTACTGTGGCATCATATATCTGTTTGGCAGGGTGGACCAGACTTTATGTTGATAATCAGATGAAACAGTGTAAATCACAGCTATGATAAGCAGAAGGGTTGTGCTCTGTGGTCAGATTATTATTTTGTAATGACATCAAAGAAACACTTGTGTACACTATACAGGGACTGAAAGTGTGTTTGTGCGCATGCACGTGTGGCAGAACTGTTGGTCAGTAATGTGTGTGTGTGTGTGTGTGTGTGTGTGTGTGTGTGTGTGTGTGTGTGGCAGAACAGTGGGTCAGTAATGTGTGTGTGAGTGTGCGTGTGCGTGTGTGTGTGTGCGTGTGTGTGGCCCTTTCCTCAGATCAGAGGTGTAGTTTTAAATTCTATCATGTGAGTCTGGAGAAACTTCTCTCCACAGGAAACCTCCCGTTCTTACTCCTGCAGTCCACTGCTCCTGCTTCACTGATGTTTAGAATATCTGCTTCACTCTTTCAACAAGACATTTATTCTCACTTAAAGGAAAAGTTCATCCAAAAGTCAAAATTCCTTATTTTTTTACCCTCATTTTCTTCAAAATCTGCTCGTTTTGTCTGTGCAACACAAATATATTTTTATAAAAATATAAATATAATGTATAATATATCAAATATAATGTAACCACATAAAAAGCAAGAAAATGTAAAAGAACTCACTGAGAAGAACCTTTTAAACACCTTGGACAACCTTGCAAATGTTTGTTTACTGTAAAACATGCACTGGTTAATCGTTCAGGACCAGAAACATGTATTAACAAAGTAAACAGAGTTTAGCTGGATTTCATGTTGACATTATTAGCAATCAAATTAATGGTCAAACCCCAGGACTTTACCACTGGGTGGGCAGAGTGGTTTTATTGGGCATGTTTGAGAGAACAAAGAAGAAAAGAAGGTTGATCTTGCTGGTCAGCTGAAGAGAGAGAGAAAGCTTCTCATGGTGTAATAATGTTGGCTTGGCACAGGAAATTCCTGCAGGTTCTATAGCTTTCCAGTAATCCAAAACAATGACAGTTTCATTCTGTGAGGTTCTACGGTACTCTAGTAATCCAGACAATGAAACGGTTTGGATGGAATTGACCTATTTGTTCACAGATAAGTGAAATCAGAATGAAATCGCGTAATTCAAACCAAACTTTGTTGACATTCAGAGAAATCTTCCGGGCATGGATGGAAAATTCCTGCCTGTGGAAATCATAAAACACTATCATCCAAATATTTGGGACACTGACCTTGTTTTCTCAGTCCAGTCAGGACCTGGATCAGAAAGACTTGAGTAACTTGTGTATATTCACTGAGCTGCATTTGCATTTGAACTGTTTAAAAGTGCTGATGTTTGCTGTTTTCTCTGTCTAGACAATCTGTTGCCCGTAAGCTCACACAGACTGAAGGAGAAACCACCGTTTCTTCACCGTTGTGAAGTCAGCAGGAGGCGGGCAGGATCCCTCCTCACTCCTCCATCATCTACAGTTGAATTACGCTGGAATCTTCTCTTCATTACTCCAGACATTTAGACGTTTTCCTGGAGGGAACGCTCTTTACTGTGGTCAGCTCTGAGTTAAGAACTTAAAAATACAAATAAAGTGTTATTGGAATAATAGTTTAAATCTTGTCCAAAATGTGCTATTTTACCCAGCATGTGCACAGCGTGTGTTTTCAGCAGCAGCTTAGACTCATTGTTAGCGTGAGACTCTTTGGCTGGATCGTGTTTCTCCTGCCTGCTGATGTGAAGGGTGTGGATACAATTTCTCCACAAATGGACTTTGTGGCAGGCTGTGATGAGTCCTGACAGAGTCTGAGTGAAACTCTTGAGAGCGCTGCAGACATGTTCCCTCAGAAAAGAGCTGCTGCTGCTGCTGCTGACAGGAGGACAACAGCTGCTGATCATTCTGCTGCTTTTGGGTCTCACTCAAAATTCTCCCTTTTCTCTCCTAAAATTCCACATTTATCTGAGAGTGTAAATGCCAGAAAACTGGGCTGGGTGTTTTTCTCACACAGCAGGTGTTTGAAGGACGGTTGGACATCTAAGGTCACACTGCAGACACTTCTGAGTGGTTGTAAGAGTGATTAGTTTGTCTAACTGATTTAGTGACTGATTACTACATCTTCCACTGTAGCTCTCAGTAACAGCACCCATACCACACAGCCCTCATTATCTGACTGTTTGTGATCAAGTTCTGTGTGTTTATATGCTAGTTCTTCAGCTGGAGTCTCTGCACAGTTTATGCACAGATATTCACAGAAGCGCTCCAGTCTGTGATTAATTGTGCAGACTGACCCTGAGGAAAGAGCTGAGCCTGTAACGGCTTCAGACAGTGGAGAGAGTCTCTCTGCAGGCCACTGGGCTTTACTGGAAAAACTGTTGAAGTGAAACAGATATGAGAGTAATTGGCATTTTACCCCTCCAGCTGCGTCTGCGACTGCAGCTCCACCCGCCTGCCTGCCAAGTCTTTCAGCTGAGGCCTGGGAAACTGTCTGATGGGACATTGCTTTTGTTTGCTGAAGCCAAAAAGAATAATATTGTTCAATTAATTCTTTGGAGTTAAATGTGCAGAGATTACACAGATGCTGTGGACTGAGTGAATATTATCACATATTATCAAGTATAAAATGACAGTTAAAGTCACATGCTAATGCCAAAGATTCCTGCTGCTAAGTACACTAGCCAAACATATTCACATATTTACATTTTAGCATTTAGCAGATGCTTGTAGAAGTTGTCAGGGTGTTGTGGGAGTTGTCATAATGTTGTGGGTGGTTGTGAGGGTGTTGTGTCACAAATCAGTCTGTCCTGTCATTTGTCTGTTTCAGTTGTTAGTTTTAAGTGTTTCCTCTACATTGGCATGTGGTGTCATTTTTCCACAGCTGTAATCACTATTATGGTTCTTGTTTTGAAGTGCCATTAAATAACCAACCTCACTCACTGAGGTGCAGTATTAGCAACAGTTCACCTTAATGTGTGTCTGCAGAAAAATACTCTGAGCTGAACGTCTTTCTTTCTTTCTTTCTTTCTTTCTTTCTTTCTTTCTTGAAAAACTGCTTTCTACCCCCACGACAGAAACATTCATCATATGCACTATGAATTTACTGCAAGTCACTTTGGGTGAAAGTATCTGCATCCAAATGCAAACATGTAAATCTTAAAAACATCTTAAATAAAAACATGGAATCTTTTCATAGCTTTCCTATGACATCATTCCCAATCCAAACTGATAATCCTTTTCCTGTAGATATTTATCTTCTGTTAAGATCATTTACATCTCTGCATTAACTCACATATTTCACACACTGTTCTCATTGAGGAACAGAGAATCTGACATGCGCGAGAGACACAGGAAGAGAACGTTTTCAGTTTAATTCAAAACAAAAACCCTTTACTGACTGCGGCTGCTGTTTTTGGGCTCTGCACTCGTCAGCAGCAATAAGATCTTGACCTTTGACCCTAAACAACACCACTTTCTGTTGACAAATGGGACAGTGTTGTGTAGAAAGTTCTGTTTGTTAGTGTGTTTTTAGTCTCCAAAGAAAACAACATTTTGTCTTATAAAGCTTCCCAAATACTCAAACTGTTTTTCAGATGTATTCTCAGGGCTGCAGTATATCATTCAAGGTAAATGGAGTTGGTTTCCATTGGCAACACAGTAAGCAGTTTGGTTAATAGTTTACAGTGTATAATTTAACACTAAATTATTAACATCTGGGGTGAAATCAAACTGTGTAGCTCATCTAATCACATCACTGTGTTTTAGTTATCACTGTGTTAATATTTTATCACACTGATTTCACATAAAATCACTTACTAATAAAATAGAATACACAGAAATACCAAACAATTAGCAGAAAATGTGAAACAGAAATTCTAGGACACACAGATTTCACAGATTTAACAAAATAATTTTGGAATCAACAAAGTTTGCTTACTGCTTACTGTTTTAAACCCTTTTGAAATATCTTTCAAATATTTGATACCTGTGACAAACATGATATGATCTACAAATGGAGCCAAATCTGAAATGCTGTAATGCACGATCCAAAGTCTTCCTAATACCCAAGTGGCCAGATAGACAATGATCATGAGCAGATACAAAATATCAGATCAATAAACCTTTGGAACCACCACTTGAAACACACTACTCCAATCAACTTGACTTGACATTTTTGGATCTGTGCACTTTTTCATCAAAACCCCATCACTAACGAAATAGCCAGAAGCTACAGTTGATAATGCTACATTGGGTACAACATCTTCAAACATAGGTGATAAAAGTGGGATCTTGCTTTTGCTCAGGTATTAACTGTTCTCAAAATGGAAACATCTTTCCAAACCCTGTGAAGTTCACATCACCTTGGGCCATAAAAGTATCATAAAGTGGAATCTCTGATTGATTTGAGGGAGGTGCCTTCAACATTCCTTTTACCCAGCATGGCACGAGTTGTAACACAAACAGGAAATGTCTTTGGATATGCCAGTTCAAGCTCATCTGGGCTGTCCGGCTTACAGGGAATGCAATTTACTTCAGGAACAGCTTGTACTCTACCACCAGCTAAATCGTTCCCCAAAATTAAGGGCACACCATCTATAGGTATATGGAAACAAAGTGCAACTACAACATTCCCAGAAACTAAATCAGATTGTAGATGAATGTTATGCAAAGGCATAGACAAAAATCCTCCACTAAAACCTTTAACATTTACCTCCGAACCTTGGGCTGACTTTTCATTAAAAGAAAAGACATCCTGGAGAATCACGGATTGGAAAGCTCCAGATCTTGATGGCTTCTCTATGTTCAGGGTCAGAAGACAGACATACAAAACCATCCTTTAAAAATGATGATGAGCCAGCTTACTCACCATTGTTTCATGCCACTTTCTCAAATGGAACATTTGCAAGTGAGGATGACAGAGGTAAACTTGACACTGGAGAACTACAGTTTTCATGGATTTCTGCTTCCTACTTAGAACAGGACAGTCTGCAATAAGATGACCCGGTCTTTTACAATAAAAACAAACGCTTTCTGAAATTGAACTGTCACTAGCCAACTTCTTAGCAGGAGATGAAGCAGGAACGTTTCCAAATTGGGACCTATTGTTCTGGCCCATACCGTGAGACTCTGCCTGTTTGTCACCAAAATTTACCTTACGAGTTAAAACAAACTCATCTGCCAAGATTGCAGCTTGCTCTAAAGTTGCTGCTTTCTCATTCAAATAAACAGACACAAGCTCAGGCAGACAGTTCTTAGATTCTTTAAGCAAAATAAGTTGCTCATTTTTTACCCTCTGAGATGTACACAACTGATCAAACAGACTCTCCTTCTGCTTTGCAAACTCAACATAAGTTTGATGAGCAGGTTTAACACAACTTCTAAAGCACTGGCAGTAAGCGTCACAAACTAGCTCATAAGCCTTTAGTATATCTGCTTTAACCTCATCATCAGTACTCTTCTCAAGGCTTACGGCAGAATAAGCTTCCTGAGCCTTAACCTACCAAAACACAAAAAGCAAAGTTCACACATTTCTAGGCCATTTAGATGTGGTCGCCACACATTCAATGTGAGAAAAGTAGATCTCAACAAAAGGGAGGCATCAACTTAATATGGCTACCAAAATCAAACAAAGAAACATCACCTTAATCTTTCAGAAGCAGTTTTCTCTGCTTCTGAAACTCAAACTCCTTAAGAAACTATTCATGTTCAAGATGCATTTGTTTCTCTCTCCCTCTCCCTAGCCTCCAGCGGTTTCTTCTGTAAAGCCAGCTCCTTAAGCCTCAATTGAACTGCATCTTCAGACAAGTGAGCATCCATGGGTTGTAAGGAAACTGGCCTAATTTTCAAAATACCTTTATCAATCAACGCATTCCTAATGCTGATCTTTAAACACTTTTCACTACTAGTAATGGTAATATCATAATGAGAGGCTAATTGCAAGAGTTGATCTTTTGTAAAAAGCTCATGCAACTCATCTGTAGGTTACTTTAAGGAAATCCTATAAGGAAGTTATTATTAAACTCCAACTAAGCTAAAGTGCTACCAAAGGCTCAAAACAACAATGGGGTCCTTTCCACTACTTCCTGCACAAACGTACAGCTAACACCACAGGTCCACAGTAATATAAAATGAAGCAGCAAATTTACTCTCACACAATAGCTTTAATGCTTTAAACCCAAAAATAGAGCTAAATAACCCAGTAAACTACAAAAGATCACTCACCCCAAACAAGCAACAGCTCTCTAATGCCACTCAGCAATCACAAATATATTATACTGGGGATTAGTCTACACTAAAGTCCACAAAGGACTTTAAACAAAGTCAAACAAAAGCTGCTAGCACACTAAAGTTAGGATCATAGACCAAACAAACACAAAAGTGAGTTTTAAAGTTCCGCCACTTAAATTAGATACTCTCCTCTTACTCTCTCCAAAAAGTGATGTTAGGCTCAACAAAAGCATGTTGTTGAACCTAACATAATACAAAATACATGAAAAACCCCCAGGTACCTGCCTAACATTTCCTAACCCCATCTATCTTCTGAGGTGTAGACCATAACAACTGTAGACCATATAATCAACGGTCACACAGTTGTGAAATGCTTACCCCCCCGACAGACAAGTCTCCACCCAGAATAACCCTGAAAATAAAAAAGGCAAAATAACTAAAGAGTGAACTGAGGGACAGATTAAATGTTCAGCCCAGCTGGAACACTCACCCTATCTAACCGGGGAAACTCACGCATAACCACAAAAATACACAACCATACTCACCAGAACACATCACTCAAAATAAAGTGAATAAAGAAAACAGTACAGTCCCAAAGTATCAAATAAACAACAACAAAAAAATATATGACCCCATTATGTTACATCCCTGCCTCTGGAAAAGCAACATCAGGAACACAAAGGTTTACCATATTAAAAGGTTTATTAAATAACACAAAAGGTAAAAGAAGGGACTGTGACAAAAACAAGTCCCAGCTACTGCCAAACTGGCTGCAGGACCAGCGAGAGAGAGCGTGTGTCCTGGAGCACTCCTTTCAGGTGACATCAGTTAACCTGTTTATTGCAGGTGAGCTACTGAATAACTGCAACAAAATACAAGTTAGAACACTCCCACATAACGTGTCTGTGTACATGTATTCTGTCTGTGTGTGTGTGTGTATATTCTGTGTGTGTGTGCATGTATTCTGTCTGTGTGTGTGTATATTCTGTGTGTGTGTGTGTCTGTGTGTGTGCATGTATTCTGTCTGTGTGTATATTCTGTGTATTCTGTCTGTGTGTGTGTGTATATTCTGTGTGTGTGTCTGTGTGTGTGTATATTCTGTGTGTGTGTCTGTGTGTGTGCATGTATTCTGTCTGTGTGTGTGTATATTCTGTGTATTCTGTCTGTGTGTGTGTATATTCTGTGTGTGTGTATATTCTGTGTGTGTGTATATTCTGTGTGTGTGTCTGTGTGTGTGCATGTATTCTGTCTGTGTGTGTGTATATTCTGTGTATTCTGTCTGTGTGTGTGTATATTCTGTGTTTATTCTGTGTGTGTGTATATTCTGTGTGTGTGTCTGTTGTGTGCATGTATTCTGTCTGTTGTTATTCTTGTATTCTGTGTGTGTGTGTATATTCTGTGTGTGTGTATATTCTGTGTCTGTGTGTATATTCTGTGTGTGTGTCTGTGTGTGTGTATATTCTGTGTGTGTGTCTGTGTGTGTGCATATATTCTGTCTGTGTGTGTGTATATTCTGTGTATTCTGTCTGTGTGTGTGTATATTCTGTGTGTGTGTATATTCTGTGTGTGTGTATATTCTGTGTATTCTGTCTGTGTGTGTGTATATTCTGTGTGTGTTTGTGTGTGTGCATGTATTCTGTGTGTGTGTGTGTGTTCTGTCTGTTTGTGTGTATTCTGTCTGTTTGTGTGTATTCTGTCTGTGTATGTATTCTGTCTGTGTGTATTCTGTCCAATTGTGTGTATTCTGTCTGTTTGTGTGTATTCTGTCTGTTTGTGTGTATATTCTGTGTGTGTGTGTGTGTGTGTGTGCATGTATTCTGTGTGTGTGTGTGTGTGTGTGTGTATTCTGTCTGTTTGTGTGTATTCTGTCTGTTTGTGTGTATTCTGTCTGTCTGTGTGTATTCTGTCTGTGTGTGTGTATTCTGTCTGTTTGTGTGTATTCTGTCTGTTTGTGTGTATTCTGTCTGTCTGTGTGTATTCTGTCTGTGTGTGTGTATTCTGTCTGTTTGTGTGTATTCTGTCTGTTTGTGTGTATTCTTTCTGTTTGTGTGTATTCTGTCTGTTTGTGTGTATTCTTTCTGTTTGTGTGTATTCTGTCTGTGTGTGTGTATTCTGTCTGTTTGTGTGTATTCTGTCTGTGTGTGTATATATTCTGTGTGTGTGTGTATTCTGCCTGTGTGTGTGTCTGTGTGTATTCTGTGTGTGTGTGTATTCTGTGTGTGTGTGTGTGTGTGTGTGTGTGTGTATTCTGTCTATGTGTGTGTGTGTGTGTGTGTGTATTCTGTCTGTGTGTGTGTGTGTGTGTGTGTGTGTGTGTGTGTGTGTGTGTGTGTGTGTGTATTCTGTCTATGTGTGTGTGTGTGTGTGTATTCAGTCTGTGTGTGTGGGATTATTTAACTATAAATTGGGGATCCCAATCCTTGCAAATACAAATAAAGTCAAACACAAACTGAAAGTCGAGCTTTTCTATCATTTCTGCATGATGTATTACAGGTTATATTTTGAGTGTGATCTGTGATGTCCAGTTAAACCTTTTTCAGCTGTTAAAAGCATTTATGTAATATGTGGGCGGAGGTCAACAATCAATTCCAAATGTAGCATTATTTGTTCTTTACATTCATTACATTTTTTGTGTACTGACATTACCAAAACAACATCTAGAAAAACACAAGACCAAAAAACTGTGATAAAAACTGCTGCTGACTATTGAACCCACTATATGAACATTTATTCTGTTTTCAAATAAAAAAATCACTTATTCAGAAAGCAGGACAATAAAATGCATGTGATCTTTGGTGGTATCAGTCTTAAAATAGGGAAACATTTATTAATATTAACATTAATTAACATTTAGCTTGTTGCAGGAGGTGGTCTATCCGACATTTCAGCGTTTTCTGTGCCAGTCACATGAAACTGAATTTGTTGTATCAAATGATGCCAAACATCCTGCAACTGTTCTCATTAATTTGACTTGAATGAGAAACACTTTGATATAAGAATTAAACCTCAGACAATGATGTAAATATTCCAGCTGAAATCATAAGCTTTATGAATGTGAAGGTGAGTGATGACATCACTGAACAGCTGCTGTTATCTGCTGCACTGAAACATGATCTAGAGTTAAAAGCAGAGTTCAGTCTGAAGAAACAAGCGCCAAACACATTAACACACAGCTGTAGACAGGAAGCATGATGCTGGTGCCATGAGAACTTTTGTTTTCTCTTATTCCTGTCTTCTGATTTGCCCAGCCGTACATATAAGACAGAGATCACTGTTTAAACCATGAAGCCCATTATAACCCAATAACAAAACCACGTTAAACATGTAACATCATACATTTAACAGGAAACAGAACAAAAGCTTGTTAAAACAGATGATCATTCCTGTATGTTACTGTTATTACAATTTATGATTTCTCACTGCAGATTTTCTTCAGATTATCCATCTGAAACTCTCAAGAGTTCCACTCTGTCTGATGATCCTGGAAAACAGAAACAAAACATGTTAATATTAATGCTTTAATAGAATCACAAGCCAGCACAGTGGTTATCTGTCTAATGTACTATTTCTTGTCTTGTAGAATGTGGCATGCAGGGACGTTTTAAACTGAACCTATGTTTCCTGTGTGCATGTTTTTGTTTAAGTTCTGCAGACACAATTAAACCAGATCTGATCTCTAGAATCAAAACAAACTCTATTTTCTCAAAACAGGTTCCTGGTTTCATTGTGAACAATTCATCAGTGCACATTCTTACTGAAAACATGTTTCTCTTCATAATCTTTCATTGAAATATAATAACTTGCTGTGCCTCTGAAATGATTGGCTGACATCTCAGGCCTTGTGAACAACTAGTATATTAAATATGTAAATATTAAGCAACTAGTTTTTAAAAAGTAGTGTTACCATTGACCCTGACCTTCAGCCTCCACATCCTGGTCAAAAATCCACCCAATCAATTCCACAAATACAGTCAAGTGCCGCCCTCATTGTTTTTTTATTAAATAATCAGTTTAATTCAGAGAGACGTCACACAAAAGTAACATGGGGTGTTTTAACAAGGGCTGGTTTATGTTGCAGTTTTTGCATCTTTTTTGGGTGATGATCATATTTTCCAGTGTGGACCACAGATATGAGGGTTTTTGCCAAGTCTCTTACAGACATGAGTGTCGTCATTTTGCAGGAGCGCACAGGAAACCTCTCTTTAATACCTGCCCGGGTTATAATGTCTGTTCCTCATTACATACTGTAGTCAAGTCAAACAGTGACACATGTTGTGGTTTCTTCCACATCTTAGAAGGATCACTCAAAGACTTTTATCAAAGGTTTTGATGCCAAAAGACAGACTTTATTATCAGAGACATAAAGCCAAGTTGGTCTGCAGAACAACCGTTTGTGCTTGGTTGGGGAAGGGTCTTTATAGGCATCTTCTCACACACACGTCAAAATGAGTTATCAGGGGTTCCTGGAGTTACTATCTTCCCTACACAGTTTACACAGTTAAATGTAGAGTAGAAATATAACGGTAAAATAATTTGTACCTGATTCCTTTATAATTTGGTTAATAAACTCTTTTTCACACGTTGCAGAGTTCCTCTTTGGTTTAATGGTTTTTGTTTTCCACTGTTTCATTTTTGTTATGTTTTAGATAAAACAGTCTGACAGTGAACTGAAGCAGCTCGTAATTCAGTGTGTCACACACAGAACAGTTCCAGCTTCATCTTGATTTGTTTGGGATGCGTCTCGCTCCATATTTCTCATTTTCATGTGTAAATAACATTCTGCCTACTGAGAGCTGCAAAAATACATAGTGTAGCACAACTTCCACTGATCTCAACCGCAGGCATTAATGCATTGATATAGTCTTTATATAAATGTAAGCCGTTACATGTAACATTTATGTTTAGCATGTCGTGTGGTACTTTGCCGTAAACGGGCTGCCATAGATGATGTAATGTTCACTTAGACATGTGTTTCATCCACGGCCCATGTACGGACTGTTCTGGGCCAGTAGAAACCACAGCTGTGTTCCGACTGTTTTCTCTGGTCTACAGGCAGACTGCTGAATCAACTGCTTGACTTTAACACACTAATGTATTCAGCATACAGCCAGAGCTTTCCTCTTCCTGTTGTTTTATTCAGGCATAGGAAAACTGATATTATTAAACACTTCTATTGATATTTATAATATGAAGTTAATGGGCTGTTGTGATTAAACATAATGACTTTAAGACTTCATCAAGACTATTATAATGGAATTAAAGTCTAATATCCTGCTGCCTGGGTCTAGAAGGTTAATACTAAGGGTTCAGGGTCTGACTTTTTATAGCTGTGTTTATGTGCTGCTGAAAAGCTTGCAGTTAAACAAACTTCTTAATCCATCTGCCCTTAGTAGCAGTTAAAACTACATTTCAGCAGTCACCTATAAAGTGCCATTTTCACAGTGAAGCTCTGCTCAGTCAGTCTGGTCTGGTTAACACTGTCAGCTGTCTGGCTGGGATTAGTCTAGACCTGGGGAGTGCAGGAGTCTGGAAACAGTTCGATGAAAGCAATGCTCTCTTTAAAAAATTTGGAGATATTTTCATATGTATTTATATCATCTAGTCTATTGTAATCTATTGTAATGCTGTGCATTCATTCATCTCTCAGTCATTCCTGCATGATTACAGCTGTTCCAGAATGCAGCTGCTAGATTACTAACAGACACCAAAAGCTGACAGCATGACAGAATCACTTTTCACTTCCCATGTATTGCTCAGTTGTCTGTGTACAATAATTTGGAATGCATTAGCTGTATGCTTTATAAAACAAACATTTACCTGTACCCCGCCAGGTATAATATTCATATTTCATCTTCAATAGTCAATAGTTCAATTTTATTTATATAGCGCATTTTACATTGTTACATTGCTTCAAAGTAGCTTTACATGTAATAAATAATAATAATAATAATAAAACACAGAACAAATGTCAGACATGTTCAACACAGAATACATGGTATTATTGCAAATAATATGTGTGAGATGTATATTAATAAAGCTAATTAGGGATACTAGGTCTATAGTAG
This sequence comes from Chromobotia macracanthus, assembly GCA_036877525.1. NCBI lineage: Eukaryota > Metazoa > Chordata > Actinopteri > Cypriniformes > Botiidae > Chromobotia > Chromobotia macracanthus. Next base: position 428,243 of record JAZGTH010000088.1, on the reverse strand, counting down.
GTTTATGAATAAAGGGTTGACTGAACCAATAAAACTACAAAATCATTAAGCAAGATATGCTATTCCAGCTTACATGGAGATGGCACACAGAGAGATAACATCTTATGGGACAGGGGTAAAAGGGGTTGCAATAGTACCATGAAATACACACAACACACAAAAGTAAAATACATACTGTAACATCACGCCAGCAGAGGGAGCCCTCACCGGAATACTGACTGCTTATGCTCCCTCTGCTGAACTCTGAACTTTGAACTCTGAACTTACTTCCTGTTTGGCATCTATATAAACCTTGCTGCCACATGGCCACGTTGCGAAGTATTGCCAGCTTAACACCTGACTACTAAGCATTCTCTTTTACTGCCTGCTTTCCTGTGTTACCTATTGTTTGGTTCTCGTTTTCTGATTTTTGCCTAGCCCCTTTGTTTGACACCTGGATCGGACTGTTTGTTTAGATATTGATTCTCTGCCTGGATTTACGACCTCTGATTTACGTCTCTCCCTTTTGTTGTGTTGCATGGTTGGACTGCCTATGTGTATTACGACCCTTTGCTTGTACTTTCGACTTTGATTATGGATAACCCCAATAAACATCCGCAACTGGATCCTGCTTCAGCTTCTGCCTCAGCCCCCTTACAGAATACTTCGCCTACCCTCAATCCAGCGGATGTTTCACAGCTGCAAGCTGCATTTGTCTACCAGGGAGAACTATTACGCAGCTACCACGAACAGCTAGTTAACTTACAGGCATCGAATGAACTACTGCTCCAGCGACTTTGCTCTCCTCCTTCCACCATGTCGAGCACGGTAAGACTTGCTCTTCCCGATAAGTTTGATGGTTCTGCAGAACGGTGTAAAGGGTTCATTCGACAAGTACGCACTTATTTGGAATCGTTGGGGGATCAGTCTCATGCTAGTTCTGATCAATGCTCTTTTATCATGTCACTATTATCTGGCAAGGCTATTGATTGGGCTGCTGCGGTTTGGGAGACGGACGAACAGTTTAGATCTTCACCTGAGTATTTTTTTGCAACAACTCCGAGAAGTATTTGAATATCCTGCTGGGGGTCGGGATGTTTCGTCTCGTCTTTTACACCTTTCTCAAGGCTCACATATTGCAGCAGAGCATGCAGTCGAATTCAGGACTCTTGCAGCTCAGAGTGGATGGAATGATGCTGCACTTAAAGGGGTGTTTCGGGAAAGCCTATGTCCCCAATTGCAGTTGGAGATGGCATGTCGAGGTGAGGAATCTTCTTTCAATGACTTTGTTAACATGACTGTTAAGATTGATAATTTGCTCAGGAACTCACCTAAACCCAAGCAAGCGCATGCATCCCACCTTATGTCACGACCTGCACTTCGGAATCCTGAAGCACCATGTTACCGAGCCCATGCAAGTAGGATCTACCAGACTGTCTGAGGACGAGCGTAGACGAAGGTTCATCAACAACCTCTGCTTTTATTGTGGTGAACCAGGTCATCACAAGTCACAGTGTCCTCAAAAGACCCGGAGGTCCCTCACAGCACAAGACCGGGTGAATGTGGACACCTTTTCACAAAATCCATTTAAAGTCTTCACATTACCCGTACAGATTTCTACCGAAAGTGGTTCTTTTATGTTGACAGCATTAGTAGATTCCGGCACCGCTCTCAACCTCATCAACTCGGACATCGCCCGGAAACATCAACTACCCACCATTCCATGCTTTCCACCTATCAGTATTACGGCTGTCAATAACCAACCCATCAAAGGAGGAGTTCTGGAACAGACCCGATCACTGAAAATGCAAATTGGGGTTTTTCATGAAGAGAACATCTCTCTATATCTGATCGACTCACCCAAATATGAAATAATTTTAGGAATGCCATGGCTAAGTTGCCACGATCCCCACATCTCCTGGCGCACGGGTGAGCTGACCCACTGGTCTCCATTCTGTTTTAGTCACTGTCTAACCCTTAAGCAGTCCAGTCCATGTCTGTCCACAAGCATGGGGAGCCCTCCGAGCCTGACCCAACCAAAGATCCCCAAGGTTTATAACGAGCTTTTGGAGGTCTTCAGCAAGGTTAAAGCCACACAGTTACCACCACATCGGCACTGGGACTGTGCTATAGACCTTCTTCCCAACATGTGTCCTCCCAAAAGCAAAGTCTACCCGCTGTCACGCCAAGAAGCACAGGCTATGGAGGACTACATCAAGGAGGCTCTGGAAGCTGGCTTTATCCGTCCTTCTACTTCTCCCGCTGCAGCCGGCTTCTTCGTGGAGAAGGATGGGGGTCTGCGTCCGTGCATCGACTACAGAGGCCTCAATAATGTCACTGTTAAATTCAGGTATCCACTGCCTCTAGTCCCTTCTGCCCTAGAACAACTCAGGAAGGCCAAAATATTTACCAAACTCGACTTGAGAAACGCTTATAACCTGATACGCATCAGGGACGGAGATGAGTGGAAGACAGCTTTTCTCACCACCAGGGGGCACTACGAATACCTGGTTATGCCCTTTGGCCTTGCCAATGCCCCAGCCGTCTTCCAATCCTTCATAAATGAAGTCTTCAAAGATGTCCTCCACAAGTATGTCATCGCATATCTTGACGACATCCTAATCTATTCCCTGAATGAAGAGGATCATGTCACTCACGTCAAGAGTGTTCTTTCCAAGCTTCTCAATCACCAACTCTGTCAAGACTGAAAAATGTGAGTTTCATGTGAAGCAGACAACATTCCTGGGGTACAACATCAGCCACCAGGGCGTTGAAATGGATGCTTCTAAGGTAACCGCCGTCACTGAGTGGCCGCAGCCCTCCACGTTGAAAGAATTGCAGAGGTTCCTGGGCTTTGCTAACTTCTATCGACGCTTCATTAGGAACTACAGCTCTATTGCTGCACCTCTCACCTCATTACTCAAGGGAAAACCCAAGAAGTTGTCATGGAACGCTTCCGCCAATGCAGCCTTCCAAAAGCTCAAGACCAGCTTCACGACGGCCCCCATCCTTAAACATCCAGATCCAGAACTCCCCTTCATTGTGGAGGTCGATGCTTCTGACTGCGGGATTGGAGCCGTGCTCTCTCAACGTCACGGACAACCTCCCAAGCTTTTCCTGTGTGCCTTCTTCTCTCGGAAGCTAACCCCCGCTGAGTTTAATTATGTGGGAAACAAAGAGCTTCTGTCAATGAAGGCTGCCATGGAAGAGTGGAGACATTGGCTCGAGGGGGCAGCTCATCCTTTTCAAGTTATCACGGACCATAAGAACCTTGAGTATGTCAAGTCTGCTCGACGTCTGAATTCACGCCAGGCAAGATGGTCTCTGTTCTTTTCACGATTCCATTTTACAGTCACTTATCGTCCAGGCTCCAAGAATAGCAAGGCAGATGCACTATCCAGGCGCCATGATCCCCCACGACAGAACTACAATCCTGAACCTATCCTAAGTCCAGCCTTGTTTGTTGCTCCGGTCAACTGGGACATAATGGAGGAAATTCACCAGGCCGTCCTCACAGAACCATCACCAACGAACTGCCCCCCTTCCAAACAATATGTTCCCCAGACACTACGTCACCGGGTCATCCAGTGGGTCCACACATCACTCAGCACGGGACATCCCGGCATTTCACGAACCCTTAAACTTGTGCAGAATTCCTTCTGGTGGCCTTCAATGACCAAAGATGTGGCCAATTATGTCAAGTCTTGCTCCATCTGTGCCCAGTCCAAGACTCCCAGGGACCTGCCGACGGGACTTCTACAGCCTCTCCCGATTCCCCAACGACCTTGGTCTCACCTCTCCATCGACTTCATCACTGACTTACCCCTGTCTGATGGTTACACCACAATCCTGGTCATCGTCGACCGCTTCTCCAAATCCTGTCGTCTGGTTCCATTAAAAGGATTACCTACTGCCATGGAGACTGCTCAAGCCATGTTCCACCATGTCTTTCGAAACTATGGTCTACCTGAAGACATTGTATCAGATCGAGGAACTCAGTTCACCTCTCAGGTTTGGAAATCCTTTTGTAACCTTTTAGATATCAATGTGAGTTTAACCTCTGGCTATCATCCGCAGTCAAACGGTCAGGTGGAGAGGCTGAACCAAGAGATCGGCAGGTACCTGCGGACTTACTGCAGCCGCGAACAACATCACTGGGCTGAATTTCTCCCTTGGACCGAGTATGCCCAGAACTCACTCACGCACTCCTCTACAGGACTCACACCATTTCAATGTGTGCTGGGTTACCAGCCTCCCCTGTTCCCGTGGTCAGGAGAACCATCGTCTGTGCCTGCTGTTAACGACTGGATTCGTAACAGTGAGAGGGTGTGGGACAGTGCCCATGTACGGCTTCAACGCGCTGTGAGGAGGCAGGAGATTAACGCTAACCGTCACCGTCACCCACACCCTCCATACCAACCTGGACAAAGGGTCTGGCTCTCCACGAGGGATCTCAAGCTACGTCTGCCGAGCAGGAAGCTCTCTCCCAGGTATGTTGGCCCATTTAAAATCATAAGACAGATTAATGAGGTCACTTACCAATTAGAGCTTCCTGCTGACTACCGCATCTCTCCTTCTTTCCATGTGTCACTCCTCAAACCTTTCCACCGGGACGCTGACCCCGAGGCCATATTGCAGGAGCCACCGCCACCGCTGGACATTGGTGGAATGCCGGCCTACAAGGTGAACGTCTTGCTTGACTCACGGCGAAGAGGGGGTCAGTTACAATACCTGGTGGATTGGGAGGGATACGGCCCAGAGGAGAGATCGTGGGTAGCGGCAGTGGACATTCTGGATCCCTCGCTCACGGAGGAGTTTCATCGAGCCAGACCTGACCGTCCAGCACCACGTCCACGGGGACGCCCACGTAGAGCACCTGGAGGTGCTCCTAGAGGGGGGGGTTCTGTAACATCACGCCAGCAGAGGGAGCCCTCACCGGAATACTGACTGCTCATGCTCCCTCTGCTGAACTCTGAACTTTGAACTCTGAACTTACTTCCTGTTTGGCATCTATATAAACCTTGCTGCCACATGGCCACGTTGCGAAGTATTGCCAGCTTAACACCTGACTACTAAGCATTCTCTTTTACTGCCTGCTTTCCTGTGTTACCTATTGTTTGGTTCTCGTTTTCTGATTTTTGCCTAGCCCCTTTGTTTGACACCTGGATCGGACTGTTTGTTTAGATATTGATTCTCTGCCTGGATTTACGACCTCTGATTTACGTCTCTCCCTTTTGTTGTGTTGCATGGTTGGACTGTCTATGTGTATTACGACCCTTTGCCTGTACTTTCGACTTTGATTATGGATAACCCCAATAAACATCCGCAACTGGATCCTGCTTCAGCTTCTGCCTCAGCCCCCTTACACATACATACATAAAATATATACAATAAAAATGTCTGAAGATTTCACAATGAAGGAGATTGGAAGACAATAGGAAACAAAGAAGTAGCAAAATAGAAGAGTCTTTTGGACTGCAATTATATCATTTCGTTAGAAGCAGTATTATCAATGTACAAAACCCTAAGCTAAGTCAACAGTCATATCAAGAGTACACCAGCTGTAAGTGTACAATTAATGTGTAAATGTTTGTTCTTAAATGTAATGGTAAACCAGAGACACGCGGTGCACTGAGAGACAGAGTGCCCTGACAAGTGAACTAGAGAGAGATCTGATTGACACACACCCGCTCTGAGTGGCTTGCGCTCCCGGAAGTGCTGCGATGACGTCATATATTTTGCACGTGGCAGAGCCTCGACCCTGCGCGACAATGGTTGTAAATGACGTAGATGCGCGATTTAAGGTAATCAAACTGCTCCACAAACAAGAATCACATGCCGGATGAATGCTGGACGGGTCACAATGATGTGTGTGCATGAGTGTGAGACACTGACAGAGTGTTTCACAATGACATCAACACACGCCTCACCAGTACACCAAATCAGACACGTCAGCAGACGGAGTGATGAGCTGCTGCTGGACTAAACATCTGTGTGAGACACGTCATAGAGAACTTCAGAACTGTGTGGTGCTGGAGACCCCTTAAATAGTTGTGATATTTGGTGGGGTTAACATTATTAACATTGTTGTCCAGAGAATGAGCTCTTGTGTCAGATTAGTTGCAATGTGATTACATAAGCTGTCTGTTAAAACCAGCACACGTGGCTTACAGTTTTGTATAACAACCAGTGTTTTAAATGCTTCAAAATTCAATGCATAGCTGCACTTGATCTTCAGCAGACATGTGAAAGTTCAAGTTTCAAAAAATGTCGAACCCTGGCCCACTGGCTTCTGTCGCCTTGGTGATCAACATGGAATGTGTCATTGGAAGTATTTTTTTTTAATTATTGCTTTAAACCTTTTTCTTCATTGCTTATCTTGTTCAATTATGATCTCAGGTCAAGTATGTCATATTTTTAAAATACTTCTTTAAGTCGTTCTTTATTGCAGTGCTGCACAATTAATGATCACAAAAATTGATCAAAATTGTGACTGTTGTGATTAAATGAGTTAGTCCCACATTCTCACCTGAAGAACTTGCACACAAACAGTATAAGTGCCAGTAACACCATTCTGTGTTTCTCAGTTTGCAGCTGTTTGATGATCTTTCTACAGGCATCTTCCTGACGTGTGTTTATAGGTGTGTGTGGAGCACGTGGACGTGCTGATGAGAGTCAAAGGTCAGCTGCAGTGGGTGAAGAGAGAGAGAACGTGCTGTGTGAGCTGTTTGTAATAACCTGTCTCATGTTACAGCATGTCATTACATTATCACATGCTCACCGTCCTAAAATGTGATTGCTGTAGTTTGATTTGAGGGATCACATCAGGTCTGGGCTACACCAGTCAGCTATGGCATCATACTTCTGGTGTGACCATCAGCCTTCAGATTCTCCGCTGCAAGAGAACTTGGAACAGTGACACAGCTCCACTTCCACACTCGATGTCTCATGTGTTCTGGAGGAAACATGGTCTGTCTCTGTGACTTAACGCATCATCATGCATATTAAGAACAGACTGGGACAAGATTTAGGCTGAAATTTTGGCTTAGTGCATTTTCATTATCCAAACGTCTTGAAATGTTACTGCACAGAAAACAGCACAGAGAAGGGGTTGAAAACTTGGAGCCAAATGTGAGTTTTCAGATCATCTATACGCTAGTCTGCTGCTAAACGCTGACCAAAGAATCTGCTAACAGATACATGCATTTCAAATGTACAGATTTTCCCTACAGAATGACATCATCCTGTTGGCAGTGGCATATAGGCATTTTTGTCCAATAACGTTCTCCCTTATTATAAACACCACCTGTTATTGTCCTGCAATAGCAAGTAAATCATGGTCTACAATACTCCAATATTACTCTCACTGTTTCTGCAGTACAGTGTACTGTATAGTGTGTCAGTTCTTTGTATGCATTAACTGAACTGCCAGATCCCGTTTTTTGTGTAACGTTTTTCACAGTGAATGTCAAACTGCTGCATCTACAATATCTTAAGCCTCCACTGGAGTTTCAGAAGAGATCTCAACAATGTTTCAGACTGCTCTCAAATTTGTTATGACACTCACAGAAACTGATCACGTGACACTCTGAATGAAGAGGCTTTCAGCTCTTCACTCATGTAATTTGTGACCTTAAAGTTGAACAATTGAGTTAATGTAGTTTTAGTTTAATTTAAAAATGTGAATGTGTTTGTATTTTCTTCTCAAAATACCAGTGTGGAGTTTGAGAGACACAATGTTAGAAGTTTCACTATAATGTCACTTTTTTCCTTTACAAACATTTAACATGGTAACAACAGTCACTGTTACTACTGTTCTCATAACATAGGATCTGCTCAGCTAACATGTCTGTTTCCATCATTTCTCAAATGATTCTCTGTTGATTTTGTGTTGTTGTGTGTTTGAGGGTCTTCGTCCTGTATGTGACACTGCTGCTTGTTTGCAGCCTGAAAGCTGATCACACATCTGACGGACACACAGGTACTGAGTCACATGATCACCTTCAGTGGGTGAAACGTCCGTAAGTTCCCTTTCATTAGAATTACAATATAGATACAAGTATGTGTAACACTTGACATATAAATAATATAAAATATTTTTGTATATAAAATTGGTGATATAAAAGTATCAAATACATGAAATCATTAAAATAAGATAAATGTGAATACAAAGATAAAATTTCTACTAGATTTTTTGTCATTTTCATGATCTTGATGCCCTCATTTGTTATCGAGTCTGTTATGAAAGTTTGCTTTGTTTTCTTTTTGAAGATTTGAAGTTGATTTGTGTAAAGAGTAACTAACTGTGTAACTAAATGTTAAGCAGTCTTGCTTAAAAATAAACTTGTTAGTTTGAAAAAAGTCTGAGATTAACTTTATAGTGAATTTTTTACTAATATGCTTAGGATGACGTCCAGAGCTTACTGCAACAGCACTCTTTATAACATACTATACAAACTCTCACTCTCCCCCCTCTATCTATATGATGCATTAAGTCACAGAGATAGACCATGTTTCCTCCAGAACACATGAGACATCGAGTGTGGAAGTGGAGCTGTGTCACTGTTCCAAGTTCTCTCCCCCTCTATCTGTCTCCCTCTCTCTCATTCACTCTGTCACGCACTCAAACTCTCACTCTCCCCCTCTATCTGTCTCCCTCTCTCTCATTCACTCTGTCACGCACTCAAACTCTCACTCTCCCCCTCTATCTGTCTCCCTCTCTCTCATTCACTCTGTCACGCACTCAAACTCTCACTCTCCCCCTCTATCTGTCTCCCTCTCTCTCATTCACTCTGTCACGCACTCAAACTCTCACTCTCCCCCTCTATCTGTCTCCCTCTCTCTCATTCACTCTGTCACGCACTCAAACTCTCACTCTCCCCCTCTATCTGTCTCCCTCTCTCTCATTCACTCTGTCACGCACTCAAACTCTCACTCTCCCCCTCTATCTGTCTCCCTCTCTCTCATTCACTCTGTCACGCACTCAAACTCTCACTCTTCCCCTCTATCTGTCTCCCTCTCTCTCATTCACTCTGTCACGCACTCAAACTCTCACTCTCCCCCTCTATCTGTCTCCCTCTCTCTCATTCACTCTGTCACGCAATCAATGATGCTGAATCTATAGATTTTCTACTGCAAAAACATAGCATTGACTGTTTTGAGTTGAATTTAAAAACAACTGTGTGTGTGTGCGTGCGTGTGTGCGTGTGTGTGTGCACAGGTTTGGCTGTACATGACAAAGGTATTGTGTCTATGAGATCTGCTCACTACTGTGGTAAAGATGCATGTTTAACTGCCTGTGCCTCTTGTTGACAAAACCTCTTGTTGGTGACTTTCTCAAAGGTAAACATTGTCTTCTAGTGTACAATATAAGTTATTTGTTTTCATTTAGAGACTGTAGACAAGTAAGTGTGTGTGTGGGGGGGGATGTTCTTGTAAAAATCACTATACAAATGTAGTAAATGTAGTTATTTTTAATATGTTAAATATGTTTAATATGTTTCTGTTAAGGTTAGAATGTGGGTTAGGGTTACGTTATATTGTTTATAACAAAAACAGAAGTCTATGGAATGTCCTTATTTAGATTTAGATGTGTGAGTGTGTGTGTGTGTGTGTGTGTACTTGTACATCTATATTTGTGAGGATCATTGTGAGCTGTTATACCTTCAAAGTGAGGACCAAGAGAATAAAGAGATACATTTTGGGTGTGCCTCACTTTCTGATACCTTATAAAAGGGCTGTTTAAGGATTAAGGTTTTAAGGTTAAGGTTAGAATTAGGTTAAGTTTAAGGTTAGGCACTTAGTTGGTATGGTTAGGGTAAGGGACTAGAGATTTTACTGTGTCAGTGAATGTAGTTATAGTTGTACAAATGAGTGTGTGTGTGTGTGTGTGTGTGTGCTGTCTGCACGTGTCCAAGCACGCATGTCCGCAGGCAGGTTTTGACTGTGTTTGTGTTCTATATTTAGAATAAGGATAGACGGATTCTAATGCACTGGTGTGTGTGTGCTTCTGTGAACTGTAGTTTTGTGGATAAAGATTATATCTGATCCTCTAATGTGTGATCTGATGTTTGATCCAGTGAGAACAAGCTGTGGCACGTTGGACTGTTTGTGCCAAAGCGTGTCCATGCATGTGTGGATGCATGGAACAACAAGTTTCTGTGTGTTTGTAAGCAAAGTTTTATATTTACTGGTACAGATTTGTCTGTCTGTGTCTTCATTACTTTCTCAGAGAGCATGACTTCATTTCTGTATGATGTATTTCACACACTCACTGAAACACAAATGTTCTGTCTTTAGTCTTTGTGAAAAGCTCTGTCTGTGTTTCATAAACATTTTTGACAGGAAGACTCGCTGTATCACACCGAGAACTTCCCAACATAAAACATGTCAGTGAAGTGTCATTCCGGACTTTTTCTTTTGTGGGACAGAAACATTTCACTCTGTGTAATTTATGTGCTGTATTTGTATATGTATTACATTTATGACACTTCTGTTGTGGGTTTTTGGTCACTTTTGAAGCTTGATAACTTCAGATCTTTGAATTCCAGTCTTTTTTCAGAAGAGTCAGACATGCAGGGTTGAAACAGTGTGAGGGTGAGTAAATGATCACCTGCCCCTTTAAGATGTCATTTGTGATGATGTTGACACTGTATTGTTGTTGTGTTGCTGGTGATGTCATTGTACAGTGATGGAATGACCCGTGATGACCCCAGACAGCAGAATAAAGCCTCACTAGTGTGCACACTACAGTGTGTTGTGTGTGGAGCTGCTGCGGGGACTGATGAATTGATTTCCCAGCAGTGGAATCCCTCTGTGACACACTGCTTCTGTCTCTTACAGCCATCATCATCATGTAATAAGGTACGAGGGACCACTAACATCTTCACGTCATAATCATAATACACACACTTCGAGGGCCAAGTTGCTTGGTAATAATAAATTGGTAATAAAATGGATACATTATTTATTAATTACAATTATTTAATTAAGCTCATTTCTAAACCTTTAATTACACTATTTTTCCACATAGATACTATATTGTTGGTATGTAGACAGTCTGTAACATTTCAGTGTTTCATGATGAGCCTTGCGTTGTTAACATTTAGTGTCATCTCAGGACTCTTCAACCAAACATCAAACAATTATACAATGTTAACTTGCACCAAACTAAAGCTGTAAGTTTTCTTACCTCTCATGTTCATCTGCATTAACACGCATGGGGAGGAAGAGGTCTAATGGATTTACAGTGTAAGCATCACTTCAGTGTAACTCTACATCTCTCATTGAACTCCACTCAGTTACCCTCACAAAAGCGCAACCCGGCAGCTCGCATTGAGATCCTTCTAGCTGAAGAACGCGTCATGAAACGCTCGCTGCTCCTCCGTTTGTTCCGGACCGGAGAGCAGCTTTTAACGCTGGACTTACAGTCCGATACACACACATTTGGGAAAGAATGAAAGAGGAGGAGGGCTGTGAGAGTTAGCGCAAAGGGGCTGGACTCTCTCTCTCTCTTTTAAGAGGAAACTTTGTTTTGTTCTACAAGTTCACTTTATTTCCTGCTCGTCAATTCAAGCTCCTCTTATTTTTTAGACCTCCTCGTGTCTTGCAGAGTTTGGAACGGAGGAAGGATGGACCCGTTCGTCCCCATTCCCTAAATCCTAATCTAAGTCATTTAAAATCTTTCACTTGTATTGTAATGTCTCCAGAAGTCTTCCAGAAAGTGGCGTTGGACTGAGTTTCATCGCATTAACTACGTTTCGTCGTCGGGTGAAATGATGTGGCGGATTGTCTTGATGTGCTGCGCGCTGTGCGCTGCGCTGCGCGGATCTGCTTGCGTCGCGTCCGGCGTGTTCTCCACACCTGCTGACGCGTCCCTGCGCACACCTGCCCACCGGACCGACGGCATCGTGCGCGCTGTGGATCGGATATATCACGGGGGAGGAAAAGCCGGTTATCTGTTATACATGGACGAGCAGCGGTTTCAGCTGGATCTGGAGAGGGATTCGTCGATATTGTCTCAGCGCTTCAGTTCGGATGTGGCCGCGCTACTGAATACGCGAGAAGACGCGACGCGGCCGCCGCGCCGGGAATGCGTTTACCGCGGCACCGTAAATACAAGTGTGGAGTCTCTGGCGGTGTTTAATCTGTGTGGCGGTGGACTTCACGGGTTTTTTGCCGTTAATCACGCCCGGTACACGATCACACCTTTCGTGCGGGCGACAGGACACGACAATGACGTGCACATCGTTGAGGATGCTGACGCGACGCGCGCTGCTCACCGTTTCATTCGCGAGCGCTTCAGTTTTAAAGCGATGCCCGCGCGTCACAGCTGCGGCACACGCGACAGAACAAATCCCAAACGAAAGCGTCGCGGCCGACGCGAGCGGAAACATCCGCGTCGAGCTTTAATCCAGCTGGACGAGCCTGCGCGCCGGAGCAGCTTTACGACATCCGACGCGACGCGCACCGTCGCGCGACGCAAGAGGTCCGTGTCGCGCGCCCGGCACGTGGAGCTCCTGCTGGTCGCGGATGACTCCATGACGCAGAAATACGGGAAGGACCTCCATCACTACCTGCTGACGCTCGCGTCCATCGCGTCCAAGCTGTACGGCCACGCCAGCATTGAAAACCCCATCCGCTTGTCCGTGGTGAAAGTCGCTGTGCTGGCAGAAGGCGAGAAGGGCATCGAAGTGTCTCAAAACGCCGCCGCGACGCTCAAGAGTTTCTGTAAGTGGCAGAATCAGCAGAATCCGCTGGATGAAGATGATCAGCATCACCACGACGCGGCCATCCTCTTCACCAGGCAGGTAAAAACTGTGAACTGTGCGTGTCTGCTCAGGAGTTCAGTGTGCTGTGTGCGTGAATCCTTATCGTTTTAATCTACCGTATCACTTTAAACAATTATATGGTATTGCCATGTTTTAGTGAGTTGGTGGTTAATTTGGATGAAGTGTAATGCTCGCTTTTTTAATAATCATACATTTTTGTCCAGTTTACATCATTCTAATTCATACGAAATCACCACCTTGAAAACAGTTATGTTTCCTGTGAGATCGGGTTGGTGCACTGGGTATCCAGTTCAGCTGAACCTGATGTGTTCAGCTACTGTGGGAACGTCTGTCTCTCACCCTTCCTGTTCCACACTCAACTATTAAACCATTTCCTTTGTTGCTGTTTTTCTAGGCAGGCGTCTTTGGAGACCTCCTCCCAGAAGCCTGTCTTGTGTGTTGTTCTTGTAGTGTGTGAGCTGTTGAGCTGTCCCTGCACATTCCTCATGCAGGATACTGTTTGAATTCACTGCTGTCCAGATCCGAGTCGCAGTAACCACAGCGCTCAGCCTCTCTCTCTCTCTCTCTCTCTCTCTCTCTCTCTCTTGTGGAGCACTGAGAATAAACAGATCTCCCCCTTTTGAAATCCTGCCACTGGCTGAGACCACACTCGTTTACCCCCTCAAAATCCACCATACCATAAAGATCTGCAAGCCTCCATCAGCCTCCTCACTGCTGCTTCTTCAGCTTGTCATATTTCCTGACAAATCTTGTGGTTCGTATAAGTCATGCAAGGTCTTGTTCAGTTGGGTTAAATTCCATTCAAGGGTTCCATTTTGAAGAACTTTTTTCTTCTTCAGAAAGGTTTTCATGATGTTGGGTTCCGTTAAGGGTTCTGAAACTTCAGATTTTGGAAGGTAATGAAATTTGTGCATGCATAGTGAAATGTGTCTGTGTTCACATACTTGTGTTGATTATGTTTCTGAAATTATTTTAGTCTTCCATTGGTTGTGAATGTAATGGGACTTTTTTACTATACTAGTAAACTTTAACTCACTAAGAGAAACTTTAGCAGAATTATTAAGGAACCAGAATTAATAATGGAATTGGAATCATAAAGAGAATTGTGAAGTCAAATCCAACAGAATAGGGATGAAACCTCACCCTGAATCCCTCTAACAGGAATCTGTTCCTGGTTCCCTTTTCTGGCACAGCTGCAGATGATGCTGATGTCTGTTTCCCACACCAGATTGCTCGGAGAGGCAGTGTGATGGCATAACATCCTGGCACCAGTTGCTGATCTAGAGTGTGGGAACTACATTTTTAGAAACTACTTCTTCAAGGAACTTTTTACCTTTATTGTGAATATCTCAAAATTATGTAAAAACAAATAGTTTCTTTCAGTCAGAAAAAACGTCATTTTAACAACACTGTTGCCAAGTGGATTTAAAATGTTTAATGTAAAACAAGGTTCATGACTCGTTCTTTAGAAAACGAGGTCCAAATGAAAAATATTTTTATATTTATCATGTTGCTTGTTTTTCTATTGCCAGCAAAGTCATCAAGACTTTCTTGTGATGGTTTGATATATGGGCCCAGTTCTCTGTAATAGCAGAGCTCAGGCGTGCGGATGCAGCTCCTGCATAACGCAGCACACTGAAACAAGGGCCACATTGAGAGCATACAGGCTTTAGGGGTGAAAGTGTTTAATCTGAGAGGCGACAGACACATGACTGCACTGAGCATGCCAGAGACAATGAGGCATGTGTCCAACAGAGATGAGACTCACTTCATCATCTGTGTGTGTGTGTCAGAGTTTGTGTGTGTTAGAGTTTGTGTTAGGACAGTTCCCAGCCAGAATCAATGCTGTTGTGTTTTAATAGATTTTGGATCCTCATTTGTGTGTCATGAAACATCTAAGAGAAATGATTAATGAGATGAAATTATGTTCTTTGTCTCAGTTGGTTCTGCTTTTGATTGCAAACGTACAGAACTGTGCAGAAGTCTTAAACCAGCATTAGATTTCAGCAATGATATAATGACCATGTAATTATTTCTCTTTATTAGAAAATACAGGACATTTGTATACAGTATTAAAAACAGAAAATAAATCAGAAAAGCAACTTCTATAGCCTACAGTGTAAAGTATTTAGTGTGAGCTCCCTTTACACCTGAGCAACAGCAGGAACTGGCTCTCTAAACCAGTCTAAGACTTCAGGACAGTCTCCACAAAAGAGTTCAAGATGTGCTTAGTGCCAAGAGAACTCACACAATGCTGACTTCCGCCTAAAGAAGATATTTTGTTATGAAAATTCAGTTTTTATATTTTGTGTACATATGTGCTGAATTTCCTGTTTGTAGCTTAATAAAAAGGAGACTGAAAAATAAATATGGCTGCTCATTAAAACTTGCTAAAACAACAGAGCTGGTGGAGGCTAAAGACTTTTGCACAGTACCGTATATTGATGTCTGTTTTGTAATCTGAAAGTGAGAGGTTTCTCTGGACATGTTTATCTCCGTCCGCCTCGTTTGTTAGCTGTAACACACTGGGGCATTTCGCACGTCCTGCATCGTAGCGTCTATATGTTAACAGTGCATTGCAAATCTCACAGATATTCTGTCCATCTATACACTCCACTGTCGGAGGTCTTCTGATCCGTGCCAGTGTTGGGTAGCAACATTCTGTCATTGGTTCCGGACTCTGTGGAGTCACTCAGTAGGATGAGGAATTTGTTTTTGACACAAGAGGAGCTGGATTTGTTTCAAGTTAGCACTGTGTGATACAGTATATCTGTCCGTCTGAGTTCTCTTTTTTAAATTGTTTTAGTATAAAATCTGAGGTTGGGCCCCAGCATGTGAAGATGCATTTAGTGCCCCCCTCCACAAAAAATGAGAGAATATTCCAGCTGTCAGACCCCCCCAACCAGTTTAAAAAATAACCAGTTTAAAAAATAACCGAGGCCATATGCTTGGCCCTGCAACGCCCCATAAATCAGAACCAGCTGACAGGAGCTTGCTGCGTTTTCGGCCTCGTCACACCTAGAATCAAATATCCAGAGTCTTCCCCACCTACCACTGGTCTTCCTGTCTGTCTGCACATGACATGTTTGCTAAAAACACTTGCCAAGTGTGAGACCCAGAAGCATATAAACATTCTCAGGTGTGTTTGCGTGCGAGTTGAATGTTCTGACATGATCCGGGAGTTGTCACAAACGCTGTGTCTGTTTTGATCATTTTTTGGTTTAAATGCCTCCATTTGAGCTTGTGGAATAATTATCCCTCAATATTGGACCAGAATTTCGAAGGGTACCAGAATATCTGTCTGTACTGTGTTGCTTTGTCTCACATCTCTCTGTTTATTGTCTGTGATGTCAGAATGAACAGGTCTGGGAAAGCAGGCTAGATCACCCCTCTGTTTGGGAAAATGTCTTTTTGGCTCTTCAGGGTTACTAATGGGGGCATTTGTTGTCACACTCTTGCTAACCTCTCACATGATTACACATTACACGTGTGTTCCACTGAGCTCATGAGCTGAACCTCACTCCTCAACCTGTTTACACCCATACAGACCTGTGTTGCTTTTACAAATGCAGGTGGTCTCGAGGGACCTGTGTTCTTAAACGTGCCCTTCTTTCATGTGGCTCACGAGCTGTTTGTGTTTATTTGGCATAAAGAGCAAAACAGAGTACGGACTGTTTCCATCATGTGTAAATAAGTAAACACACAGAATGTCTGGCTGTCACCAGCACTGCTGTGAAAAATTAACCTGTTTGTGTGTGTGCAGATGTGTGCGGGTGTGTGTTTGAGGGTGTGTGCAGATGTCTGCAGGTGTGTGTTTGAGGGTGTGTGCAGATGTGTGCGGGTGTGTGTTTGAGGGTGTGTGCAGATGTCTGCGGGTGTTTGTTTGAGGGTGTGTGCAGATGTCTGCGGGTGTGTGTTTGAGGGTGTGTGCAGATGTCTGCGGGTGTGTGTTTGAGGGTGTGTGCAGATGTCTGCGGGTGTGTGTTTGAGGGTGTGTGCAGATGTATGTGGGTGTGTGTTTGAGGGTGTGTACAGATGTATGCGGGTGTGTGTTTGAGGGTGTGTGCAGATGTCTGCGGGTGTGTGTTTGAGGGTGTGTGCAGATGTGTGCGGGTGTGTGTTTGAGGGTGTGTAGGGGTGTTTGTTTGAGGGTGTGTGCAGATGTCTGCGGGTGTTTGTTTGAGGGTGTGTGCAGATGTCTGCGGGTGTGTGTTTGAGGGTGTGTGCAGATGTGTGCGGGTGTGTGTTTGAGGGTGTGTGCAGATGTGTGCGGGTGTGTGTTTGAGGGTGTGTGCAGATGTCTGCGGGTGTGTGTTTGAGGGTGTGTGCAGATGTCTGCGGGTGTGTGTTTGAGGGTGTGTGCAGATGTCTGCGGGTGTGTGTTTGAGGGTGTGTGCAGATGTCTGCGGGTGTGTGTTTGAGGGTGTGTGCAGATGTCTGCGGGTGTGTGTTTGAGAGTGTGTGCAGATGTATGCGGGTGTGTGTTTGAGGGTGTGTGCAGATGTGTGCGGGTGTGTGTTTGAGGGTGTGTGCAGATGTCTGCGGTGTGTGTTTGAGGGTGTGTGCAGATGTCTGCGGGTGTGTGTTTGAGGGTGTGTGCAGATGTCTGCGGGTGTGTGTTTGAGGGTGTGTGCAGATGTCTGCGGGTGTGTGTTTGAGGGTGTGTGCAGATGTCTGCGGGTGTGTGTTTGAGGGTGTGTGCAGATGTGTGCGGGTGTGTGTTTGAGGGTGTGTGCAGATGTCTGCGGGTGTGTGTTTGAGGGTGTGTGCAGATGTCTGCGGGTGTGTGTTTGAGGGTGTGTGCAGATGTATGCGGGTGTGTGTTTGAGGGTGTGTGCAGATGTCTGCGGGTGTGTGTTTGAGGGTGTGTGCAGATGTCTGCGGGTGTGTGTTTGAGAGTGTGTGCAGATGTATGCGGGTGTGTGTTTGAGGGTGTGTGCAGATGTGTGCGGGTGTGTGTTTGAGGGTGTGTGCAGATGTCTGCGGGTGTGTGTTTGAGGGTGTGTGCAGATGTCTGTGTGTGTTTGAGGGTGTGTGCAGATGTTCTGGTGTGTGTTTGAGGGTGTGTGCAGATGTCTGCGGGTGTGTTTGAGGGTGGTGCAGATGTTGTGTGTGTTTGAGGGTGTGTGCAGATGTCTGCGGGTGTGTGTTTGAGGGTGTGTGCAGATGTCTGCGGGTGTGTGTTTGAGGGTGTGTGCAGATGTCTGCGGGTGTGTGTTTGAGAGTGTGTGTGGGTGTGTTGAGCTATGAGAACATTCTGAGAAATGAACACATGCATGTAGGTCTGTATTTTAAGATTGTGGGTCAATCACACAAGACAAGAAACATGAAAACAGGTTTGCAGGTGTGTGTTCAGGATGAAATTTCATACTTCATTCAAAGCTGGGAACTGATCATAGATGTGAAAACCTGTTCACAGATGGATGTATTGAGAGTAAATAAGATGTCATTCAAATATGATAATGAACCAGTTCCTGCTGCTAAACATTCAGGAGGGGAAAGTGTTTGTGTATAAATAACAGCAGTGTTTCATTATAAACTCTAGTGTCTCTACAGAGAAATTTGCTGCACACTTTATTTGGTCACTGGACACGCTCACTTCCTGTCACCAACAGTTGAGCTGAGCAACAGTGGAGAGTCTGTATGGAGTGGATTGATTGGCAGTCGTGTTGTCACAGTGTGAATACAGCCTCAGGGTCTTTGGTAATCAATGAATTGATCTCGTGTAACATGTTACTGGTCCTTAAGGGTCTAATATGAGTGTTTGTCAGACAGACTGTACATCAGTACACCATCAGCACTCTATAAGCCCTCAAACACAATCTGTGTATTTTAGTGTCTTCCTTCTTTTCAGGAATATTTTAATCAAAAATGTTTTCCTGATTTTTCCTAAATTGTCAGGCAGAATTTAAAGTCAACATGAAATCAAATTTTGACTTTGTTTATGTGTGCCTGATTCTGCAGTTTTCATTATTAAAGTGTAATGTCTTGCTAAACCCTTACAGGTGTGTGTGTATGTGTACTTGTACATCTATCTTTGTGAGGACCAGTGTGAGCAGTTAGACCATCAGAATGAGGACAAAGACAGTAAAGTAAGACATTTTGGGCACTCCTCACTTTCTGACCCCCCTTTAAATGGCTGTTTAAGGGAATAGACTTGGTATTAGGGTGAAGGTGTAGAGTAAGGGTTGGTGTGTGGAGGAGTGTGTCTTCAGATCTTGTGTGTTCATGAGTGTGTCTGATCTGTGCAGGATCTGTGTGGACATCACTCATGTGACACTCTTGGCATGGCTGACGTGGGAACCGTGTGTTCTCCAGAGAGAAGTTGCGCTGTCATCGAGGACGACGGGCTGCACGCGGCCTTCACCGTCGCGCATGAGATCGGTATTTATCACAGGGAGCCGCATACACACACAAAGAATGAATCCATACTCACACAAACCCAGAACGTCCATGACATCACTTCCTGTGTGTATATTCAGGGCATCTTCTGGGCCTGTCTCATGATGACTCTAAATTCTGTGAGGAACGCTTCGGATCTACAGAGGACAAGCGTCTCATGTCGTCCATATTAACCTCTATTGATGCCTCCAAACCCTGGAGTCGCTGCACATCCGCCACGATCACAGACTTCTTCGATGACGGAAATGGTGAGAATATATATATATGTATATATATATATAATTATAATCTAGATTGTGTCTTTAAAAGTGTTCACACTGGAGCTCCAATCTGAAGTGAAATCAGATTAACCTGTGCTCTGGTGCTGTGTGTGTGGTTGTAGCTGAGTGTTTGCTGGACTCTCCACGCCAGCCTCTGCTGGGTCCAGAGGAGCTGCCCGGCCAGAGTTACGACGCCGTGCAGCAGTGTCGTTTAGCCTTCGGTCCGGAGTACACTGTGTGCCCGGGCATGGACGTGTGCGCCCGCCTGTGGTGTGCAGTGATCAGGAAGGGACAGATGGTTTGTCTGACCAAGAAACTCCCAGCAGTTGAAGGTACGCCATGCGGCAAGGGAAGAATCTGTCTGCAGGGGAAGTGTGTGGACAAAACCCGCAAGAGACACTACTCAGTAAGAGTTTAAACTACATAAAACATGTTTGTCCTCGTAGTCTTTTGTCCAAATGTTGTCAGCTTGTTGATAACTGGCAGACCAGATTTACCAGCTAACTTTCACTAACTAGGAAATTCATGCAGGTCTCTATAAGTGTTTTTATGGCAGATGTGTTTCATTTTGATATTTAGAATACAGGGCAGATGGCTGATGTGATACTGATGTGGGTTTATTTTGGACTTTTTATCTCACAGCTTTTGGCTGTTGCTGATAATGTCAGAATGGTCAAATATCATCTGATGAATCTGTCAATCATCTTTGAAAGTCATTTGAATGGAATGATCTGCATCAGTCTCAGAGCTGCTCTGAATGAGTCACATTAGTTTTAAACACAGTTTTAAACTAACCAGCAGGAATTGCCCATCCTCTACTCCAGTCAGCCGGTTGGTTATTTTTACCCTCGTCTCACCGGTCTTTAAATATGGAAAAGACTCATTTTCGTCTTGATGAAGAATGTCCTTGTGTGAATGTGTCTTTGCATGCATGTGTGTTTGTTTGTTGCATGGAATTAGGAAATGCGCTTCTGTTGTCTCACACACACAAACACACAGGTTTGCATCTATTTACATTCCATAGACTTCTGTTGTTTTTATTCACAGCTAGTTAAAAACAATATAACATAACCCTAACCCATACTCTAACCCTAAGAGAACACTTTGCATTTTTACAATTTAAAAAATCTATATTTTTATAGTGTTTTTACAAATGAGGGCGTGCCCAAAATTAGAATTTGCTCAGATTTGTCAGGTTTTGCTGACTTTTGGGTACAAATTTGTCCCTAATACGGTCCACCACACACACACATTCTACAATTTGTCTCCACACCCTTCCTGATGCTGTGAGAATGATGAACTCTCACACCCTCTTAAGACAGCACCACTGCTGTTTTGGTTCATTTTAAAACTTGTTGAGCTTGTTTATTTCAGGTCAGTGAATGTGTGTTTTCCACTCCTGCTCTCCAGCCTCACTGTCCATTCATTTCGCTCTTGACATTACAGAACTATGTGACTTAGTGTTTATTAAACCATTAGAAGGTTTTTGGATGAGTCAGTGTGAGGTTTATTTAATCTCTGAACTGCCTGAAGTTTTATTCATATGAAGTTATGAGGTAATACATGACCTCTCGAGGTCAACATGAAATCATTTTTGATTTGGTGTACTGTATTAATGCATGCTACTGGCCTTATTGTGTACAGCTTATTGGGGAAATTTATTTTGAAGTAAAAGTTTGTCTTTGCAATCTTTCATCAAGTGATAACTCAGGAAAAAAGATTGTCTTATTTTTTAACCCCTTCTCTTCAGCATCTGCTCCTAATTACAGCAAACCGCTAAGTGGCACAATTAAATCACAGACAATCAGAGCAGATTTGATGTTCAATAGTGTAATGATGGGTCAGATGCACGAGGATCCATTTGCAGCTTTTATTTACAAAACAGACAGGCAGGGTCAAATACCAGTAGACAGGTATAGAAGAGACAAGGCAAAGATGTAACCAAGGGACAGGCAAGGGTCATAGAATCCAAAAACAGAACAACAATCGGGGCAGGCAGCAAACAGGCAGAAGGCAGAGTAAACAGTCCAAGATCAAAACACACAAGATCCACAAACAATGAAAAACGCCCAGAATTGTCACTGGGGTAAAACAAGACTTCGCAAATGGTGAGTATCTGTAAACAGCTTAAATGCTGTTGGGGAAATGAGGAACCGGTGAGCAGGAAATTGTCAGTCCTAGAAATGTGGCATTCTGGGAAGTGTAGTCCGAATTAGAAACTAATATTCAGGAGATTGTTCCCTCTGGTGGCGCGGAGTAGGTGGAGCTGGGACCTTCTCCGTAACAAATAGACAGTTCTGAGAGGTGGGATTTTGCACCATTGAGATTTCACTGTAGATGGAGTGCCAAGAAACAGTG
Organism: Chromobotia macracanthus; assembly: GCA_036877525.1. NCBI lineage: Eukaryota > Metazoa > Chordata > Actinopteri > Cypriniformes > Botiidae > Chromobotia > Chromobotia macracanthus. The sequence goes on along the minus strand of JAZGTH010000088.1, from coordinate 406,453 downwards.
TTTGAAATGGTGCACTACTGTGCTAACCCTTTCTTTCCCCATACTTTGAGAGAATTAGTAGCTCATCTCTGTGTACTGTGCAAGGAACTGAAGTATGATGACATGTTATTCCAAACATGTGCTGTCACTCACTGCAGCCATGGCTGATTCAGACAGTTATAAGATGAACATGACTGAGATGTAAACTTTCACCTGATGCTTCATTTCCTGTTCTCTTTATCTCTCTTACTCTGTCTGATTTTCTGTGTTGCAGACCTCTAACCACGGCAGCTGGAGCTCTTGGGGTCCGTGGGGTTCGTGTTCTCGTACCTGTGGTGGCGGCGTCCAGTTTGCACATCGTCTCTGCAATAACCCCCCACCACGAAACAACGGCCGCTACTGCACAGGAAAGAGAGCCGTATACAGGTCCTGTAACGTCAGCCCATGTCCATCAACGAGTGAGTATTCTGTGTCACATCATACACCACAGCAGAACAACACAACACGATCACAGCAGATCAACTCAACACATCACAACACAATCACAGCAGATCAACACATCACAACACGATCACAGCAAATCAAAACATCACAACACAATCACAGCAGATCAACTCAACACAATCACAGCAGATCAACACATCACAACACAGTCACAGCAGATCAACTTAACACATCCCAACACAATCACAGCAAATCAAAACATCACAACACAATCACAGCAGATCAACTCAACACATCACAACACAATCACAGCAGATCAACACAACACAATAACAACAAATCAACTCAACACATCACAACACAATCACAGCAAATCAACACATCACAACACGATCAAAGCAGATCAACACATCACAACACAATAACAACAGATCAACACATCACAACACAATCACAGCAGAACAACACAATCACAGCAAATCAACTAAAGACATCACAACACGATCACAACAGATCAACACATCACAACACAACAACAACAGATCAACACAACACAATAACAACAAATCAACTCAACACATCACAACACAATCACAGCAAATCAACACATCACAACACGATCAAAGCAGATCAACACATCACAACACAATAACAACAGATCAACACATCACAACACAATCACAGCAGAACAACACAATCACAGCAAATCAACTAAAGACATCACAACACGATCACAACAGATCAACACATCACAACACAACAACAACAGATCAACACAACACAATAACAACAGATCAACTCAACAAAACACAACACAATCACAGAAAATCAACTCAACACATCACAACACGATCACAGCAAATCAACACAACAAATCACATCACGATCACAGCAAATCAACAAAACACAATCACAGCAGAACAACACAACACGATCAAAGCAGATCAACACAACACAATAACAACAAATCAACTCAACACATCACAACACAATCACAGCAAATCAACACATCACAACACGATCAAAGCAGATCAACACATCACAATACAATCACAGCAGATCAACACATCACAACACGATCAAAGCAGATCAACACATCACAACACAATAACAACAGATCAACACATCACAACACAATCACAGCAAATCAACTCACCACATCACAACACAATCACAGCAGAACAACACAACACGATCAAAGCAGATCAACACAACACAATAACAACAAATCAACTCAACACATCACAACACAATCACAGCAAATCAACACATCACAACACGATCAAAGCAGATCAACACATCACAACACAATAACAACAGATCAACACATCACAACACAATCACAGCAAATCAACTCAACACATCACAACACAATCACAGCAGAACAACACAATCACAGCAAATCAACTCAACACATCACAGCAGAACAACACAATCACAGCAAATCAACTAAAGACATCACAACACAATAACAACAGATCAACTCAACAAAACACAACACGATCACAGAAAATCAACTCAACACATCACAACACGATCACAGCAAATCAACACAACAAATCACATCACGATCACAGCAAATCAACACAACACAATCACAGCAGAACAACACAACACGATCGCAGCAAATCAATTCAACACATCACAACACGATCACAGCAGATCAACTCAACACATCACAACACGATCACAGCAGATCAACACATCACAACACGATCACAGCAGATCAACTCAACACATCACAACACAATCACAGCAGATCAACACATCACAACAACAGCACAACAACAGATCAACACATCACAACACGATCACACAGATCAACACATCACAACACAATCACAGCAGAACAACACAACACGATCAAAGCAGATCAACACAACACAATAACAACAAATCAACTCAACACATCACAACACAATCACAGCAAATCAACACATCACAACACGATCAAAGCAGATCAACACATCACAACACAATAACAACAGATCAACACATCACAACACAATCACAGCAAATCAACTCAACACATCACAATCACAGCAGAACAACACAATCACAGCAAATCAACTCAACACATCACAACACAATCACAGCAGAACAACACAATCACAGCAAATCAACTAAAGACATCACAACACAACAACAACAGATCAACACATCACAACACAATAACAACAGATCAACTCAACAAAACACAACACAATCACAGAAAATCAACTCAACACATCACAACACGATCACAGCAAATCAACACAACAAATCACATCACGATCACAGCAAATCAACACAACACAATCACAGCAGAACAACAACAACAGATCAACACATCACAACACGATCACAGCAGATCAACACATCACAACACGATCAAAGCAGATCAACACATCACAACACAATAACAACAGATCAACACATCACAACACAATAACAACAGATCAACTCAACACATCACAACACAATCACAGCAAATCAACTCAACACATCACAACACAATAACAGCAGATCAACTCAACACATCACAACAGATCACAGAAATCAACACAAAAATCACATCACGATCACAGCAAACAACACAAAAATCACAGCAGAACAACAACAACAGATCAACACATCACAACACGTTCACAGCAGATCAACACATCACAACACGATCAAAGCAGATCAACACATCACAACACAATAACAACAGATCAACTCAACACATCACAACACAATCACAGCAAATCAACTCAACACATCACAACACAATAACAGCAGATCAACTCAACACATCACAATACGATCACAGCAGATCAACACAACACGATCACAGCAGATCAACACATCACAACACAATCACAGCAAATCAACACATCACAACACAATCACAGCAAATCAACACATCACAACACGATCACAGCAAATCAACTCATCACAACACGATCACAGCAAATCAACACATCACAACACAATAACAACAGATCAACTCAACACATCACAACATGATCATAGCAGATCAACGCAACACATCACAACACGATCACAGCAAATCAACACATCACAACACAATAACAACAGATCAACACATCACAACACGATCACAGCAAATCAACTCAACACATCACAACACAATCACAGCAGATCAACACATCTCAACACAATCACAGCAAATCAAAACATCACAACACAATCACAACAGATCAACACATCACAACACAATCACAGCAAATCAAAACATCACAGCACAATCACAGCAAATGAACTCAACACATTCACAGCAGATCAACACATCACAACATAATCACAGCAGATCAACTGCTTACACTTGTATCATGTCTGTGTTAGATAAGAGCTTTAGGCAGGAACAATGTGCCGTCCGGAACGGCCCTCAAACTGACCCCAAAGGAGTAAAGACTTTTGTGGAATGGGTACCAAAGTTTGCTGGAATTCTGCCCAAAGACATGTGCAAGTTGACCTGCCGGGCCAAAGGCACTGGATATTACGTTGTGTTCTCCCAGAGGGTGAGTCTGATGTTCTGGGTTTCTCATAGAACAGGTGTGAAATTATTTTGACTTATTTATGAAGGAGAGTTCTTCTGTAAAGATTAACACCAAATATATTTCCTTTCATTTTGTGTTATGATTGTGCAGGTGATTGATGGAACCGAATGTCGACCGTACAGCAGCTCTGTGTGTGTGAAAGGAAAGTGTGTGCGCACAGGCTGTGATGGAATCATTGGTTCTAAACTTCAGTATGACAAGTGTGGCATCTGTGGAGGAGATGGCAACAGCTGCATCAAAGTGGCTGGAAATTTCACCAAGAGAAGGTTAGAAAACACACAGATATGGGCCGTCTGTCTCACTGTAAAGCAAAAACAAACACACAATATAGAAAGGTTAAATGTCATAATTGAGCAGAATGCTTTATGTTTGAGCATGTTATGACACGTGTATATATGTGGTGTATTCTCCTCCAGTAAGGGTTACACAGATGTTGTGAAGGTTCCAGAGGGCTCCACGCACCTCAGGGTACGACAGTACAAACCTAAAGGCCAGACGCGTTACACAGCTTACCTCGCTCTGCGTCGGCCCGGCGGAGAACACCTTCTAAACGGCAAGTTCATGATCTCCACGTCAGAGACGATCATCCCCCTCAATGGCTCCGTCCTCAACTACAGCGGGTGGAGCCAGAGGGATGAGGCCCTTCACAGCATGGGCCCCGGGGCCTTACAAGAGAGCCTACTGGTGCAGATTCTTGCCACAGATGCAAAGAAGCCACTGGACATCCGTTATAGTTTCTTCATGCCCCGCAAAACACCGCTTCCTCCTCGAACATCCATCACATCTTCAGCCACAGCTGCAGCGCTGTCATCAGCAGGGATCTTGACATTCACTACCGAGGTTCCTTCGACAACACAGCCTCCATCCACGTCAACAGCAGGACCTCGCTGGGTGACGGGTGCTTGGATGGCATGCTCTAGATCTTGCGACACAGGTTGGCAAAGTCGCACAGTGCAGTGCAAAGACTCACAGGACAAGCTGGCCAAGGGTTGCCCACTCGGAGCCAGGCCATCAGCATTCAAACACTGCCTGATTAAAAAGTGCTGAGGACCCAGCCGTGAAATAAACTAAAGAGGGATGTATTTCCTGTCATGTCAAGTGTCCAGCAGAGACAGGGCTGCATAGAGCACATAGACAGAACTGAACCACTCCTGGTTCTTCAGACTGACAGACAGTGTTTGTATAAATGCTGTTCTAAACACAATCACTGTGGAATCCCACTAGTGTTTAGAATTGTGTTGTATTGTGACATAGAGCTCCGACTCTTTCCTCAAATGTGTAAAAGTGACCCAAAGACTGGTCACTAAATGTAGCTTCACCCCTTTAACGATAGCCCACAGACACGCACCTCAGTGCAGTCTGTTTTACACTGTTAATACAGTACATTCTCATGTAGGCGTTCCTGTTTGACTGCAGTAAATGTATCAGATCACATGATCAGATCACATGAGCTTCATTCATTGGTTGTCGACACTGCTCATTTGCATTAAGTTAAACTAATCTCCGCACAGACTGCCACTTATGAAATGAAATGAAGACTTCTGGTCACTTTGTTGCTGGAATCACAGCCATACTGGTCCATATTGACACTCAATTAAGAGTGATACCGAAACAACCTCTGACTGCAGGAAGAGCAAAACTTGATTGTTTTGGGTTCATGTCCAGAAATCTGATTAGGTTATTAATAGTATGCTTGATGTTTGTCAGTGTTTGATCCTGTATTCAGTTTCAGGATTATGAGTTATAGTTCTTGAGTTCAAATTCAGATATTTGACAGCCTCAAGACCATTTTGTTTGATTGACTTGGTCTTTTCATGGTCTCAGCCTTCAAAGTCTTGGTCTTTTCTTGGTCTTGACATGGGCTGGTTTTGGTCTCTGATTAGGTGGTCTTGACTACAGCATTAATCTGTGCTCCACTATTTATGCCTTACAATAAGTACAACTATGGCATTTTGGCCATGTGCCAAAATGTAGTACCATGAATTTCAGAACTATAATATTAACATATAATACCATCTCAGTACTTGATTGTAAGTTTGTAGCTGCTTCCCTTTATTCACTATGAAATAACTCAATAAGGCTCTTAGACACAATAAGACTCTTATGTTGTTGTCTTCATGAGTCAAGGTACTTAAGAGTGACATTGTGCCCTGAACACTCGCAATGACACCAGCCAATCAACACTGAGAATCATTCAGTTTGCAGCCAATCAACACTCAGTTTCCAGCCAATAGCGTGTTGGATCATTCCACACCTGTTGCAAACTTTTGACACATGGTGTGTTTTCATGCTGTATAGCTAAAATAAACGTAAGTCTTAAGTGTTTTATGTTTCCTGATGATTTAAGTATCCTTGCGCTGGGCTGCTCACAGGGCATTTGGTCAATGTGTCACTTTTAACTCTGTGAGCATTGAAGTCTTTACATGAGTCACATGTTCTGCTCGTAACACAAAGCAGATTAATCACACATACATACACAGTTCACATGTCTGTTAAAGCCACGTCAAATGTTCTGTGCTCTGCCTCTCTCTCTCTTTAACTCTAGCTCTCCATGGGCGTGTCAGGTGACCTGTGACAGGTGAGATTCCTCATGACGACTATTTCACATCTGTGGGGTAGAAGCAACATTTTGTTTTATTCCAAAAATTAACTTTCTGCACCTTCAAAATGGATCAATTTCAGCACAGATCCACTATTTCACTGAATGATTCATTTACAACAGCATTTTTATCAAACAGATGTTCCAATATCAACATTATGATTTAATCTGTAAACTTTGTGAAGGAATGTTTCAACATCTCAGTGGAAAGCTGCCGTTTTACTGAACACACAGCACTGATTTTATAATTTATTGTTTGTTACTGGTATGTGAAAAACAAGAAAACACAAGATTTATTTATTGTCTCATAATTAATATTTAACTGGGAATATGACTGAGCAGAAAAGTTCCTTTCTCAGAAAATTGTGTTTTTTTGTAAAACCATCTTCTAAATATATTTGTATATAAAAATTGTATTTACATGTTTGGCTTATTGATTTAATTTTTACCAATGTCATCTTGCTGGAGATATTAATTTCTTGATAACACATGGAACGAATCGAACGTTACGATTCAGCTGATATTTCTACACTAACAACTATCACTAATGACAAATCTAGAGCATCAGGCCTTCAAAGCACTGCTACTATTAAACACAACAATAAAAATAACAGTTCATTAAATGTGTGTTCCTGTGTAGTGGGGCATATTGTCACAGTAGAACCTGGTGTTTTATTGAAACACTGTCTAGTGTGCTTCAGTCACAATAATTATAGATACAAAACAGTAATATACATATATAAGGAAGGTTTATATTAAAATCAACACAACATCACTGGTAGAAAAAAGCTACTGAAACACACAGAAGCTCCTATGACAACTTCCTCAGGTCTCTCCTGTTAGGACTGTAAAAGCATCTGAAACGCAATCAGTTGTAGCTTAAACTCATTAATTTTTCAATTTAACCCTGTAAATCACAGTAGATTCTTTAATAATTTTCTTAAAAAGTCTTAAAAAGCTACCCGCAAAGAAGACTCAAAAAATCTCAGACTGTCTGCTGGAAGAGATGTTGCACACTACACACAAAAAATGACAAATTGGGGGACAAGCAATTTTTCTATATACTTTAATATGAATGTGGACTTAATGTATAATTCCAAAATAATAACACAAACTGCTGCAATCAAAAGTCATCAGTGTGTCCTCTATTCAAAAGACGCTGGGAAAAGCATTCCCATGTGAACAGTAAGATGAGGAAGACTTCATGATGTTGTTGCGCCATCTGCTGTTTGCCTGACGTTCAGCTTCACTGAAAGTCCAAACCGGAACAGCCTCTTTACATCCAAATAACTCAACTCGTGAAGCAAATTAGTAAGTTACATTAATCATTTGTTTATTGGTTTAACTGATCTAATCAGAACATCTTCCAAGAATCGTTATCAAATGTTATTTTTAGTTTTCAGCAATGTGACATGATTTATCTCATTTGACTTTAAACAGTTTGTGGCTGTTCATTTTAATACGTGCCGTATTTATGAGATCATACTTATTAATTTGCTAGGTGTAATGTACTTTCGTTATGTACTTTCCAAAAAAATATATCCATTTGAAAAACCTATTGAAGAACTAAAAGCCATGAATGAATTAACATACCCCCTTATTAATATAACTGTACAGTAATTATAAATTAGTAATTTGCATTTTATCTTAATTGCTGAAGAAAAAGTAGTTTTCCAGGCTATTATATAACTATATTATATAGTTTGACTGATAAGGGTCGACAATGAATCTCTGGTTTCTGCTGCCATCTGCCGGATATGTGTGTCACTGCACGCAGTATATTCTGCAGTTAAGGTGGACTGTCTGCTCAGTTTAACTATCAACTCTAACTTAAAACGATTTATTAACCATCGTGCGTGTGTGTGTGTGTGTGTGTGTGTGTGTGTGTGTGTGTGTGTGTGTGTATCAAATCTAATGTTGTTTGTACCATCAAAACCATGAAACATGTGATTATGTAATAGAGAACAAACTCAATGTTTTGGTCTAATATAGTTCGGTATGTACTTTCTGTGTGTGTGTGTGTGCGTGATATGATTGTGTGTGTGAAAGTGTGTGATATGAGTGTGTGTGTGTGTGATATGAGTGAGTGTGATCATAATTCATTTGTGCGCTAGTTCTGAGACCGGTCCACACTCAAGCCCCCGGTTCGGTTCGGCTCGACCCGATCCGCCTGTGCGTCTGTCCCGCAGCCGAAGCTTCAGTCTGCTGCTTGTCATCGCTGCTCACCCACTCGTGACACATTTGTTCACACTCGTGTGAGTGTGTGATGTTCAGTGCTCGAGTATGAATGAAGTGTGTGAGTTAGAGAAGTATAGACATGAGTCCAGAGTTTAAAGCTCTGTAAGTGTTGTATTAAGTGTGTATTACTATTAATTGTGTATGTTTTAATGTTGTGCTCTCATGAGTGATTATCGTGGCTGTGTTCCAGCTCTCTGTTGCGCACTAGATTTGGCAGCAGCAGATCAAAGGGGCTTCAGGAAAGGGGTGGTCCTGCTCGGGTGTGTATATAGAGAGCCGGGCGATGCTCGACTCTGAGAGAACGAGAGTTCAGACTACCAGAGCCGGTGGCTTATTTTCAAGACCTTTCCTTCTGAAAGTTGAATTGAATTGATATTCAACGACATTTTGTATGGACATCAGCACTGGATTGGCCCCTATTCCAGTTTTCTGATTTCTTTCCGTGATATTTGGTTTTCTGGCTTCAGACTCTTGGAAGAACTCGATTTTGAAAGCATTTTTCATTTGTGGCCAATAATATTTTCTCGTTTTCTGGACCCCACAGGATTACAATGTGTTTGCGTGTTGTACTGGGTTTCATTGCCGCGCTGTGCGTTAACGCGGCGCAGAGCTCATGGGAGGAAAGAACGGCGGTACCGGTCCGGATGGACTCGTACGAAACCGAACAGGCGCATACAGAAGAGACACGGACGAGAGAATCGGAGAAGCGCGTCTATCGGCTGGACGTCTTTGGAGATCAAATGGTCTTGGTGTTGAAACCGGATCAAACCTTTTTAGCGCCGGGGTTTGTGTTCCAGATGGTCGGGAAACCGGGGTCCGAGGACTCTGACAGCGCGGGGGAGGCGCGGTGCTTTTTCTCAGGAACCGTGAACGGTGAAGAACATTCTGCCGCGGCCATCAATGTGTGCGATGGATTGAGGGGCGGCTTTTATGTCGGGGGTGAAGAGTACTTCATTCAACCCAGAAACGCCAGTGGAGAGATGCAGTCTACAAACAGAGACGTCCATATCATTCGTAGAAGAAAACGAGTCTCACCGACGGAGGAGAAGAGCTCCAAGTGCGGAGTGAGCGAAGAGGAGGAGCGCGTCCCCGATGCCGTCAGATCAGATGCAGCAGGATCCATGCAGCCCGTCCCCGTGAGATCGAAAGGTAAACACCTTTACAAAGTAAAACTTTCTTATTCTCTTTATTCATATGTCGTGCACTTGTGAGTGAAGTTACTTTGTGCAGATTGTAAATGCAGATACAGAATTACAGATACACATTAATATCAATTCCCCGCTAATATTTCACGAAGGTCTCCGGTAACCCCAATAAACTCGGTGACCGCGAATGAACCGGGTTACAGAGTCTGTCCTGACGCATAAGACACCAAACGGCGGAATTTAGTGCAAGATTTGCTACAATTATGTGTCGAGCGCTAATGTGAAAGATGTGATTTCTGACAATATGTAAACAGCCTGTTTTCCTCCTCAAAGTGGACGAGCGTTTGTCCCAGGCGAGGCGAGGGTTAACAGCTCACCTCATACGCAGGAGATGTAGCTGGAGGAGGGCTTGAGGTTGGGAGTGGGAGGCGATAGAGGGACGTGGAGGTTCCGCTCCTGGTGCCGCATGTTGCGCAGATCACCGCTGAAGGGTGGCAGACAGCTCGTGTTTCCGCCAATGTTCCCCTTGAAAGTGCGCAAGTTTGGAGAAGTTATTAACAGGGCGGAGCAGAAAGAAGCTTATTCAAATGGAGAAATACTCAAGCTGAGCACTAAACTGATATCCCTTCACGACAGATTTGTGGAAAGAATTTTAAATCATCGCTCTCTCTTTCTTTCGTGACGTTAAATGCATCACAGCTCGCCGTCTTGCTTCATTATTTAAAGGCTCAGTGAAATCATAATTGGACTTTTTCGCTGGTAGTCCATGTTGATTACTATTGTTGTCATCTTTACGCTAGAGTATTCTTAAAAGTTAACAAAGCAAACTTTTATACACATATTTAAATGTACAAGTTTATATCAATCTTTCTGTTTTAGAAGAATAAATCAAAAATATTGATGACATCGTCTTGCAGTCAGGGGTGTATAAAATATTTTTCTAAAACTAAAAACTACTCATCAAAGCGTTTCATGTTTCTTAAGGACTATAATACATAAATCCATAAATGCCATTTTCTCTTTGGTAAAAAAAGTAAATTTAGATTGTAGTTTAAGAATTCAGTTTTCTGACCATTAGCTTTCTGTTTTCTGTCTTCTAGCACACCACAGATCTCGTCGTTTTGTGTCCACTCCTCGCTATCTGGAGATCATGATTGTGGCGGATCAGTCAATGGCAGAGTTTCATGGTGCTGGGCTCAAACCCTATCTGCTGACCATCATGGCAGTTGCGTCTCGATTGTACCGTCACCCTACAATCCATAATTCCATCACTCTGGCTGTTGTGAAGTTGCTGGTCGTGTATGAAGAAGAACATGGTCCCCATGTGTCTCCCAATGCTGCACTCACGCTTAGAAACTTCTGTCAGTGGCAGAAACAGCACAACCCATCTAGTGACCGCCACCCAGAGCACTACGACACAGCTGTACTGTTTACCAGACAGGTGAGATTTTATTAAATGAAACACACTTTATTTTATCAGGTCACTCATTATGTTTATGAATTCAGAAGTGTGGCTTATAATGGTCAACCCTGTTCCTTTCAGGATCTCTGTGGAGCTCACTCCTGTGACACTCTGGGTATGGCAGATGTCGGCACCGTGTGTGATCCCGATCGAAGCTGCTCCATTATTGAAGATGATGGCCTGCAGGCAGCCTTCACAGTAGCACATGAGCTTGGTAAGGCATATCCCTGTATCCATGTGTAAACACACCACATTGAACTAAAGACAGTTGTTTTGCTCCATTTGTAGGTCACGTGTTTAACATGCCCCATGATGATGCCAAGCAATGTGCAAGTGTTAATGGTGACAACTGGAGTGCCCACATGATGGCCTCAACCTTGTCACATCTGAACCAGCTTCAGCCCTGGTCTCCTTGCAGTGCTCTGATGGTCACGTCCTTCCTGGATAATGGTCACGGTCAGTGTTTACTGGACAAACCTCAGAGGCCACAACAGTTACCCCAAGCTCTGCCGGGTACAGTTTATGATGCTGACAGACAGTGCCGCCTCACATTTGGAGAGGAGTCATACCACTGTCCTGACCTGAGCACCACCTGTGCTGCCCTTTGGTGCACTGTCACAACTGCAAATGGTTTACTGGTCTGCCAAACCAAGAACTTCCCGTGGGCTGATGGGACGCCTTGTGGGTCAGACAGCTACTGTATGGCAGGCCAGTGTCTCAGCAAAAATAAGGCAGCCAAGTATCAGGTTAACACCATTTGTTGTACATAATGTGCTACACATTGACTGACTCTTAGTTTTGTTCTTCCCACTTACAAGTTTCTGTTTTGTTACCCTTAAGACTCCAGTCAATGGCGGATGGGGATCCTGGGGTCCTTGGGGAGAGTGCTCACGTACCTGTGGAGGAGGTGTGCAATACTCATTCAGGGACTGTGACAGTCCCCTCCCCAGAAATGGAGGCAAATACTGTGAGGGAAAAAGAATTCAGTACCGCTCCTGCAACACAGAGACCTGCCCTGACAGCAATGGTACGGGATAGTCCTGTCATTAAGCAGTGCCTTCAACAGTGCAGTGACATGCTGTTTGACACGCAACTATTTCACTTTGTGCAGGTTTAACATTCCGTGAGGAACAGTGTTTGGCCCACAATGACATCTCCTCTCAGGTGTCATTTGGCTCAGGAGGTGTCGAGTGGGTGCCAAAGTATGCAGGGGTGTCTCCCAAAGACCGCTGCAAATTGGTGTGCCGAGCAAAGGGAACAGGCTATTTCTTTATTTTAAAACCCAAGGTGAGTATCTCAACTAGACAGGTCCATCCAGAGCTGTAAAATCTAGCATAGGATTGGAAACAAGTGTGTGGGCCAATGATATTTCATTTAGTTCTCTTTATTGCCTTCAGGTGGCTGACGGAACTCCCTGCACCCCAGACTCGACCTCAGTTTGTGTCCAAGGCCAGTGTGTGAAGGCTGGTTGTGATCGGGTCATTGGCTCAAACAAACGCTTTGACAAGTGTGGTATCTGTGGAGGAGATGGATCTGCCTGCAAGAAAGTATCTGGATCGATGGAACGCTCCAGGTAAGCCCACAATCTGCTCAAAAAATATTAGCTTGTTTGAGTTTTAGTACCTCGTGGGGTTCCACTTTATATTGACTGCCACTCCTTGTTGCACTATAGATCCGGCTATCAGGATGTAGTAACAATTCCAGCTGGTGCTACACATCTAGATATCAAGCAGCGTTCTCTGGGAGGTCGTCGCCATGACAACAGCTACTTGGCAGTTCGCAGACAAGATGGCACCTACCTGCTGAATGGTGACTACAAGCTCACCACTTTAGAGACAGACATCTCCCTGCAAGGTGCACTGCTGAGATACAGTGGTTCCTCTGCCACCCTGGAGCGCCTGCGAAGCTTTGCTCCATTACCTGAGCCTCTAACTATCCAAGTGTTGTCAGTTGGTGACTCCCCACAACCTCGAATAAAATACAGCTACTTTGCACCCCGTCCTGCCTCAGGTTCCAACCGGCCATCTATTAACGCTATCAGTGAAGCAGGGGGTGCAGAATGGACCCTCCGTGAGTGGGGACCCTGCTCGCAGTCCTGCGGTGGTGGCCTACAGAAGCGTGATGTCCTCTGCCTTGATGCTTATGATCGCCATTCAAAAGAATGTCCGGAAGAGCTGCGACCTGTATCCTCACAACCTTGTGCTCTGCAGTCTTGCCCGTCCTGGCTGCTGGGTGAGTGGTCTGCTTGTTCCAAAACATGCGGCCAAGGCTTTCGCAAGCGTCCACTTCACTGTATAGGATACGATGGTCGCACACTGCTTCACGAGAGCTGCAATTCAAAAGACCGTCCACGACCTCTCCTGGACTTGTGCAACCTGACTCCCTGTTGAAACTATAAACAAAGGTATGAATCAACCAGCAAGTTGCATCCAGTGCCAAATAACAAAGGATTTTGGATTCAAAAGACTCCATATGACAGAGACTGCAACAAACTTAATTCAGTGTTTCAAATCCAAACCATTCAACACTGGATACAGAGCACAAAGCTGGCACCCTGCGTACCTGTCACAATGGCTGTGATGGAGGATGAGAATACAGAATACTGAGAATACTGCTTTGGGTGCTAATGTCATGCATGTAAGATTTTGAGTGTGCATGAGTGTGTATGATGAATGATTAAGGAATAGAATGTACAAAAAAGCTAAACCATTTGTCTGAACTTGACTAGAAAAGCGGGTTTCATTTGTTGCAAACAAATATTTTAGACTTTAATACACATAAGAACCTATTGGAACTGAGATCAGTACTTGTAATTGAGCGCCCTCTAGTGGGTCACATTAAATAATGGTAAAAGCTGGCAAAGGGTGTATATTTAACTTGCCAAATTTTTAGCCATATTTCACCTCAGCTAGGTACATATGCTGCTAATCAAACAGAACAACAGGTATTATGCATTTCCACATAAGTAATATTCACGATTAACAATAGCTTTAAGTTTAGCTTAATAGTTATATCATTTCACCATTTTGCAAAGCCATATAAAGAGTGATAATATTTTTAAAGGGGAGGGAGACCAAAGAGCATGGGTTCAATACCTGAGGGAGGGAGGGATACAGTGAGGGACTTGTCTACTACTTCATAAGTAACCCTCTCCTGCCTTCTAAGAAGGTATATTTGTAATGAGGTATTTCTTTTTTTTGTACAGAATATCCAAACATTATTTATTTTTGTACAGCCCATTTAATATAATCTTGTTGCTTTTTTATAATTATTGTATTTCTGTTTGTTATATTATTAAAATAACTGAAGGATGTAGATTATATTAAAGTATTTATACAGTATCTATGATCTTAGATTTATGAATAAAGTGTCACATTGATTTGTGGACCACTATTGCTGTGGTGTTATGTGTCTTTTGAGATTGAAGTATTATGATTTTATTAGGATTTTCAACCTGAGGTATGTGGACCCCTGGGGGTCCATGAAGGTACTGCAGGGGGCCAATTGACTGTACAGAGGCAATAAAAATATACCAAGAATTTCATGTAAACATACAATTAAATATATATCCACAATGAAATTCATGGATATGGAATAGATAACTGACATGTCCCCTGTGTCTGTTTACATGAATGCATTTGGCAGCTGCTTTTAAACAAAGTGGTTTACAGTGCATTCAGCGTATATTTTATATCAGAAAAACACAACACTCGGCCGTTTAAACATCTAAAAATAATTCTACGGTTCTTAGTATGATTTTCACACAATTTTTAAAACTAGTTTATGTCACATTATTTGTCAGCTAACCAAATAATAATAGACTGATGCTTTTGTCCTTCTGCTTTACAACAGTGCTGTTATTCAAAGTGACCTACAGGGATTAAATCTATAGGCTACATTTGATCAGTATTTATCAGTATGTTCACTGACGAATGACTCTACCGGAGGACTATAGAAACAACATACTGATCAAAAGAAACTGAGTGAATATAAAGCCACAAAAGAGATTTGAAGGTCAGGATGTTTAATCTCGTACAGGCATCTCCTGTATTATCGTTCATTTACAGATACTGAGATATTAAATGCAGAACACATATGAAACCCAGGCCCGGTTCTGAACAAATGTAAAACCCCCTCAGATGAAATGATGACGTGCGAGAGCACGTCACGGTGAGCACGTCACGGTGAGCACGTCACGGCCCGCGGAAGCGCACCGACCGACAGCGCGTCGAGCGCGTTAAATCTCACACGCTCACTGTCTGATTCACTAGCAGTTTTATCGTAGATTTAACGACGCTGGACGCCATTGGATGAAAACGCTGTCAGTTTCACAACACTGGACGCCATTGGATGAAAACGCTATCAGTTTCACAACGCTCAACGCCATTGGATGAAAACGCTGTCAGTTTCACAACGCTCAACGCCATTGGATGAAAACGCTGTCAGTTTCACAACGCTCAACGCCATTGGATGAAAACGCTGTCAGTTTCACAACGCTCAACGCCATTGGATGAAAACGCTGTCATGGCTGCTGATCGGAGTATGTATGCGGTTTAAACAGCAGAAGCGCTGTTCCGCAGACTGTGGACCACGTTTCTGTTTATTGTAAGTTTTAAATTATAATTGTAGATACATGTTATAAATATGTTCATACACGTTGAAAGCTCCCTAGAGTACGTGCTTCCATGAATTATTCGCATCGTTTAGAAATCGTTTCGTTATTGTGACATTTCATGATGTTTTAAAGATTAAAGGCACTGTTACTTTCCTAATACATCTTTTCTAAGACAAAGCACACACACACAGCAATGTGTTTTGGACAATAAAAAAGTTGAAAACAATTACTGTCTGCTCAGTGGTTTTTAATAAAGGGAATTGCATTGCATAAAAAAATCCCAGAATCGCCCGTGCTGCTGTCAGACTCTGTCTGACTCACTCGCTGCTCCTGACCCAGTGACTTCTGTAGCTTTAATAAGAGCACAAAGTTGTGTTACAGATCTAGAAAATTAAATGTACTCTCATTATTCACCATGCTCAGAGACCCCCAGGGGAGATAAGGTCCACCCATTCAAAATCCTGTGAAATAACTGAAGCTGAACTGGTGCACTACGAATGCATTTGTTATTATTATTTTTACATTTTATTGTGCATTTTTTGTTAAGTAGCACCCTCAGTGATTTCAGTAGCTCAGTGATTTCAGTAGCACCCTCAGTGATTTCAGAAGCTCAGTGATTTCAGTAGCACCCTCAGTGATTTCAGTAGCACCCTCAGTGATTTCAGAAGCTCAGTGATTTCAGTAGCACCCTCAGTGATTTCAGAAGCACCCTCAGTGATTTCAGTAGCACCCTCAGTGATTTCAGTAGCTCAGTGATTTCAGAAGCTCAGTGATTTCAGTAGCACCCTCAGTGATTTCAGTAGCACCCTCAGTGATTTCAGAAGTACCCTCAGTGATTTCAGAAGCACCCTCAGTGATTTCAGAAGCTCAGTGATTTCAGAAGCTCAGTGATTTCAGTAGCACCCTCAGTGATTTCAGTAGCACCCTCAGTGATTTCAGAAGCTCAGTGATTTCAGTAGCTCAGTGATTTCAGAAGCACCCTCAGTGATTTCAGTAGCACCCTCATTGATTTCAGAAGCTCAGTGATTTCAGTAGCACCTTCAGTGATTTCAGTAGCTCAGTGATTTCAGTAGCACCCTCAGTGATTTCAGTAGCTCAGTGATTTCAGAAGCACCCTCAGTGATTTCAGTAGCTCAGTAATTTCAGTAGCACCCTCAGTGATTTCAGAAGCTCAGTGATTTCAGTAGCACCCTCAGTGATTTCAGTAGCTCAGTGATTTAAGTAGCATCCTCAGTGATTTCAGAAGCTCGGTGATTTCAGTAGCACCCTCAGTGATTTCAGAAGCTCAGTGATTTCAGTAGCTCAGTGATTTCAGAAGCACCCTCAGTGATTTCAGTAGCACCCTCAGTGATTTCAGAAGCTCAGTGATTTCAGTAGCACCCTCAGTGATTTCAGAATCTCAGTGATTTCAAAAGCACCCTCAGTGATTTCAGAAGCTCAGTGATTTCAGTAGCACCCTCAGTGATTTCAGTAGCTCAGTGATTTCAGAAGCTCAGTGATTTCAGAAGCTCAGTGATTTCAGTAGCACCCTCAGTGATTTCAGAAGCTCAGTGATTTCAGTAGCTCAGTGATTTCAGTAGCACCCTAAGTGATTTCAAGAGCACCCTCAGTGATTTCAGTAGCACCCTCAGTGATTTCAGTAGCACCCTCAGTGATTTCAGAAGCTCAGTGATTTCAGTAGCACCCTCAGTGATTTCAGAATCTCAGTGATTTCAAAAGCACCCTCAGTGATTTCAGAAGCTCAGTGATTTCAGTAGCACCCTCAGTGATTTCAGTAGCTCAGTGATTTCAGAAGCTCAGTGATTTCAGAAGCTCAGTGATTTCAGTAGCACCCTCAGTGATTTCAGAAGCTCAGTGATTTCAGTAGCTCAGTGATTTCAGTAGCACCCTAAGTGATTTCAAGAGCACCCTCAGTGATTTCAGTAGCACCCTAAGTGATTTCAAGAGCACCCTCAGTGATTTCAGTAGCACCCTCTCTGATTTCAGAAGCTCAGTGATTTCAGAAGCACCCTCAGTGATTTCAGAAGCACCCTCAGTGATTTCAGTAGCACCCTCAGTGATTTCAGTAGCACCCTCAGTGATTTCAGAAGCTCAGTGATTTCAGAAGCTCAGTGATTTCAGTAGCTCAGTGATTTCAGAAGCTCAGTGATTTCAGTAGCACCTTCAGTGATTTCAGAAGCTCAGTGATTTCAGTAGCACCCTCAGTGATTTCAGTAGCTCAGTAATTTCAGTAGCACCCTCAGTGATTTCAGAAGCTCAGTGATTTCAGTAGCACCCTCAGTGATTTCAGAAGCTCAGTGATTTCAGTAGCACCCTCAGTGATTTCAGTAGCTCAGTGATTTCAGAAGCTCAGTGATTTCAGAAGCTCAGTGATTTCAGTAGCACCCTCAGTGATTTCAGAAGCTCAGTGATTTCAGTAGCTCAGTGATTTCAGTAGCACCCTAAGTGATTTCAAGAGCACCCTCAGTGATTTCAGTAGCACCCTCTCTGATTTCAGAAGCTCAGTGATTTCAGAAGCACCCTCAGTGATTTCAGTAGCACCCTCAGTGATTTCAGAAGCTCAGTGATTTCAGAAGCTCAGTGATTTCAGAAGCTCAGTGATTTCAGAAGCTCAGTGATTTCAGTAGCACCCTCAGTGATTTCAGTAGCACCCTCAGTGATTTCAGAAGCTCAGTGATTTCAGTAGCACCCTCAGTGATTTCAGTAGCACCCTCTCTGATTTCAGAAGCTCAGTGATTTCAGAAGCACCCTCAGTGATTTCAGTAGCACCCTCAGTGATTTCAGTAGCACCCTCAGTGATTTCAGAAGCTCAGTGATTTCAGAAGCTCAGTGATTTCAGTAGCACCCTCAGTGATTTCAGTAGCACCCTCAGTGATTTCAGAAGCTCAGTGATTTCAGTAGCTCAGTGATTTCAGAAGCTCAGTGATTTCAGTAGCACCTTCAGTGATTTCAGAAGCTCAGTGATTTCAGTAGCACCCTCAGTGATTTCAGTAGCTCAGTAATTTCAGTAGCACCCTCAGTGATTTCAGAAGCTCAGTGATTTCAGTAGCACCCTCAGTGATTTCAGAAGCTCAGTGATTTCAGTAGCACCCTCAGTGATTTCAGTAGCTCAGTGATTTCAGAAGCTCAGTGATTTCAGAAGCTCTGTGACTTCAGTAGCACCCTCCGTGATTTCAGAAGCTCAGTGATTTCAGAAGCTCAGTGATTTCAGTAGCACCCTAAGTGATTTCAAGACCACCCTCAGTGATTTCAGTAGCACCCTCTCTGATTTCAGAAGCACCCTCAGTGATTTCAGAAGCACCCTCAGTGATTTCAGAAGCACCCTCAGTGATTTCAGTAGCACCCTCAGTGATTTCAGTAGCACCCTCAGTGATTTCAGAAGCTCAGTGATTTCAGAAGCTCAGTGATTTCAGAAGCTCAGTGATTTCAGTAGCTCAGTGATTTCAGAAGCTCAGTGATTTCAGTAGCACCCTCAGTGATTTCAGTAGCACCCTCAGTGATTTCAGAAGCTCAGTGATTTCAGTAGCTCAGTGATTTCAAAAGCTCAGTGATTTCAGTAGCACCCTCAGTGATTTCAGAAGCTCAGTGATTTCTGAAGCTCAGTGATTTCAGAAGCTCAGTGATTTCAGTAGCACCCTCAGTGATTTCAGAAGCTCAGTGATTTCAGTAGCACCCTCAGTGATTTCAGTAGCACCCTCTCTGATTTCAGAAGCTCAGTGATTTCAGTAGCACCCTCAGTGATTTCAGTAGCACCCTCAGTGATTTCAGTAGCACCCTCAGTGATTTCAGAAGCTCAGTGATTTCAGTAGCACCCTCAGTGATTTCAGTAGCTCAGTGATTTCAGTAGCACCCTCAGTGATTTCAGAAGCTCAGTGATTTCAGTAGCACCCTCAGTGATTTCAGTAGCACCCTCAGTGATTTCAGTAGCTCAGTGATTTCAGAAGCACCCTCAGTGATTTCAGAAGCTCAGTGATTTCAGTAGCACCCTCAGTGATTTCAGTAGCACCCTCACTGAATGAGAGTTTAAAGCTGCTGATGTTGAGGGATGAGCAATGTCGTGCACACACGACTGGGGATGTAAATATAGACGTCAGGGACATTAAACACGAGCTGAGGCTGCAGTTGGAGGTTTTGAACGGGGTAACGTGCTCCCAGTTTGATCGCATTGTTCCTCCGGTAACCGGACGCGTGTTTGAGGAGTCGTGACAGCGGAGGCGGGCGGCGCGTCTCTGGATCTTCTCATCCAGACTCCAGTACAGCAGGAATCATCGGGGCGATGTTCCTGGGGGAGGGGATCGAGCCGAGGAGAAGAAAATAGCGAAAGCAAGAAGTGAGAGACAAAGAGGAAGGAGTGAGATGAGATGTTAGGAGGGCCACGTGGAGCTCGCGGATAAAAGATCTGCTTCAGGTCTTCTAAGTTTTGACAAGTCAACAGAGGGTTAAGACTGGAAGATTAAAGAAGAACATGTAACAGCTGGACAGACTCAGTTTTTGGGACATGATGGATTCACAAAAGAACTGGAAAATCTTGAGGGACTCGCTCATTTTCTGCTTATTCGCAGGTAACGTGTTTATTCTGCTCCTGGTTTTTATCTTCTCGAGAACATAGAAATCAAATTCTACAAAATCTATCAATTTAATATTTAAAGGCTATTCTTTTAAAAGTTACTGGTTAATTAAAAATCCTGATTTATTCTCTCAGGAGTTGCATCAAACGTTTGTTGAACTTTCTATGTTCTGATAGGAATGACGTAAATGTTTTCATCTTTGTAAAGCTTTACAATGAGGTCTCATTCATTCACATTAGTTAGTTAGTGATTAATTCACATTAATCACAACAGTTTAAAAGTTAACATAAACTAACATTGAACAACATATTTTCTTAATGTTAATGTTAGATATAATTGTTCACTGTTCATTCATGTTAGTTATTTGTGCGTTAACTAATGATAACACATACATAAAACATTTGATAGAAAATATATTAGTGAATGTTAAAATAAATGTGAAATTAAGATTAATTAAAATGAATAAATGCTTAATAAATTAATCAATTTAAAGATTAATAAATGCTGTAGGAGTAGTGTATTTCATGTTAACAAATAACACCTTATTGTAAAGTGCTTCCCACTTTACACTCTAACAAAACTGTACTGAGATTACTGAATGTTATGACTGACATAAGTGGTAATACCTGTGTGTGTGTGTGTGTGTGTGTGTGTGTGTGTGTGTGTGTGTGTGTTCCTGGTATTTACTACATTATCAGGACCAAATGTGCCTTCAGGTATAATAACACAAGTAAATTTTGACCTTGTGAGAACATTTTTGAGGCCCCATGAGGAAACTAGTTTATAAATCATACAGAATGATCTTTTAAAATAAAAAAAAAATCAGTATAAAACCATTGTGTCTATGGAATGTCCCCACAAAACATGAAAACCCAGTATGTGTGTGTGCAGCAACATTTTAGCCCTAGTCCTTCGAAAGCCTCTTTGTCCTAAATGTGTTGACCGACAAGACCCAGAAGTAAAGTGAGGGCCTCTGGGGGACCACCCAGTCTGCGGGGCCTCACATTTGCTCAGTTGTTCTGGGGGGGTAGATGAAAACAGGCACCACTCAAATTAAAGCACTTCAGAGAAGAGATAATTATACCAGTTACACAGTGACGTCTGTAGGAAGGACGAGATCAGGCTGTAATTGTGTCTGTAACCTCATCCTGAGAAAAGACTAAAAATATAGGTTTTGTTTTTATTGTCATAGGAAAGGTTTGATTTGTGTAGAATAATGCAAAACATATAAATACTTAAAAAATGATTTTTTAATGATATTGATAGTTCAATTTAAAACCATTATTACATGAAGAACCCTTTAATACCGAAGAGGTGTTTTGTGGTGAGGTATAAGGTTATTGTTTTTGCATAAGTCTCTTGTTTATTTAAGGTATGCATTTAGGTTTTATTTAGATCTACATTGTGGTGCTATTTTGAGGCCTTTATCTTAGGCATGTTTGTCTGACTTTAGTGTCAGTTTAAAATAAAAGTAAACGCAATTGAACACCAAAGGAGATTTGTGTTGTGTCCATTAACAATAGACTACATCAAACGCCCTTAAAACTAATGACACATGTAGTGAGTGTAAACAGTGTTCTGAACACTTAGTGACATTACAGGCAGAGATAGATGCAGACGTCCAGCAGCAGGTTTAGTTCAGAAACAGTCAGAAGCAGCAGCAGCAGGTTTAGTTCAGAAACAGTCAGAAGCAGCAGCAGCAGGTTTAGTTCAAAAACAGTCAAAAGCAGCAGCAGCAGGTTTAGTTCAGAAACAGTCAAAAGCAGCAGCAGCAGGTTTAGTTCAGGAACAGTCAGAAGCAGCAGCAGCAGGTTTAGTTCAGAAACAGTCAGAAGCAGCAGCAGCAGGTTTAGTTCAAAAACAGTCAAAAGCAGCAGCAGCAGGTTTAGTTCAGAAACAGTCAGAAGCAGCAGCAGCAGGTTTAGTTCAGAAACAGTCAGAAGCAGCAGCAGAAGGTTTAGTTCAGAAACAGTCAAAAGCAGCAGCAGCAGGTTTAGTTCAGAAGCAGCAGCAGCAGGTTTAGTTCAGAAGCAGAAGCAGCAGGTTTAGTTCAGAAACAGTCAGAAGCAGCAGCAGCAGGTTTAGTTCAGAAGCAGCAGCAGGTTTAGTTCAGAAACAGTCAGAAGCAGCAGCAGCAGGTTTAGTTCAGAAACAGTAAAAAGCAGCAGCAGCAGGTTTAGTTCAGAAGCAGCAGCAGGTTTAGTTCAGAAGCAGCAGCAGCAGGTTTAGTTCAGAAACAGTCAGAAGCAGCAGCAGCAGGTTTAGTTCAGAAACAGTCAAAAGCAGCAGCAGCAGGTTTAGTTCAGAGGCAGCAGCAGCAGGTTCAGTTCAGAAACAGTCAGAGGCAGCAGCAGCAGGTTTAGTTCAGAAACAGTCAGAAGCAGCAGCAGAAGGTTTAGTTCAGAAACAGTCAAAAGCAGCAGCAGCAGGTTTAGTTCAGAAGCAGCAGCAGCAGGTTTAGTTCAGAAACAGTCAGAAGCAGCAGCAGCAGGTTTAGTTCAGAAACAGTCAGAAGCAGCAGCAGCAGGTTTAGTTCAGAAACAGTCAGAGGCAGCAGCAGCAGGTTTAGTTCAGAAACAGTCAGAAGCAGCAGCAGCAGGTTTAGTTCAGAAATAGTCAAAAGCAGCAGCAGCAGGTTAAGTTCAGAAACAGTCAGAAGCAGCAGCAGCAGGTTTAGTTCAGAAGCAGCAGCAGCAGGTTTAGTTCAGAAACAGTCAGAAGCAGCAGCAGCAGGTTTAGTTCAAAAACAGTCAAAAGCAGCAGCAGCAGGTTTAGTTCAGAAACAGTCAGAAGCAGCAGCAGCAGGTTTAGTTCAAAAACAGTCAAAAGCAGCAGCAGCAGGTTTAGTTCAGAAACAGTCAAAAGCAGCAGCAGCAGGTTTAGTTCAGGAACAGTCAGAAGCAGCAGCAGCAGGTTTAGTTCAGAAACAGTCAGAAGCAGCAGCAGCAGGTTTAGTTCAAAAACAGTCAAAAGCAGCAGCAGCAGGTTTAGTTCAGAAACAGTCAGAAGCAGCAGCAGCAGGTTTAGTTCAGAAACAGTCAAAAGCAGCAGCAGCAGGTTTAGTTCAGAAACAGTCAAAAGCAGCAGCAGCAGGTTTAGTTCAGAAGCAGCAGCAGCAGGTTTAGTTCAGAAACAGTCAGAAGCAGCAGCAGAAGGTTTAGTTCAGAAACAGTCAAAAGCAGCAGCAGCAGGTTTAGTTCAGAAGCAGCAGCAGCAGGTTTAGTTCAGAAACAGTCAGAGGCAGCAGCAGCAGGTTTAGTTCAGAAACAGTCAGAAGCAGCAGCAGCAGGTTTAGTTCAGAAACAGTCAGAGGCAGCAGCAGCAGGTTTAGTTCAGAAACAGTCAGAAGCAGCAGCAGCAGGTTTAGTTCAGAAATAGTCAAAAGCAGCAGCAGCAGGTTAAGTTCAGAAACAGTCAGAAGCAGCAGCAGCAGGTTTAGTTCAGAAGCAGCAGCAGCAGGTTTAGTTCAGAAACAGTCAGAGGCAGCAGCAGCAGGTTTAGTTCAGAAACAGTCAGAAGCAGCAGCAGCAGGTTTAGTTCAGAAATAGTCAAAAGCAGCAGCAGCAGGTTTAGTTCAGAAACAGTCAGAAGCAGCAGCAGCAGGTTTAGTTCAGAAACAGTCAGAAGCAGCAGCAGCAGGTTTAGTTCAGAAGCAGCAGCAGCAGGTTTAGTTCAGAAACAGTCAGAAGCAGCAGCAGCAGGTTTAGTTCAGAAGCAGCAGCAGCACGTTTAGTTCAGAAACAGTCAGAAGCAGCAGCAGCAGGTCAGAAACCGTCATCCTTTTGGGGGTGTCTTCATTTGTAAACAACATTTTTTAAATGTTAAAAATGCAGAAAGTTTCATGTTAGATTAGAGTGTGGGTTAGGGTTATGTCATATTGTTTATAACCAGCTGTGTATAAAAACAATAGAAGTCTCCTATTTAGATAAGTAAACGTGTGTGTGTGTGTGTAGGATGCGGGGATGCTCAGTGTGAGGGCTGTCTTGAGTACTGTTGTGATGGTGTTCCTCCTTTTTGCTGCTCTTACTACGCCTATGTGGGAGATGTGCTCTCGTAAGTACACACTCATGCTCTCTCTCTCTCACACAAACACACACTGCAGTTCTGTTAGCTGAAGAGCGTCAGATGTTTACCTGTCTATTATTTTGTACTTGCTTTTTATATGTTGTCATAAATATTTTGATTTTGACATTTTTGTTATCAAATGTTGATGTGTGTAAGAGCTGTTTTAGCTGAAGCCACAAACCTGATACTTCAATGAGACTGAACTGAGAACTCTTCAGTTTCTTGATCTGTGATGGAGAAACTTCTGAGCAGCCTCCAATGTGTTATTTGATTGGAGCATCACTAAAGCTCAAACTAGCCTGAACTAACACCTCTGCGCTTCCATGTGAATCCACACCTGAACTGTAAAGCAACATGTTTTGTCCTTTGTGCCACAACATGGACATGTTTACTCAAGTGTGTGTTAGAACAGACTGGTGCTGTTGACTCTGAGCAGACAAAACTGATGGAAATATTCAGAGGAAAACACGCATCAACACACTGGGTGGTCTGATTTCATAAAACACAAAGACCTGTCCTGCACTTAACTGGTAGTTAAAGGCAGTTTCATAGAGTCTAGCAGTAGAAAGCTAGCATTTATAACCTCAGACAGAATGCAACAAATGGACGAACATTTCATGGTTCTGCGCCTTCCACAGAAGATCCTGAATTCATGCAGTTGGTCTCATTAAAACATGAAATCCTGTGATCCTGTTTTAATGCTTTCTTTAACTGAATTAATACAACTAAGAAAAATAACAGGGCCAATTGTTTTTTTTATTCTTTAGTCAATCCATCAGATTAAATAGATGCTGATAATTCTGTCAATAATTCTCATCTTTACATGCGTGTTTTAAAGTGTGTGTTGTAATGCTGCTGATTTCCTCTCGGGTGTCTCAGGGGAACAGCCATCTCAGGGATCGTGTTTGGTGTCGTGTTTCTGATGGGCGCAGCGGCCGCCATCTTTCTCTGCATCTGTATGTGTGTGAAGAATGGCCGTAGTGCGAGAGTGGGTGTGTTCAGCAACTCATTTATCAACACGGTGACTCAGGGTTACCCAGGTAACAATACAACACAAGAAACCTTCACAGCAAGAAAGTGCTGTAATGAAAGCCTATGAGATCATAAATGACTTAAATGATAGTCACATAGAAGTTTTATTTCACCTTCTCCTGTTACGTTATTATTAGTTCTTGACATTTTGTTCATTTAGTTAATAACAATATCCTGTTTCATCATAGATAAAAACCTTTAATTCATTACCAATGATTTTAATTACATTTTTTACATTTTTATAAAGCAAAGTTTTATTTTGATTTAAGGAATGTGATCCATGCACCTCTGTTTCCTCCCTTTAGAGACAAGACTGAATAAACAATATTCTATATATATTAGTTTATAATAGTTAATCTGATCTGCTTCTACTCTTCTGCATGTTTTTCTCAGGCCCACCTCCTCCTTACAGTTACGATTATGAGATGTATCCCACAGACCTGCGGCCACCTCCATACACACCCACTCCACCCAGAGTGGCCCACGCCCCTCCTCCACCTTATCCAGGATACAACAGGAAATGAGCTTCATTCTAGCCATGTGTTGGGACATGACCCTCAGACATGATGTTTCTGTGACTCACATGAGCTGGCCACTGATCTCAGGCCTGTGCCTGCAGCTGTCTGAGGTGCTGTGGGATTGCTGGAGAAATCAAAGAGAGGTTGTTGTGTGCGAATTTGAATATTTTTGATGGTATAGACATGAAAATCTACTGAACACTGTTATAGTGGGACACAAGACCAGGACAGTGTGAAAACTCTAAAATACAAATGTGTTCTGAGCTGATAAATGTGATACTGTAGTGTATTGTGTACTGATTTAAATCAGTGTTGTGAATAAATTTCAGTGAAATGAACAGAGGAAATAACACACTGTTCTTGTAGCTACAGAATGACTGTGTGATATGAACACACAGTATTGATCAGTATTGATTTTTATGTCTACTGGAGGAAGAATGTTGAGAATCCAGATCATCTGATTTAGAATCCATTGATTATTTGAACTATTTATTTATTCATATGAATATGAATGTGAAATAATTAACAGAACAATTGTGGGACCTAGATGTGTTATGAAACATGCCTCTCAGCAAACAATGAATTCAAACAATGAGTCTACACAGCTGTTATCAAGATTTTTCAAGATTTTAAACCTTATTAGAAGACTTATTAGAAGTCTGAATACTTGGTTTTTTTTTGTATGTGGGGCACATACAGTATCATCATAATGTGTCATTAGATTTTAGCCGTCAACTTATATATTCAAGAGTGCACAATTTTAAAATTTATGTGAATGTCACTCATGTTAAAATCTTAATTTTTGAAAAATAAAGAAATTGTTCTGTCAAATGAATTACATTTTGTCAATGCAGCAGATTAATACTGAGGAGCTGCAGTTTCATAAATATCCACACGGTGGCTGCAAAGTAAACAGTAAAAAAATCAATCTATAATAACAATAAACAATAATGAGTGACAAGGCACGGCTGGTACCGTGATGAAAATGACTGGAGACATGACTGGAGACATGAATGGAGACATGACAGGAGACATGACTGGAGACATGACAGGAGACATGACTGGAGACATGACAGCAGACATGACTGGAGACATGACAGAAGACATGACTGGAGACATGACAGGAGACATGACTGGAGACATGACAGGAGACATGACTGGAGACATGACAGGAGACATGACTGGAGACATGACAGGAGACATGACTGCAGACATGACAGGAGACATGACCGGAGACATGACAGGAGACATGACTGGAGACATGACAGAAGACATGACTGGAGACATGACAGGAGACATGACTGAAGACATGACTGCAGACATGACAGGAGACATGACCGGAGACATGACAGGAGACATGACTGGAGACATGACAGAAGACATGACAGCAGACATGACTGCAGACATGACAGGAGACATGACCGGAGACATGACCGGAGACATGACCGGATACATGACAGGAGACATGACTGGAGACATGACAGAAGACATGACTGGAGACATGACTGCAGACATGACAGGAGACATGACCGGAGACATGACCGCAGACATGACAGGAGACATGACAGGAGACATGACAGGAGACATGACAGCAGACATGACTGGAGACATGACTGCAGACATGACTGGAGACATGACTGCAGACATGACTGCAGACATGACAGGAGACATGACAGCAGACATGACAGGAGACATGACAGCAGACATGACAGCAGACATGACTGGAGACATGACTGGAGACATGACTGCAGACATGACAGGAGACATGACTGCAGACATGACTGCAGACATGACTGGAGACATGACAGCAGACATGACAGCAGACATGACAGGAGACATGACTGGAGACATGACAGCAGACATGACTGGAGACATGACAGGAGACATGACTGGAGACATGACTGCAGACATGACTGGAGACATGACTGGAGACATGACTGGAGACATGACTGGAGACATGACAGGAGACATGACTGCAGACAAGACTGGAGACATGACAGCAGACATGACAGGAGACATGACTGGAGACATGACTGGAGACATGACAGGAGACATGACTGGAGACATGACAGGAGACATGACTGGAGACATGACAGGAGACATGACTGGAGACATGACAGGAGACATGACAGGAGACATGACTGGAGACATGACTGGAGACATGACAGGAGACATGACTGGAGACATGACTGGAGACATGACTGGAGACATGACAGGAGACATGACTGCAGACAAGACTGGAGACATGACTGGAGACATGACAGCAGACATGACAGCAGACATGACTGGAGACATGACAGGAGACATGACTGGAGACATGACAGGAGACATGACTGGAGACATGACATGACTGCAGACATGACTGGAGACATGACTGGAGACATGACAGCAGACATGACTGGAGACATGACAGGAGACATGACTGGAGACATGACAGCAGACATGACAGCAGACATGACTGGAGACATGACAGGAGACATGACTGGAGACATGACAGGAGACATGACTGGAGACATGACAGCAGACATGACTGGAGACATGACAGGAGACATGACTGGAGACATGACAGGAGACATGACTGGAGACATGACAGGAGACATGACTGGAGACATGACAGGAGACATGACTGGAGACATGACAGCAGACATGACTGGAGACATGACAGGAGACATGACTGGAGACATGACAGGAGACATGACTGGAGACATGACAGGAGACATGACTGGAGACATGACTGCAGACATGACAGGAGACATGACCGGAGACATGACAGGAGACATGACTGGAGACATGACAGAAGACATGACTGGAGACATGACCGCAGACATGACAGGAGACATGACCGGAGACATGACAGGAGACATGACTGGAGACATGACAGAAGACATGACAGCAGACATGACTGCAGACATGACAGGAGACATGACCGGAGACATGACCGGAGACATGACCGGATACATGACAGGAGACATGACTGGATACATGACAGGAGACATGACTGGAGACATGACAGAAGACATGACTGGAGACATGACCGCAGACATGACAGGAGACATGACCGGAGACATGACTGGAGACATGACTGCAGACATGACAGGAGACATGACAGGAGACATGACAGCAGACATGACTGCAGACATGACTGGAGACATGACTGCAGACATGACAGGAGACATGACAGCAGACATGACAGCAGACATGACTGGAGACATGACTGGAGACATGCTGAGACATGACAGGAGACATGACAGCAGACATGACAGCAGACATGACTGGAGACATGACTGGAGACATGACTGCGACATACAGGAGACATGACGCAAATGACAGGAGACATGACAGAGACATGACTGCAGACATGACTGCAGACATGACTGGAGACATGACAGCAGACATGACAGCAGACATGACAGGAGACATGACTGGAGACATGACTGGAGACATGACAGCAGACATGACTGGAGACATGACAGGAGACATGACTGGAGACATGACTGCAGACATGACTGGAGACATGACTGGAGACATGACTGGAGACATGACTGGAGACATGACAGGAGACATGACTGCAGACATGACTGGAGACATGACAGCAGACATGACAGGAGACATGACAGGAGACATGACTGGAGACATGACTGGAGACATGACAGGAGACATGACTGGAGACATGACAGGAGACATGACTGGAGACATGACAGGAGACATGACTGGAGACATGACAGGAGACATGACAGGAGACATGACTGCAGACAAGACTGGAGACATGACTGGAGACATGACTGCAGACATGACAGCAGACATGACTGGAGACATGACAGGAGACATGACTGGAGACATGACAGGAGACATGACTGGAGACATGACATGACTGCAGACATGACTGGAGACATGACTGGAGACATGACAGCAGACATGACTGGAGACATGACAGGAGACATGACTGGAGACATGACAGCAGACATGACGGAGACAGACAGCTGAGACATGACTGGAGACATGACTGGAGACATGACAGCAGACATGACTGGAGACATGACAGGAGACATGACTGGACATGATGGAACATGACAGAGACATGACAGAACATGACTGGAGACATGACAGGAGACATGACTGGAGACATGACAGGAGCATGACGGAACATGACGGAGACATAGAGACATGACTGGAGACATGACTGGAGACATGACTGGAGACATGACTGGAGACATGACATGAGACATGACTGCAGACATGACTGGAGACATGACTGGAGACATGACTGGAGACATGACAGGAGACATGACAGGAGACATGACTGGAGACATGACTGCAGACATGACAGGAGACATGACTGCAGACATGACAGGAGACATGACTGCAGACATGACTGGAGACATGACTGGAGACATGACTGGAGACATGACAGGAGACATGACAGGAGACATGACTGGAGACATGACTGGAGACATGACAGGAGACATGACTGGAGACATGACTGGAGACATGACTGGAGACATGACTGGAGACATGACTGGAGACATGACTGGAGACATGACTGGAGACATGACTGGAGACATGACTGGAGACATGACTGGAGACATGACAGCAGACATGACTGGAGACATGACAGCAGACATGACTGGAGACATGACAGGAGACATGACTGGAGACATGACTGCAGACATGACTGGAGACATGACTGGAGACATGACTGGAGACATGACTGGAGACATGACTGCAGACAAGACTGGAGACATGACTGGAGACATGACAGCAGACATGACAGGAGACATGACAGGAGACATGACTGGAGACATGACAGGAGACATGACTGGAGACATGACAGGAGACATGACTGGAGACATGACAGGAGACATGACAGGAGACATGACTGCAGACAAGACTGGAGACAAGACTGGAGACATGACTGCAGACATGACTGCAGACATGACAGCAGACATGACTGGAGACATGACAGGAGACATGACTGGAGACATGACAGGAGACATGACTGGAGACATGACTGGAGACATGACAGGAACATGACGGACATGACTGGAGACATGACTGGAGACATGACAGGAGACATGACTGGAGACATGACAGGAGACATGACTGGAGACATGACTGGAGACATGACAGGAGACATGACTGGAGACATGACTGGAGACATGACAGGAGACATGACAGGAGACATGACTGGAGACATGACAGGAGACATGACTGGAGACATGACAAACATGACTGAAATGACAGACATGACGGAGACATGACAGAGGAATAACATGACTGGAGACATGACAGGAGACATGACTGGAGACATGACTGGAGACATGACTGGAGACATGACAGGAGACATGACAGGAGACATGACTGGAGACATGACAGGAGACATGACAGGAGACATGACTGGAGACATGACAGGAGACATGACTGGAGACATGACAGGAGACATGACGGAGACATGACTGCAGACATGACAGGAGACATGACTGGAGACATGACAGGAGACATGACAGCAGACATGCGTGACTGGAGACATGACAGGAGACATGACTGGAGACATGACAGGAGACATGACTGGAGACATGACTGGAGACATGACTGGAGACATGACAGGAGACATGACAGGAGACATGACTGGAGACATGACTGGAGACATGACAGGAGACATGACTGGAGACATGACTGGAGACATGACAGCAGACATGACAGGAGACATGACTGGAGACATGACAGGAGACATGACAGGAGACATGACAGGAGACATGACAGGAGACATGACAGGAGACATGACTGGAGACATGACAGGAGACATGACTGGAGACATGACAGGAGACATGACAGGAGACATGACTGGAGACATGACTGGAGACATGACAGGAGACATGACAGGAGACATGACTGGAGACATGACTGGAGACATGACAGGAGACATGACAGGAGACATGACTGCAGACATGACAGGAGACATGACAGGAGACATGACAGGAGACATGACAGGAGACATGACTGGAGACATGACTGGAGACATGACAGGAGACATGACAGGAGACATGACTGCAGACATGACTGCAGACATGACAGGAGACATGACAGGAGACATGACAGGAGACATGACAGGAGACATGACTGGAGACATGACAGGAGACATGACTGCAGACATGACAGGAGACATGACAGGAGACATGACCGCAGACATGACCGGAGACATGACAGGAGACATGACCGCAGACATGACCGGAGACATGACCGCAGACATGACCGGAGACATGACAGCAGACATGACAGGAGACATGACTGGAGACATGACTGGAGACATGACAGCAGACATGACTGGAGACATGACAGCAGACATGACTGGAGACATGACAGCAGACATGACTGGAGACATGACTGGAGACATGACAGCAGACATGACCGGAGACATGACTGGAGACATGACTGCAGACATGACTGGAGAAAGGTCGGTCGTGTAATGTTTCCACATCATCTGTTGTGAAGAGCGCCCCTCCTCCTCGCGTGCGTGCTCTCGCTCCCGGTCAGCTGACGCGACGCGACGCGCTCTTCCAGTCTCGCTCGCGTCCTTTGTGAAGTCGACACGGAAACGCAGCGACGTTGTAAAGCACACGGATATTTCACGGTGAAGAGCGACGGTGATCGTGCTGTGTGCGGTGGTGAAGTGGACGCAGGATGGGCTGCAGAGGAGCTTTTATTCTGCTGATGTTCGCGACATCGACGCTTGCGGTCGAGGTGAGAAATCAGCAAAAGGCCGATACAGAGACTAGCTTTAAACACCTTATACTATCACACACCCACCAGAACCACTGCGTATATTAACCAATGTTTATATTATACCACTGACGGTCTGTGACATCAGTGATAATGCCAGAAAACGGGATCATACACTTTTATTTGTGCTGCAGTCATAACATGTTGTGCTTTCATGGATTTGTTGTGGATTTGATGACATGAGCAAGAGACGCTTTGTGTAACGTATCCAGTAAATCCTGATGGAGAAACTGGAGCTGAAATGGGAGTCTTATCATATTTGATCTAGCTGGTGAATCCCGTTAGGATTTGGTGCCAAATGCTGATAGAAATTCCATAAGCATTCCTTAAGGATTTTGGGAATATCTAACCTCGGGTAACATCGTCCATGTTGTTGTCAGTGGGAGAGATGGATTCTTATGACGTCAGCACGCGTTGAAACCGGCGCATTTAATGTGTATAAATGAATGTGTGTGTTTATACAAGACGTGTATAAGAAATAAACAGAAGGTATATTTCACATCTGTGATTCAGAAGAACCTGAACGCTCCTGTCGCTGGAGTTACAACGCCTTTGTTAGCGATGTTTATTATAATGGAGCGTTTTCACACGTCGCGTCACTGACGCATGGAGTTCTTGCGTTCGTCTACGCCATTATTATTTTATCAAGCGTCACTACCAAGCAGGAACGTTGCGTTTTATTACCGCATGTCACATTAAACTGGTTAAATGTTTAAAGTGGTCTCGCATCTCTTGCTGGATTTGTTTCTGGTCTTGCTGGTTTGCTGGTCGTGCCCTGTAAACGCCCCGAAATATGGCGACGAATCACTGCAGCGACGCGACGCGTCTGCGGCTTTACTGTACGCGTTGTGTTTGAGGAACACGCTGTCTCACACTGCTAGTTTCCGCTTTATTTCAGGCACTGATTTATCTGCGGTAATTTTCCACATTCAGGGGGTTGTGTTTCCACGTTTGCTGTTTTAAGACACATAACATACTAAACCAAAGTCATTACAACACTTGATAGCGAGTATTACTGCTGTCTGATATTAGGATCTGAGTCCGCCACTGTGCACGATAGTGTCACACGTGTTTTATTAAAAACCCACGACATTACGCTGAACAGATCCCATCATGCTGTTGCTTAAGGTACCTCAAATGACGTGAATGCAGTGTGCAAATGAATGAACGAGTGACTGAATGAATTAGAGGGTGTGGTAACATGAAGCAGTATAAGATCTATAACAATATGTATTTACAATAGTCCGTGTCATTCAGCCTGGGTCAGAAGTGAAGTGCAGAAATGTGCAAAAAGAGCAAAAATCATCAGCATTTAACCTGTTCGGTAACTGCACACACACGTCGGGGCAGAGAGTTCTGAATGGTGGGTAAGGTGCTTTACTTAAGGGCTCCTCAGTTGTTTACTCCTGGCATTGCTAATCAAACCAGCGACCTTCTGGTCCGACTCTAACCAGTAGGCCACAACTGCCCCTAGTATCAGTATGTGCTGATGAGAGATATTGATTGGTCTTTGATTATAGGTTACGTTGCATTAGTAGCATTATTTGTTTGATTTATTATGTTACTAAAGATCCTACTTAATTTTATATCACTGTCAAAAGCGATGCAGTTTTTCAGTATTGCTCAGCTCTATGTTTACTGCAACAGAAGCGAGTGTTGTTGCAATATGTTTTAAGTGGCAAAGTTTTAAGCTGAATCTGATGTGGAACACCATGTTTCCTGCTGTTTGTGGTTTGCAATCCAGTAAGCTATGGATTACGCTGCTCTCATCCCTTCATTCAGAGCTGTAGGCGTGTAAAGGTCATTGCTCAGGGCTGTAGGCGTGTAAAGGTCATTGCTCAGGGCTGGAGGCGTGTAAAGGTCATTGCTCAGGGCTGGAGGCGTGTAAAGTTCATTGCTCAGGGCTGGAGGCGTGTAAAGGCCATTGCTCAGGGCTGGAGGCGTGTAAAGTTCATTGCTCAGGGCTGGAGGCGTGTAAAGGTCATTGCTCAGGGCTGGAGGCGTGTAAAGGTCATTGCTCAGGGCTGTAGGCGTGTAAAGGTCATTGCTCAGGGCTGGAGGCGTGTAAAGTTCATTGCTCAGGGCTGGAGGCGTGTAAAGGTCATTGCTCAGGGCTGGAGGCGTGTAAAGGTCATTTCTCAGAGCTGTAGGCGTGTAAAGGTCATTGCTCAGGGCTGGAGGCGTGTAAAGGTCATTGCTCAGGGCTGGAGGCGTGTAAAGGTCATTGCTCAGGGCTGTAGGCGTGTAAAGGTCATTGCTCAGGGCTGGAGGCGTGTTAAGTTCATTGCTCAGGGCTGGAGGTGTGTAAAGGTCATTGCTCAGGGCTGGAGGCGTGTAAAGGTCATTGCTCAGGACTGGAGGCGTGTAAAGGTCATTGCTCAGGGCTGGAGGCGTGTAAAGGTCATTGCTCAGGGTTGTAGGCGTGTAAAGGTCATTGCTCAGGGTTGTAGGCGTGTAAAGGTCATTGCTCACGGCTGGAGGCGTGTAAAGGCCATTGCTCAGGGCTGGAGGCGTGTAAAGGCCATTGCTCAGGGCTGGAGGCGTGTAAAGGGTCATTGCTCAGGGCTGTAGGCGTGTAAAGGCCATTGCTCAGGGCTGGAGGCGTGTAAAGGTCATTGCTCAGAGCTGGAGGCGTGTAAAGTTCATTGCTCAGGGCTGTAGGCGTGTAAAGGGTCATTGCTCAGGGCTGGAGGCGTGTAAAGGCCATTGCTCAGGGCTGGAGGCGTGTAAAGTTCATTGCTCAGGGCTGTAGGCGTGTAAAGGGTCATTGCTCAGGGCTGGAGGCGTGTAAAGGCCATTGCTCAGGGCTGGAGGCGTGTAAAGTTCATTGCTCAGGGCTGGAGGCGTGTAAAGGTCATTGCTCAGGGCTGGAGGCGTGTAAAGGTCATTGCTCAGGGCTGGAGGCGTGTAAAGGTCATTGCTCAGAGCTGGAGGCGTGTAAAGGTCATTGCTCAGAGCTGGAGGCGTGTAAAGGTCATTGCTCAGAGCTGGAGGCGTGTAAAGGTCATTGCTCAGGGCTGGAGGCGTGTAAAGGTCATTGCTCAGAGCTGGAGGCGTGTAAAGGTCATTGCTCAGGGCTGGAGGCGTGTAAAGGTCATTGCTCAGGGCTGGAGGCATGTAAAGGTCACGTTTCTCTCGCTGTATGGGGCGCCTTCAGAGCGCAGCATTCAGACAAGCTGCAGGTTCTTGCACATCTCTGTACCAAACTGCATTTGTGCACATCTTACAGCTGCTAATACTGCTGCTAATACAGTGTTTACAACCATCATTGATTTTAAACGCAACTGATCATTGTCTCAACTCGCTTAAAATGCAGAAAACCTAGAAAGTATCAGCAGCTTTATGTAGCAGTCCATGTTCAGAAATAAGCAAGAACGCGCTTCTTTACATGCAGATCCCTGCACATGCACAGAGAGAGAGAGCTGATTATGAAATTACAAACTGAAAGAAAAAGTATTTATTTGATTTGTTGATCTGTGTTGTTAATGTATAATTATAAAAAATGTTCACAGGCTTTTTATAGATTATTACCATGAAAAACAAATCTCATGCTGAATTCCACATATGGTGTATAATATTTCAAAAGAAATACAGCTCTTATTACGTTACAAATATACTAATTACTGTTTAATCAAATGAACCTCACACGGCCAGACTTGAGCTCCCATTACTGCTGTGAGATCAGGTCAGATGTAAAGCTGTGCTGCTAGTTTGTTCAGCTGATGAAGTTCTTAAACAGATGTACAGATATGTCTGCTCACAGTTTTATTCAGGCATTATCGCAGGTCAGCCTGCTGTGCTTCACCTGCTGTGTGTGTTTGATTAAAGATGGGAAAGTGTTCACTTCTGAGTGTGTGTCAGGAGACAACAGCAGTATTGGGAGATCATAACATCTTCAATAATGATGATGTCATCAAGCCCTGCCTGTTGTTCTCATTACATTGTTTGAATTGAAAGTGTTTCAGTTTCACATTTTGAAAGTGAAGCATGTTGAAGTTTGTTTCCTAAGGTTTGTTTCAGCTGCCTGAAGTTGTTGTGTTTTAGGTGCCATCAGACACGGGTGCAGGTCTGCAGGTCGAGCCACAGATCGCCATGTTCTGCGGAAAACTCAACATGCGCATCAACATTCAGACTGGAAAATGGGAAACTGATCCATCTGGAACCAAAAGCTGCATTGGAACAAAAGAGGGAATTTTGCAGTACTGCCAGGAGGTAAAGAGAGAGAGAGAGAGATTTCTTCAGTGACAGGATGACGGGGGTTAAAGAGGAAATAAAACGCTGGGTTACTTCACTGAGAAATGAAATTGAGAAGAAAATGGATATAAAAGGAATGCCCCGATGCTTAAAACCATGACACAACACCAGTAAAGACAACATGAGGGAGGGTTTTAAAGGGCTGGTGTTTTTGGATGTACAGGTGTATCCGGAGCTACAGATCACAAACGTGGTGGAGGCCAATCAGCCGGTGAGCATCTGGAACTGGTGCAGGAGGGGACGCAAGCAGTGTCGCAGTCACATGCACATCGTGGTGCCGTACCGCTGCCTGGGTGAGTGTTAAATTACATGCTGCTCCGCAGTCGCGCGTGCGCACACACACACTGCTCATGTGTGTTTCTGTCTGTGGCAGTTGGGGAGTTCGTGAGTGATGCTCTGCTGGTTCCTGACAAGTGTAAGTTCCTACATCAGGAGAGGATGGACATGTGTGAGAGTCACCTGCACTGGCACACTGTCGCCAAAGAGGTCAGAGTCACACACTCACATACACACCCACACATACAGAGTCACACACCTACAGTCACACACATACACATTCATGCATACACACATACACACACACTGTCTCACTCTCTTCCTCTCTCTCTGTCTCTCTCCCTGTCCCTCTTTCTCTCTCTGCAGTCTTGCGGTGACCATAGCATGAATCTCCATGACTACGGGATGCTGTTACCATGTGGCATTGACCGTTTCCGTGGTGTTGAGTTCGTTTGCTGCCCTGTGGAAACAGAGAAGGAATCAGACAGCACGGCTGTAGAGGAAGACGATTCAGACGTGTGGTGGGGCGGAGCCGAGAGTGACTACACTGAGAACAGGTGTGTGTGCCTCACTCACACACATACACTTGTACACACGTCCCATAAACATAATGGTTTTTGAGGTAAGCATCATTTAGTGTGTTTAAAAAACCTTTTTTCGTTGCGGGGAATGCTGGCTGGTCCCCACAGTGTAGGTGTGTGTAACTTATCCATCCTTGTGGGGACATTTTGTGTGTACAGTGGAAGAAAAACAAGAACACACACACACAGACGTCTGGTGCCACCTGTCATAATATCAAACAGTAATTTCAAGCCAGAAATTAAGTCCGGATTCCGTGACACACAGACTGTGTTCTGTGCAGCATGACCCGAGAAGCAGGCGCTGAACCTGCTGTCGTGGAGGACGATAAACATGCTGATGAGAAAGACCAGGAGCTTCTGGACAGTGACCAGGACAGAGACGGAAATGAAGATGAGGACGATGAGGCTGTCAACAAGCACAGCGTCAACGGGCAGAGCATCAGTGTCCCCATGACGACCACCACAACAACCACCACCGAGTCTGTGGAGGAGGTGGTCAGAGGTGAGAGAGTATCTGTGTCCCAGGACATTTATCCAGTCATTTTCTGCTCCTGTATGACATCATCTGGTCCTCGTGTGTGTGTGTGTCAGAGGTGTGTTTTGCAAGCGCAGAGACGGGCCCCTGCAGGGCGATGTTGCCCCGCTGGTATTTTGTGCGTGAAGAGGGCCGCTGTGTGCCCTTCATCTACGGAGGCTGTGGAGGAAATCGCAATAACTTTGAGTCGAAGGAGTATTGCATGTCAGTCTGCGGCAGTGTGTGTAAGTCACCAGCAGGCATGCATGTGTGTGACTAACACTCCCTGCAGTCAACATGACATCACAGCTCACTTCATCAGTCATTTCAACAGTTCAAACGCTTTCTTTTTTATGACATCATCAGGGCCAACCTTTATTGCATAAAGGTTTCTGTATTAATAACATAATAATAATTAATGAAATAATCATAATGATAGTAATTAATAATGATAGTAGTTTTTTGTGTCACTGCACTATGACAGGGCTTATGATGGTGTGTCATGTTGACTTCAGAGTGATTATAACTGCTGCTCTCATGATCTGAACCAATCGTCTGATCTCTCACACACGTGTCTCTTGACATAATCTTCTGTCTCTTATACTAACAGCTGCTTACTGAACACAGATATGAGGTGTGGTGCGTGCCGTGTGTTCAAGGTGTTTGTTGAGGGATTTTCATGTGTGCTGAGGTGTGTTGAGGAGTGTGTTGAGTTTGGGTGCTGATTGCAGCTCTTTACTGGTTTCGCTCCTGTAACACAGTTTTTCTCATTTTGGTGTGGGGGTTCACTTAACCATATATTGGGGACAAATTGTACCCAAAATTAGCAAAACTTTTACCAAATTTTGGGGATGTTCCTCATTTGTGTGTGTGTGTTAGTGTAGCTCTGCTGGTAGAGCATTGCGTTGGCAGCCCAAAGGTTGTGGTTCGATTCCCAGGAAACACGTGTAATGATTAAATGTATAACTTGAATGTAGTCGCTTTGGATAGAAATGTCTGCCGTGTGTGTGTGTGTGTGTGTGTGTGTGTGTGTGTGTTTTCATGCGTTAAATCTCTGACAACATGATGGGGAAGTCCTTTATATCAGTTTCTGCTCTACAGACTCTGTGGTGTAAAATTCTCTTCGTTTCCATTGTGTAGGACTCGTACATAGGAATCCTC
Organism: Chromobotia macracanthus; assembly: GCA_036877525.1. NCBI lineage: Eukaryota > Metazoa > Chordata > Actinopteri > Cypriniformes > Botiidae > Chromobotia > Chromobotia macracanthus. The sequence continues at coordinate 366,683 of JAZGTH010000088.1, read as the reverse complement.
TCTAATCCATCCACCATCTTTGATTTACAGTGCCCACCACCTCCTCCAGTCCACCGGATGCTGTGGAGCAATACCTGGAGGCGCCCACAGATGAGAATGAGCACTCTAATTTCCTGAAGGCCAAAGAGAGTTTGGAGGCCAGACATCATGAGCGCATGTCTCAGGTCAGACAGAATAACATCAGCATGTGACTTTTCTGCAGATGTTCTTCAGACACTGAAGTATCATGATTTCCAGAGGAGGTGTGCTGCCTAGAGAGGTTTATAACAGTGGATGCAGAAGATGTCAGAGGGTTTATGTGTTTTGTGTCTCTTCTGCAGGTGATGAGAGAGTGGGAGGAAGCAGAGAGGCAGGCAAAGAGTCTCCCGCGTGATGACAGGAAGGCTGTGATCCAGGTGACTTGCTGCTCTTGGCGTCTATGACAGCTTGTTCACCTTTTACAGGAGTAATTCAGTTCAGTTTTATTAATATAGTGTGTTTTTACAGCGTTACAATGCTTCAAAGCAGCTTTACATAGAATGAAAAAACAGGAAACTGGAAAATTATGAAACATAAACAACATATAGCATACAGAATACATTATTATTATTATTGCATTATTGGTATTATTGCAACTTTTATTGTTCATTGTAAGATGTATATTAGTAGAATTAATTAGAGATACTAAAATTGTAATTGGTTATGAATATACTGTAGAGTTGACTGAACTGGTAACACATTTGGACCATTTAAATACATAGATGTGCCTGTCATTGTCAGTGTCAAGACTCATACCTCTCTCAGTGGTTTATGAGAGGGTCATGTATTCAGACTGCCTACTGAAACAGTATGTACTTCTGACACTGTGACATTTAGTCAATTAACATGATTTAAACAAGATATGCTGTTCCAGCTTACATAAAGATGGCGCTTATAAAGAAGATAAAATTTTACAGAACAGGGGTGTAAGGGATTTACAATAATACCATAAAACATCTGAACATTCCATAATGAAAGAGAACAAAAGACAAAGAAACAGTAAAATAGTCAAGTCTTTAAGACTGTAGTTATATAAAACATTATATTGAAAACAACATTACCAATTTACAAAACCCTAAACCAAGCTAAATGTCAGCAGTCTCCCAGTAAGCAAGCCAACAGAGCAACAGTGGCAAGAAACCAAAACTCCAGTGATGTACAAATGAAGAAAAAAACACTTCTCCTCTGGCATGTTAAAGCTGCAATCCATAACTAATAACATAACAGGAGTTAATAACACTCCTGTTATGATTTATATTCTGAAAATATAAATCACTCCTGATTTATATTTTTATATCGATGTAATATGATTTTGTGACAAATGTCAAGCACTGAGGAATAATACAAACAGAGATGACGACAGAAGCATAATGTTGCAGCTATAACATCACACTGCTGTGACTAGACAGGGAATAAAACTTGTTGTAGAGTCTAACCGAGCTGGAGGTAGATAGATAATGGCAAGATTAATAATATTATGTGGCGGTTCCCTTGAGGCCCTCAAGGAAATCTCTCAGCCTCTCAAAATCATTTCCTGTTCTGTGACGCTTGCTCTCTGTTTCTTTCCTCTGAAACGCAGCACTTTCAGGAGAAGGTGGAGGTGTTGGAGCAGGAAGCCGCCAGCGAGCGACAGCAGCTGGTAGAGACGCACATGGCACGTGTTGAGGCTCTGCTGAACGACCGGCGCCGTCTGGCTTTGGAGAGCTATCTCGCTGCCCTGCAGGCTGATCCGCCCAGAGTAAACACACATCACCACAGCTATAATAGTTTCCAATCCTCCCATCACAGTGCAGGTTTAACCAGCTGTGAAACTGTATTCTACATTATTTTCTTAATATTATCATCTAGGATGTCGTACAATACTTTCTATACAAGAAGCACACAAGAGTTTGAAACGCAGCCAATATGGTTCCAATTTCTCTTCTCTCTCTGTCTCTCTTTTTCTTTCTCTGTCTCTTTCATTCCCTGTTTGTGGTACATACATTAAAACACAACACTTATTATCCACATAGCAATGCCTTGGAAATCACAACATCCTTGTAACCACACAGTAAAGAGCTAAAAACTGCCCTTAATACCTTAACAGCCACACCTAGAGTCTATATTTATCATTTCAGCTGAATTTGCATGTAGGTGAGACTCTGGACATGGTCTTTGGTCTGCAGGGAAGATAAACTGAGTCTGTGTGTTCAGTACCTCTGAGGCCATCATTATCTTTTCCTCTCAATCTCTGTCTTGTTCTTGTCTCCTTCTGTCTGCTTGTAGCCACGTCACGTGTTCAGTCTGTTGAAGAAGTATGTGCGCGCAGAGCAGAAGGACAGACAGCACACGCTCAAACACTTTGAACACGTTCGCATGGTCGACCCCAAGAAAGCTGCTCAGATTCGCCCTCAGGTGTGTTCATCCAACCCTGTTACCTGCACAACATCTTGTGCTTTGAACGTCAGAGCAAAAACGACTCATAATGAGTTACATTTGTTAATATTTACAGTCTGTATTTCTGTGCTGTGTGCCATTGAACCCCTGATCTCAGATTAGCCTGGATGATATTGGTGTTTTGTTAAATATTAGTGAAGCAGTACAGGACTGATCCTGAACCTGTAAACTAAGTACAGTTGACAGAAATGTTTCCTGTTTTTCAGAGGTTTAAGTATCATTTAATGTAGAAATATAAAAATATCTATGTATATATAGATATAGATACTGAAACAGAGCTCATGATGGGAAGATGCAAACTGATAACTGATTTGCATCTTCCCAAAAGATAAGTTTGTCTGTCACCTTTGACCTCAGGTGTTGACCCACCTGCGTGTGATTGAGGAGAGGATGAATCAGTCTCTCGTGCTGCTGTACAAGGTGCCAGGAGTCGCTGACCAGGTTCAAGACCAAGTTGGTGGGTTTTTCCAGACGGAATCATAAAGAACTGCAGTTGTGTCACATGCATCACACAGTAACCATTGCCCACACTAATGATGATTTATAACAGGAGAACATGACTTTAAAATGTCTCAGAATGTGTGATTGAGCGTGTGCACGGTTAGAGCGTGTTGTGTGATCATAGAGCCATCTGTCAGCTTCTCTCTCTCTATCATAGACAGCAGATTGATCAGTAGGTTTTCTCTCTCTGTTCACTAAGTAAAGAATGTCACATTGAATTTGTTAGGAAATAAACAGGCTTGATTGTTTGTAGTTCTGATTGTTTGTAGTTCTGTCAATGCAGAACACAGTTTTTAATGGGTGTTATTGCTGAACACAGTTGGGTAGAGGGACTCTTCTGCATTTTTGTGTCTCAGATCTCCTGCAGAGAGAGCAGCAGGAAATGTCGGCTCAGCTGGCCAATCTGCAGAGTGACATGCGGGCGAGTTACAGCAATGACGCTCTGATACCCGGCAGCACCACCAGTCTGGACCTGGTGCCCGCTGAGGATATGCATGGGTTTGGTTTCATTCACCCCGAGAGCTTCAACCAGCCCAACACACAGAATGAGGGTATACACACACACTCTGTTACACACACACACAAAGCTGGAGGTGTCCCAGCAGTCCAGTCTTTCTCATAAATGTGTGCTCCAGCTCAACACTGTAAGCACCATATGGGGACACATGTCACTTCCTGTAAGGGAGTATTCGCAACCTCCGGTAAGCAGTTTATGAGCTCCGACATCATTAGTGCTGTTTTCCAACACCAGTGACTGTAAGCTCATATAGATTTAATAAACTCTAAGCATTAATCTTTAATGTGTTTCTCATCCTGCTCTATCTGCTGTACACATTAATGATGCTAAAATCAAATGGATAGTTAAAAAAACAATCATATAGCAACTTTAATAGAAAATATGTGAATCTAGCTATGATATTGCTGTGGTTCAGTATGTCACGTTGAATCAGTTTGTCGTGTGAATCAGTTTGTCGTGTGAATCAGTTTGTCGTGTGAATCAGGAGTCAGTGACTCATCTTGTCTATCTGTCTGCAGTTGAACCTGCAGATGCTCATTCTGTTCCAGACAGAGGCCTTCCCACTCGACCAGGTACAAGACCATTCTGTGTGTTTGTCATGTGATCATCTCAGATCACTTCTGTGAATTCAACAGTGTCTTGGTATCTTTCTGTGTTCTCACTGGTTGCTTAGTGTCTGGACTGAAGCCTGGAGATGTTCCTGAACTGAGGATGGAGGCAGAAGAGAGACATAGTGAAGTTTACCACCAGAAACTGGTACCTATACAAATACACACTGCTGTGGTACACAGTATAGTGCAGTGGCTGTTAAAGTGCAGTATGATCATAGACCGACACAAAGAATTGGTACTTTTGGAAACCTAAACTGTATGCAAATCCACAAAATGTAAAAATTGTTCAAACTAAAAAAATGCAAAATAGAAACTAGTGAGATGTATAGAGCCATAACATTCGCTCTTCGTGTTTGTGGGTGTGTTAGCTAAAGATGGTAATGCAGTGTGTTTGCATTTGTCTGCTTTAAGGTTTTCTTCGCAGAAGATGTTAGCTCTAATAAAGGAGCTATTATTGGCCTGATGGTCGGTGGCGTTGTCATAGCAACCATCATCATCATCACTCTGGTGATGTTGAGAAAGAAGCAGTACACATCCATCCACCATGGCATCATCGAGGTGAGTGAGTCTCTGAGTTCATCAGATGTTTGGTTTGTTGAGGCTTGAAAGCTAAATCCGTATTTGGTGACTGACCCTTTGTATCCAAACAGCATCAGTTCTGTGAGGTAAATCAGTTCACACCTGCAGTTTTTACACAAAGGGTTGAAGAAAAGTCTTGGAGATCTTGTCACAGCTCTTAAATTGATTTAGTCTGAAGTGATGATGTTGAGATGTTGGGCTTTGAACATCTCTCTCTCTTCACAGGTGGATGCTGCTGTGACCCCAGAGGAGCGTCACCTGTCTAAGATGCAGCAGAACGGTTATGAGAACCCCACCTACAAGTTCTTTGAGCAGATGCAGAACTGAACCTTTCCTTCACCCCGCCCTCCTCCACCCTCCCCTCCGGATAGTGCAGACCACATCTGTCTTACTGTGCTGTGACCTTGATGTTTGCTATTGGTCCGTATCCACGTCTGTCAGACAAAGACTCCTCCCACTGATTGAACAAAAAACGCTAGTGTGATAAGATTAAAGCCATCAGGGTAAAATTAAAATTTACTTGAATACAAGTTCAGTGAATATTTACAGGTACATTCAGCACTATAGATATTTCAACCAATGAAATTTGTTTATCTTCCAAAGTTGAATCTGAAGTAAATGTGATCAGTAATTAAAACCCAGACGGGTCAGTTTAGGTCCAGGCTGGAATTCAGTTGACACAGTTTTTTAAGTTTGGTTTTCAAGGCTGGTAAGTTACTGGTGTTTGCTGCGCTGTTCTTTCTCACACTACTGAATGAGTGAAACACTGGGACATGTGAGGGGTGATGTCAGAGACCCGCCCCTATCCTTCCTCCCTCCCTCTCTCTCTCTCTCTCTCTCTCTCTCTCTCTCTCTCTCTCTCTCTCTCTCTCTCTCTCTCTCTCTCTTTCTCTTTCTCTTTCTCTCTCTCCCTCCCTCCCTCCCTCCCTCCATCACACACCATTTAAATGATCACAAAAAATTAACAGATATTATACTGGTAAAATGGTCTTTATGAATGAGATCTTGATTTGATTGTTTCTGGTTTGTTTTTTTTAAAAAAAAAGAAACTTGCTAAAAAACGAAATATTTTTTAGTTATGTCAATATTGAAGTAATGCAAAAAAAGAGACTAGTTGTAACTATGTAGTGCATGATAGAAAAAAATAAGAAAAAATCTCTCATTAAGTCTCTTTGGATTTTGGTCTTTTTTCATGTAGAGACACTTTTAAGCAGGTTTAACAGTTAGTAACTTGTGAACGTGTTTTGCGTTCAGACTGAACTGGCTTTCATTGATTTAAACACCATTAAAGAGATCTATGCTTTTATTTTTTTTACCTTGATTTTTAATTGTAACAGTAAGATGCAACTGTGGCCGGTCGATGTACATTATTATCTTTAGGTTAAAATGTTTTCGTTCTGTTCATTTTAATGGGATTTATTTACTCTTCTGTATGAACATCTAGTATGTAAGTATGCTTTTCCATTTGACTCGTTGGGTGTTCTGGGTTCAGGGTGGGTGGGTGGTTGGGAGTGCGGGTGGTTGGGTGTTTGTGTCATTCTGTGTGTTTTCTTGGCAGTCAGTTTTCTGATATTACGTTACTGTGTCCACAGTAGACATACGTCTTTCTCCTCTTTGTCTCTTGTTTGTCTCTGTTACTCAGCAGCATTGCTGAAGCTGGTTTGCTCTCACTGTGGTCTCTGTTTTTCTCACTCAGTATTTCCTGCAGCGAGTGACAGACTGAAGTTTGAACCTTATGAAAACTGATGATGTTACATTCTCAGTACAAGAAGAGTGACATCATGTGTAGAGTACAGTGATATTTATAGAACATGATAGTGTTTATTATACTGAATGAAAATGACACTAGTTTAGAATTTCGTTTAGTCTCAGTTTAGAATCATTGTGCTCAGGCAGATGACTCTATGAATGTAAGACATTGTTGCATTACAGTAATGATGAAATAAAATATGGCTTCACTCTTTATATCAAATATGATTTGAAATAATGATATGATATGAAGGTTTTTTTTTCAAAAATCTGATGTAGAAATTTGTAAGATTCACTCAGAAAGTATTTATGGTTGAGCAACGTTTCTTTTCCTGTACTCCATGTGTCATTCTTGTTGTCTTCTGGCCTGTTTCAGTCAGTCAGTGGCTCATCACTGCATATAAAGCAGGTTGCCAGATCATAATTATGATGATTGTTGTACTCTGTGTGAAGTTGCATCGAGTCTTGCATGTGATTTAGGATCAGGCCACCAGTGTGAAAGGTTTTTAGATTTAGATTGCACTGTAAAACTGATTAAGTATAAGTGATCAGCCAGTCTAATGAATGTCAGGTAATTGTTTACAAAACTAAACAGACTTCATTAAAACTTAAAATCATTGATGAGTGTTAAATTATTTTTTTTGCATTTGTCTGCCTGAAATTTAACAGTCTGGCCAACAGTGAGGCATCTGGCTTTGTGTGGTTCAGTCTGATCTGGACTGGACCGGTTCTGTGTGCTGATTGGACTGTACATCTAGAGAAAGCTAATGGAGTTTGTGTTGGTGTGGCATTTCTCCTTTTCTGTATTATTTTCTTTGACTGGAGAAAACAACTGCGCTTTCTACATTGTATTTCTTAAATACAGTTTTGAATGTACGTACAGACTTTGTTCTGACTTCTTTTGTTCTTATATTTTGCAAATTCATTAGATGAAACAGATTGAATGGATAATTTGAATGGATCTTTGCAGCTCAAGAGCCCAATAGTGAACTATACTGACAGGTTTACTTACTGATTTAATAATCAGTATTTTCTCGGGTCACTGCTTGATCAGTGTATTTCTATTTAAATTTCCTTGAATTTTAAAACTTAAATTTATCTCTATATACACAACATTTTATGAAATACTATGACCAAATCTAAATATAAAAGAAAAATTAACTTCAGAAGTGGTCTTTAAATGAATGCCATCATTTATTGATATTTGACAGGGTTTATTTATTCCCTTTCAAATGATAGTTTATACAGTAACTGTTTGTTATAAAACACTTCATTAAGTAAACTGCACTTATTTTATAATATTAATGCGTTTTATTATTTTTATTAACACTGTACAGTGATTGTCTCCCTCTGCTGTCACAGAAATGGACATTCTGAAATCTGCCCTTCATTTGTATTAAAATACACTTTTATAAAATACACATTCAAGTACAACTTCGCATATTAAAACGTTTTCACACGCTTTCATTGTTTTGACTGTTCACACATGAAACAGCTTAACAACTGCCGAGAGCAAATTAAGAACTTTATTTTAGAATTACAGAAACAATCACTATTTACATTCTTGGAGTCAAAACTCTATGATCTTTAATACGTTTTGAGCTGCAATCCGTAACTTTTTTGGTTTAAAGTTACTGAGCAGGCACGTAACAAATCAAGTTCAGCGGGCTTCACAACAGTACGTTTTTAATGCTTTTTAATCTGAGTTGTCAGGTCTGATTTCTCGGGAAATGTCAGTTTAACTTCAACATTCTTAAATAAAACAAATGTTAAGAAGGTGAAATGGCCTGCAGTTTCAAACAGGAACAGTAATGGAGAGACAAACGCTTTAATTTGAGCTATTTAACATTTTAACTATTTGACTTGAACATGTAGAGCTACATACTTCAAAGTCATCACGTGGCACAGAACGCAACAGTGACGTCAGCGCCGCGTCATACATCAGGTGACCCGGAAGCAGTTCTTTCTCTGGCTCGAGTGTTATATATAAGGTGAGCGATGTTGCTTCACGTCGTTTGTTTGTGATGAGATTTATCTGCAGATTTATCTCTCGTGTGCTGCTTTACTGCGTGTTTGTGTGCTGTAAGGGCCAGACCACGAGCCGCTGAGCAGTCTCATCATCATCATCATCATCACACACGCTGAAACTGCTCATAACACAACGCATGTTTGAGTGTACTTTTAAACGGACATTTTCAGCAAGATTGGACCCGACAGCTCACATTCTGAATCGTTATCACAAACGTCTTGTTAATCAGGGTAAGGATACAATCTTGTTCCAAACATGAAAGGCGATTCAAAAGTTGATTGCAGCTGTAATAGTTTTACACATTAAATGCGTTTTGGTCAGCGCATGTTATTTTGCACGTGCATCATCATCATCATCATCATGACTCTTCAGCTCTTCCAGCTGTCGTCTCTCCATTCAGCTGTGTCAGTGACTGCGCAGAAACATCGGCCTGTCTGCTGTGCTCTTCAACAAGGCCAAAGATCTGGACCCTGTGCAGAAACTCTTCCTGGACAAGATCAAAGAGTACAACTCCAGGGGCAGGTGAGTGACTCACAATGTCCCCATAAACTCCAGTGTCCCACACTGCACCTTATTTCAGTTCTGTGGTATTGCGTATTTTGTATTGTAATGATGATTGTGTTTTCTCTGGTAGTGCTGCAGGTGGTGTGGTGGATGCTGGTCCAGCTTACAAAAAGAACCTGATGGAGGAGAGGACCAAACTACAGCGGCTGTACGGTGGAGGAGATCTAACCAAATTCGCACAATTCATATTCCCAGGTGGGTGTTTGTTGTTCTTTGACTAAAACGCTGGGCTGGTGGTCCTGTAGCCTGATCACAGTGTGACATCACTCAGACATTAAATAAAACTGGCTCACACTATTGGCTCACACAGTTGTCAATAAATAACATGCTATGAGGTTCAACTCCAGTGATGCTGTTTGTTCATTATTCACTGATATGATTGAATCTTCAGTGTCTGAACTGAAGTTTGTCAACAGCACATCACTATCTTATGTGCTATTGCTGACCTTTGACTCTTTCTAATTGAAAGTAATAAACACATTCCAGATGTTATGTTACTTCAGATTCATTTCTCTCTTTTTGGTTTTATATTCAAGCCTCCCCATTTTTTGTAATATTAAAGATAAACCTACACAATGTTTGTATCTTAAATTGTTACATTTACAAGCTATTTTATCCACTTAAACTAGTGATTAGTTTGATTAGCTAATCTTCAATGACTGAACTACAAGGTATTCAGGATTTCTTCTCATGTCTTCCACAGAACCGAAGCTGGAGAAGGTGACAACAAAATAAATCTTGTTTTATTTGTTTGTATTGTTTGCAATTTGTTTGTAAACAGTAAATTGTAGTAACAGTTTTACTGTAATAGAAGTAAATTCACAACAAAAAAACACAGAAAACACAGCAAATGACTCAATATTCAGTAATAAAACAAAGGCACATAACAGCAGAGCCTGCTGCTCTAAAGGCACAAAGTTGCACTGATCTTACTGGATGCTTAGCTCATGTTACTGCTGCAGTTTCCACCAGGGTGCATAAGTGGCCATTACCGCTCTCGGCCAGCAGGTGCTGCAGTGGGTGTGTCGGTCAATGGTCGTCCGTAGAGAAGTTGATGGTAGCAGCTCTTAAAACAGCCTTTCTTTGTTTTTAACGCCCATCAAAGGTTTTCAGACAAAACATTATCATGTCCGTCCAGCTGCAGGTCCAGAGACGATGCGACTGTTCTCACAACATGAAACGTGTCTGAAATCCTGAGACTGACTGAACTCCTTCAGCCTGACTTCATTTTTCATTTAATCGCAAACGATGACATATTCAGAAAAGCTACAGCAAATGCTAAATGTCAAAAAACAACATTAATACTTGTGAATTCTTTACCAGACTTGTTAGAAATACAGCATCAAGTCTGTCAAATACAAAAATTTAAAAAGTATTATGATGATCAGTCAAGATATCAAGAAGTCAAAACATGAAAATGATTTTGTCACTAATCATTTCAGTAAATGCTTTCTCGGGTAGTTAAACCCACACCAGTCTATTATTATTCTAGCAAATATTTCAGATACCAGGAATTATACCAGTATTAACCGATACAAAACACAACAACAGCAGCAAAGCAACAGTGACTCCCTGTCTTGTGTGTGGAGATTTATTTCTGTATGAACCTGTATTTTATTCCTGAGAAAATGTTTGCCCGTTGGTCACACACATATATTCTTACACATGCGCTGTTAAAAGGACCCTTATATTAGTCAGATTATGTCTTAATTAGATCTCTCTGTTTTGCTGAGATTTATTGACACACAGCATCCAGCATAGCAGCCAATCAGCATTCGCAGATCAATGTGCAGGCGAATGTCTCGCCCACGGCACCAGTGCAAAGTTGAGAGCGAGTCCGTCAGAGTGCTGATGCGGATGCTGAAGCAAATTAAACATCGTTTTCTTTCATCGTTTTCAGATCACAGCAGAAGGCCCCAGTGCTCACTGGAAACACATCAGTTCACACATCAGTTAAACGTCCCTCACACACGTGTGAGGATCTTCTGATTCTGTGATGTCACATCCTGTCATCAGTCATGTGATACAGAGGTCACAAACGTGAGAACAGAGTGGGAGCAGAGACTCCTGGAGTCCAGGCCCCTGTAGAGTCACCTCGATCTCTGTGCGAGGATACAGAGCACGCTGACGCACCTGCTCCTTAGAGAACAGAGCACTGCGCCAACTGCACACTTCTGCAGACGAGAGGCGTGCAGCTGCTGCGCTGGACACCAGACCTGCGATACAACAGAGATGAAGATTTAACACTAACAAATTTAACACTATCATGACAACTGTATGTCATGACAATTCTATTAAGTTAACATATCAATCATCTCATAATCAAAATCATTTGGTTTATTCTGTGTTTATAGCATTGGGTGTATTGTCATATGAGGATCTGATGAGGCACTTTTAATTACTTGTTGACCTGTTATGCTGCGACACCAAAGCAGTAGTTATTTCTGAATAAAAATCTTGATGTGAGACATTGTAGCTTGATTTCTTTTAATAATTTTCTTTTTTATGACCAAAATAGCCTACTGGTTAGTGAGTCAGGCTTGTAATCAGAAAGTTGCTGGTTTGATTCCAGCGCCGGCAGGTAGCAACTGAAGTGCCCTGGAGCAAGACATCTTCACAAAGCCTCGTCCTGCCCACCACTACTTTAAACGTGATTAAGTGAAAACATCTGTCATGTATTCTGAACATGATCTCCTTTCTGACAAAAAATCACTGTAATTCATGGAATAACCAAATAATTGGTCCATGTAATGGTCAATACACTATGTCTGCATGACATCTGTGAACGCGTCAGAGGATAAAGAATCTGTTATCTGTGCCATCATAGTGAATCACCAGAACAGTCCACTGCCACTTTTAGTGTACTTGACACCCAACACAAGCGTCAATTTTTAAAAGTTTATGGTTAAGAGAATGGTTAGGTGAGGTGACAGCAGGAGGTAGTTGTTAACTTGTAGCTGTGATAGTTTAATCTGCCAATCATCTGTCTGATGTTAGTAAATAAAGGTCAACAGATTCATATAGACAGAAAAAATCAACTTACGGCGCTGCACCACGCGACAGACTGTCCAACCAGCCATTAAATACAGAAAGATCCTGCTGTGATATAAAGAGTTCAATCTGATTTACAGAGCAAGAGACCAAATAATCTGCGCAGTGGGAACAATAGGCTGTGTAATGTTTCGCTCTGTTACGACATTAAAATTGGCCTGAAATTGTGATTTTGTTATAGTAATCACGTTATGATTATAGTTGGAATTTATATCGTGTTTAATTACAACTCAACTTTTCAGCTAACTTTGAGTGACTTACTTCTGTTTAATAGGGTTTAAATAAACAGTTAAAACTAATTACAACCTTACAGACAATTATTTTGTCTGTTTCTCATTCTAGCTGTCTGGTATAATGTAGTGTATATAGCTTTCAACAAAAGTGTATGTATGTTGAAAAACATTAGGAAACGCTAACAGAAATGTATTCTTGGTCTCTAAGGTATTCTGGACGGTTGCTAAGGTGTTGCTGAGGTGCTTTCACTGTTAGATGCTTATTTATGCCCTCTCTGGCCCTAAGTCAATGATTTTTAACTTACTTTTTAAAACTTTATATGATTCATAAAAATTGGAATTTAGTCATGCTGAAAGTTTTAATTGAAAAATACAATAACTATATCTAAAAAAAAATTGATACTCACCTAAGCAACCATTGATTAGTATTTATAAAACTGTAGTGACTATGATATTTGGGTGAAAGTTTTAGTTATTACAATGACTGATTTGCAGATGCTGTTCTCGCAGCGTGTTTGGGTAACTGCTGGGACCGTCCCAACGGGGAAACCCGAGGTGATATTACTTTATGAATCACCCCCACAACTTTCAGATTACTAGAACTCTAACCACTGAACCTGAATCCAGAGTCAAACTGCTGTAAGATGAAGTGAGCAGATACTGTGGCTGGACAAACATCTCACGAGTACTGGATAGAGAATGCATTTGTGCTTGCTAAATGAATTAGATGTTCAGTTGTGTGGGGAGACTAATATGCATATAAAAGTATGTGGTAATTCTGTTTAATAGTCTTTCATTTATATTTGTAAACATTCACACATTCTGACTGTCAAAAAAGGAAATGAAACTTAAAACAATGAAACACTGGGGCCAAAGTTTCCTTTAATTTAGAGTTTGTTGAGAATTGGACCGTTTGTTTCTCTGCTGGAGAATATGACTGTAGTAAAGAACTTTGAAACCGTTCTTTATTTTTAAAATCAGCATACTGAAAGATTCTGACTGTGAACGCACAACTGGAGTGAACATTCACAAAACTCCAGACAACTGCAGCATTAACACAATGTGCTTCATTTGAAGGTTTACCATCATCTTCCATCATTTCTCCCTCCAGTGACGTTCAGACACTAGCGCAGGGCTAATGCTAACAGCATAGGTGTTCAGCAGCATAAACCCCTATCACGATTAGCATTAACCCTGAACCAGGAAAACACAAGCTGCATAAGATCCACTTCATTTCCAGGTTTTAGAGAAGAACCTGTTTGGTGAAAAACACAAAGAATGAATTTATTCATGTGCACAACAAAATTATATATAATTACTTTTTCATACTTTTTCAAGTCCATATTGTCATATATTACCAACATGTATTTTTTTTTAATCAAAACCAATGGTCTTGATTATGACGTGCAAATGAATGCAAGCAGCAGAGAGACCTGGTGAAAGTTTGATCCGGAAACAGGATGAGGAAACTATATTTATTTTCACATGGTTGACATGTTGCCCACACAACCTCCCCTTCAGTTCAGTTCAGTTAAACACTGGCAATACTGAGTCACAGCGCAGTCTGCTTTCTCCTTTGGTTTTAAAGGTGCGTATGTTTTCAGCAGGGCATCTGTCTCAAATATCAATTATTTACATTTTCTGCTGTTTAGAGCTGGTACGACAGACCCTGAATGTGAAGGAAGGAAATGTAGAAACCACAGGTGTGAGAGAAGCGTCTTCACAGCAGTTCAGTCATGAGCTTTTTCTCCAGCTCTGAAATACATTTACCTGTTGAGACTTCCTTCCTCTGAGCAGCATGTGTCTCTGAACATATTCCAGTGTTGGGATTCCTCTGCTGCTCTCTCTTCCAGCACGTCTGCAGGTGTTTATTCGTTTTCAGTGTCTCTCGCTCT
>JAZGTH010000088.1:162500-347500 GCA_036877525.1 Chromobotia macracanthus | reverse complement strand
ATCCATCTGGAATCCAGGGCATCCAACACTTTTATTATACACAAAACACTCACAGTTTTAGACTTAAATTTAAAATAATGCACTAATATTCAGAATATATGTACATCAAAACAGACTGTACAGAAAGAGTACAGACTGCATTTGAACAGAATGTGAAAACACGTTTTGATGTATCCAGTCTGTTGTACATCACTGACTGTACAGAGACACACTGTAATAACACACAAGATCTGAGTGACACAATGTCTTGTGATGCAACTCCTGCTTGCAACTGATGCAACAGACAGCAGCACAGACAAGCCCCTGCTAGTTCAGTCTCAGTCTAAACCACTCACAAGTGTGCCCTATTAATATCTACACACCCATAAAACACATCACACCAGGTGCAAATGTTCAGAGCAAACATGATGTCAAGTAAAAACAAATTACTATTTAACTATTAAATAACTATTTAAATTAGCAATAAACATTTTTACTTTGTCCGGCAAAGACGTGCAAATCAAAAAACATCAGTCAGATAATCTGCAGCCTGGGATGAAGTCACATCAGTTAAATGTCCCAAGTGTTTCTTCATAAACAACAATCAACAGTAATAAATCAGTGTCACATCAGAGAACCAAACATGTGAGAGATAATAGCAGCACTATTCTAGTACAAACACACACAGAGAGAAGCTGAAAACACTCCCCTGCTGATTTCACTGATAGGTTTAAACATAACACACTCCCTCTCTCACTTTTTGGTCAACAGCCCTCCCCTGCCGGAGCTCTCAGAACTCTGCACTGAAGTCACTGCACACACTTCATCCAAAGGTAAGACTTCTACTAAACCCATGACATCTACAACATCAGCTGCTTCTCACAGAATTAAAGACAGAGTCGCTCTGTTGATACACAGTCAGGCAGTGAAGGCTGTCAGAGCTGAAGGTGTGTTCACATACCAGACATGCATTAAGAATGTGTGTGAACAGGTAGAGGAGGAAAGGACGGCTGCTGGTGAATGTCAGATCAGAGCTAACATTCCTGAGGACACACAATGTCTACATGCACGTTTAGATGCTGAGTTTCACACATTTACAGTTACTAGTCTGTTCAATTAAGTAAGAGCAGAAGCAACAGTGATCCTTGATTTAGCGAACACATTTTATTTGTCCTGTTTTAATCAGTTACAGTAGAAGCACATGGACAGTTAATCTGAGCTCGTTTTCCCCGCTGCTATTAAAATCACTGATTGTAAAGTACATTAATCCATCCAGTCAACCTACAAGTCTATTGCACTGCACAAAAATAAATCTGTTTTATATTCTGTATTAGCTGCTGATTTCCCCTCTGCTAATTTAACTAAACCAATATATCTAGTACCTGCTGAAATGATTCACATAGAACACAATTATAAAACTGTCAGATCTCCTGCTGAGTGTTCATCACAATGACTGTCTTCTATTTCACTGTAATCAGCACTCTTTATTTTCAAGAGTATTTTGAAAGATGAAAGGGAACATACACCACTTCCTATATTTTGAAAAGTCTTGCGAGGGCTGTTACTGAACATGTCTACAGCTAAATGACTGAATGTGTTATTGTGATTCAATACATATAATGACTTCAGCTTTTAACAGCATTTTGTGACATGACATTAAGTAAAGCATTTTCTCCTTTTCACAGACAGTATATGTCCATCAAAGTAGCAATGTTCTCCAATCACACAGAGCCCTCCGACTACCCCAGCGAGGCCATACGCATTCTGCAGATGGTTGTGACTGTTCTGATCTTTGTTGTGGGTGTATTTTTAAACAGTCTGGTGGTGTGGGTATTGGGGATTCGGATTAGCTATCGGTCCAGGGGGGCTGTAGGCGAGACCCTGGGTGCCGGCAGCTTTCGGATCTATGTAGTAAACCTGGCAATTGCCGACCTGGTGCTGTTGCTTCGTACACCGATAATGCTGCCCTACCTGGTGCACCACTTCACATGGACATTGGGAGAAACTGCATGTAAACTGGTCATGTACTTGCGCTGTCTTGGACTGTACGCAAGTGCATTCTTGCTGTGTGCTGTAGCTTTGGAGCGCTGCTTGTGTCTTCTTAAACCAGTCTGGGCTCGACTGAGACGCCCACGGTGGGCTGTTCCGCTAGCCTGCGTCGTAATCTGGGTGTTAGCTGCAGTTCTCGCTGCTCCCTACATACATGCAGCTAAACTCGTTCCCTGGCAGAACCGAACCGGCTGCATAGAAAGTGATTTAGGGTCTGGACAAGCTTTGATTGTGGTGGAGACCATAGCAGGTTTCCTGCTACCTCTGGTGATCTTTCTGTCCTGCAACATCGCTGTGCTGTTTTGCGCAAAGAAGGCTGAGGCTGGCGTGGTGGTGCCCACATCTCCAGTGTCTTCTCCTACCTCTTCATCTGGACCAAATTACACTTCGCAGCGGCTTACCCGGCTCTACCGGGTTCTGTTTCTCACCATGCTCCTCTTCCTGACCTGCTGGGTGCCGTACTTCATCTGCCGCTTCCTGAGGGCTCTTTCACGTGACCGACCCAGTTGGGGGAAGCTTCATAAGGGGGCAATCGGAGGCGCGTATGTGGCCCTGTTTCTGGTTTACATAAAGAGTGCGCTCAACCCCATCCTGTATGTGTTTGCAGCACGCGGTCTTGGCCGCAGTGTTCGCGCCACGCTTCTCTCTACAATTGAGCGAGTATTCAACGATGAGTTATCAGAGTCTTTGCGAAGAAAGTCTTTACGAAGAAGAGACTCTCAGTTTTAGGGGAACCTGAGACTTTACCCGCTGTAAAACAGTTGTGGTCAACAACAGACCTGTTTGTTGTTGAACAGGTTTGCTGCCCAGGAGCCGGAAAACTCTGCTGAAGAACAATGACAACAGGCCAGTGGAGAACACAGTGCATCACCTTTCTACAAGAGACTGATCTTCATTTTTAACTGTTCGATAATACATAAAGCATTTGGACTCGTTGTAATTAATGTTTTTATTCAAATGCACCAGATTATTGGAGAAACACTTTCAGTTTTAAGGTTTAAGCACATAATGTCAGGTGAAAACTGAATTCTAGCGCTTGGTTTGATTTTTGCATGTGACTGTAATAGTTGTATTTTGCTTTCACAGTTTGTTATTTGGAAATAAATAGTCATTCATTCTGTCAATCATGGAAAGCTATAAACAGAATGAAGTAATGTGTCTGTGTAAAGAAAGATCTGGTGAGGGTTTTACAGGTTGTCAGTTTGAAGCTTGAACTCCATCCACCTGTTTGTGTGCAAGTTCCAGGAACACGCTGACGTCCTCCGCTGCTGGAGTCATCTGAAGAGCTTTGACTACTGCACACGGATTGGATACCATCTTCATGATGCGCTCCTAAAGAACCAATCACCAGTTAGTTTAGGAGTCCATCCACTCTGCCTGCTGCACACAGGATACAAAATTTCTGCCTCAACTTGAAACATTTCTCCCGTGACAATATAATTATTAAGATCTCTCTTTTATATCACTTACAACAAAGACTCTGATGTAAGGCTATGGTTCTTAAATATTGTGTTATACTGCAACTGATAAAAATAAGACTTCATTTTATTTACTCTGGTTATTGCCAATTCTGCTCTTCAGATCTGATCTGATATTGCAGATTATCTTGCACACTTCCACAGAGAACACTGTTAAATGTCAAAACCTCTTTTCCTGGAAAACTGTCTGTATAACTTTGTAATTGTTCCTTAAAGAGAAAAAAAAATAGTTTCTCAAGCTCAACATCTTTCTGTATTTCTGTCCATGTTATAGAGAAGTACAGCACTGTCAAAATGTGGAGACAAAGATGTGAAAACCTCTGTGTGGCCTCTGGAAAAAACAAACTGCTACTGCCAGGAAACCACAACCAACTCTGTCTGAGAACATGGTAACACTTGACCAGACCAGCTACAGATGTAGCACTGTGTTTCAAAACAGCATTTCTTATGTATTTCTGTTGGTTTTGGGATAAAATGTGAGTCAGACATGTTCTTGACGGTTCTGCAGGTCGTAGTTTATCAGGTTTATACAGGACTGACTGGCAGACAATGGTACTGCAGCGACACTTCATTGGTTGACTGAGACAGTAGAGCAGGAAGATGCAGGACAGTCTGTTCTGACAGCTGAAGAAACTGATGAAAGAGTAAAACACACATCGCTCACTGTTTACGTGAAACCTGTTCTGTGCTGTCAGATTACTGGAGTGATGCTGCCAGTGGGACTCAAACCTCCTTCCTGTTTTCCTCTTCCTCCTCTTGTCTGCTTCTCATCGCTCTGCATTTCTCCTTTATTCCATCCATCTTTGCTTCCATCTTAAGAGCACCACAGATCGAGCACACATTTTCCTGAACACATGTCCAGCATACATAAAGGTTAGACACAGGTTATAAACCTGGTTCTTCATGGCTGGTTGTTTTGTGTTTATCACTTACCTCCAGAGCCTTCAGTGTCTTCTTGCCTTGCTCACACTTTAGGCTCTCCGCTCTGAACTGATGGGAAATACACACATTTCCATTAGCTTAAACAAAATAATTCCTGGAAGCCAGGAAGTAAAACATTTTTTTTTTAATAAAGAGTTTTTGTGTCCATGGGAACCCTGAGAAGCTTTTATTTCAACATTATCTTACTCATTTTACAAATGTTGAGATGCTTTTGTGATTCCTCTTTCTTTGCTCCTCAAAGTCAGAACAGAT
The DNA here is from genome assembly GCA_036877525.1 of Chromobotia macracanthus. Lineage (NCBI taxonomy): Eukaryota > Metazoa > Chordata > Actinopteri > Cypriniformes > Botiidae > Chromobotia > Chromobotia macracanthus. The sequence continues at coordinate 342,800 of JAZGTH010000088.1, read as the reverse complement.
CTGACAAAGACACAGAGAGACACTGAAATCAGATGGTGAGGAACATGTCTTATATAGCATAGTAAATATAATGGTAAACTAAATCACTCACAGAATGGACAAACCCAGCATGTTCTCAAGGGCCAGCAGGTAAGACTTGCTCAATGGCTTCCATGACTGCTGATTTTTGTCATTTCTGGCCACCGCTGAGTTTATTAGAATATAACAGTTAAAACAGACCAGATATATTCTGCTGAAATCTAACAATAGTTCATCAAAAACTATGAATTAGTGCACACTCTTGTGTCATTTCAAAGCTGCATGATCTTCAGTCTTCTGAGAAACACAAAACATGTTAGCCAGAATCCTCTCACAGTTCTGCTCCATATATGATGTCTACAGTTACACATGACACACCAGAACTACAGCTGTTGTGAAATGTGATTTGAGAGCTTTGATGGAATTTATGTGTCAGTCTGTTTTTTTATACTCAGCAATGGAATGGGTTAAGAGCTCAACAGAGAGCTTAACTAATATAGACTGCTGTCTTTTTTGCATGATCACTTTCATTCCATTGTAGGTGTGCCCAGTCCTGCTTCTGGAGGTCAGTGTCCTGCAGAGTTTAGCTCCTACTTAACACACCTGCCTGGAAATTTCTAAACTACCCAGTGTTTATTTGGAGTTAGACCTAAACTCTGCAGGACACTGGCCCTCCAGGAGCAGGACTGTATCTATAGCAAACAGCAGGTTTCTGGCAAAAATCTTCACAAAAGACAAAAAGTCATGATGAGTTAATGATATTTTTTGGTGAACTAATCCTTTAAGGGGATAAAGGAACAAACATGTTGCCAGTAGCTCGCAGTTGTATTGGCAAACTTTCTTTGACTAGAAGGTTTGAGAAATCCTCACCACCATGAGTTTCAAAATTATCTTTACTTAATAATTCTGTCAATGTAGTCAAGTACAGACAGATCCCAGTTTCCCAACTCACCCCTGCGTTCAGTGGAGGTGGAAGTGATGGTTTTAGACTTCTGAAACACAGGGTTGTCAGATCTTATTATGTGTATTTTATCTTGTGATAATGGCCAATGTTTTTTAATTTAATTCTGAAAGTTTTTCATTGAGTCAGTCATGATATCAAAACATAATTATCATGTAGATTATCATAGAAACTTTCAATAGAAACCTGCTTAATAACAAAAATGGGGATCTGTCTCACTTGAGATCTTTCATCTTCTCTGCAGTTCCTCTGGGGCCCCGTGTGGAGGCCCTCCCGGACCCTCGAGCTACTTTCATACTGATGTTCGATGTGTCAGAACTGGAGTTTACATCAAATATGACATGATGCCATGTTTTTGTGAAAGATACCATTTAAATTGAATGTTTTTGAACACGTGTTATGCACCAGTGTACTGAATGATAATATTGTATTAATAATCATAATACGATGGTGCACGTACACTAATGTAGTGTTAACTTCTGTTAGCATCCGACAATCCATTATAATAAGTCCACGTCGCGTCGCTAGTGAATAACGCAAACGTGCCATTATTTACTCTTTCTGTACAAATCAACCTGTTTGTCGACACTCTCCAGGCTCGCGTCAGACGAATCAACGCAGGAACCGAACCGCGCATGCGCGGAAGAGTTACGCAAGTACCGCCTACAGACATATAGTTGCTAAACTCTAGTCTAGTCTAATCTAATCGTGTTGCGATTAACTGCAAGTGACCGCAGAAAATTCTTCTGCATTTTTAATCAATTTTATCTACAATGTATTAACGTTTTTAAAGATCACTGCTGACGTCACTTCCGACTCATTCTTCAAACCGGAAATTTCAATTCATACCCTAAACATCAGAAGAGAGAAGCCTAACCGTACGTGATTACAATCACAGCCCATATCATGTTGCGTATGTTCATAAAAGACAAAACCCGGCCAGCACCAGACATTTATTTGTTTTATAAACAAGAGCTCTTGTATTGATTCTGCTCTGCTTTGAAATTAGCAGAGAATCTGGAAATGACTGAACCTGCCTGTTTTACAGCTTTATCAAAGTTGCAACATCCCGACCAGAGCAGGTCTGAAACATTAATAACAGACCACGCTTAAGCAAGTCTTATCAATTCTGCATCTATAAAAACATTCTGAACACACCACATTCATCGCAAACAGTCTATCAAGACAGCTAGTTCAGTCACGTGTGTGCTGACAAGACTAAACCTGAAGTTCTGTGATGTTATCTCAGAAACAGCCTACAGCCTACACCCTTCCTGGGTTAAAAAATTTCCCAATGTAGCATCCGTGATGATGGGGGTCAGAGGACTTTGTGAATGCCCAGCATGTTGGCGATCTTCTGGAAGGTCCAGGGGTTCTGGTTGCTCGCCTCTCTCTCAGCCTGTTCCTGCTGTAATGCCACCAAACTTTCTCTGCTCACAACCTACACAAAAAAACAGGAATCATGCTGTACAATGCTGACAAAACCGATATAATGACCATTAGTTCACACCACATGAAATTGTGTCATCATTCATTGAGCTTCATATTGTTCCAAACTTAGATGATTTGTATGTCTTTCTTGCACAGAACACAAAAAGGGAATTTAAAAAGAACTGTGCCGGTTGCTCGTTCCTTTAAATGAAAGTGAATGAAGACTGGGCTCTAATATGGAAAAGCACCATGAAATTGTTTAAAAGTATCCCGTGTGACTTGTGCACATATTCTAAGTACCTTGATTTCAAGATCTGACAGCTTGACAGATCGAATGGCAAGATATTCAGTGAATAATTTAAGTTTGGGTAATGTGGGGACCTATTCGCTTCAATTTATATTTACATTTATATTCAATTAAGCAAACACGTATCCAAAGTGACTTACAAACCTCTGTAAGTACTGCCTCCACTTCACCCAGCTCAACGTGACCTCTGACCTCTACTATCAACCAGCCACACTTCACTGGAGAAAAATAGTAATAGATAACATATATTCCCCCGCCCATGCCCTGGCCCAGCCCCTTATGGGTGATGGGCATGTATTGCGCATTGATGTGCCAGCGAGCGAATGTTGGAAAAATGGAAACACTCACCACTATACCGAACTGTTTTTTGATGAAGGTTTTACCTGCTTTGGCTGGTCCCTGGATGTCTCGCAGCCTCTTCATCTCCTTCTTTGCTTTTTTAAAGTTTGGGACCTTATTGAGGAATTAAAGTTTAGGTCTGTCTGGTAGAGCCACATCTGCGAGAAAGGCCAACACGTGAGAACATCATACCAAAAGAACACACCATGAGAATGTCACTCAAGAACATCATACAATGAGGTCACAGAACATACAACTGAAGTCTGGTGGAACTTCATAAGTTCTCAACCCGGCGAGAACCTCCAAGTTACTCTGCACAAGATCTGGGGCCAATAAAACTGACTGGTACATACATTTACATAGAAAATGTATGTAACTCATATAGACAAGATTCATGAATAAATGATCAAATTTAACTAGTTATGACAGTCACTGTTCTAAAGAAAAATCAGATGCAAATTCAGAAAGGAGTATTTATATCCAAGCAAAACCATTATGCATGTCCTGATGGAAAAACTCACTTCTGCTTTATAACTTCCTGTATGGTTTGATGGCTAAGCAATCCCCCAAAACACATTCTTTATATACAGATAGATGACAACTTCTAGAATTGAATAATCAAGAAACAAAGATGTTGTGTATAATTGTTCGACCAGTGGAGCTTTGGAGTACGTGTATGAAGCTTGCGCTTTATAATGCAATTTATGAAGTTAACATGTTCCATATTACAAACTTTTACTTTTCAACAAAGGTAGGCTGAGTCCTGGACTGAGCTGAACTGGATCAGTTGAGAAATGATTTCACTGATACCGAGTCCTGGACTGAGCTGAACTGGATCAGTTGAGAAATGATTTCACTGATACCGAGTCCTGGACTGAGCTGAACTTGATCTGTTGAAAAATGATTTCATTTTCACTGAGCTCTAGACAGAACTGGATTGGTTGAGAAATGATTTCACTGTAAAGCTTTGAAAGTGTGTCTTGCAGTTAAGAGCACTAGAATATTTATGCATTAATGTATAAATCTGAAACAGAGAAATTAGCATCAGAATGTTCGTTTTTGTCCAAGAGGTCTAATTACCTTTATCAATCTAAAATTAAAACCTGTTTGTTGTATTAACACGTGTTCCTGGTCTTGTGATTTATAACATCATTTATCACATAAGCTATCATCAAAATGTAATAACGTTCCCTCTAAAACAACTTTCATTTGGAGAGGAATCTGGATTCTGTGAGTTTAACAGTAGCTGATTAGTCGAGGTTGTAAGCAGTGAAGACTTTACTATGGTTTTGTTTAACTGTATATATAACTGTATATTTAACTGTATACCAGCTGTTGTGACAGTTTGCACCAATTAAAGCAAATACCAGCAGTGTTCGAGTGGAGATGCTCTGGAGGGTGAAACTGACCACAATCCACTGCAAACTCTCCTATAGCTCTGGCATCATTCTGTAAATCTCCCAATATCATGCAATTTAATTCTCAGAGAAAATAAAGACCTGCACCTTTTTTAATCAATGAATGTCCTTTTCATTCTAAAATGTTACTCAGGTAAAACAGGTTGTGAATGTATTAAATGACTAATTTACCTGTAGAGTAATTCACCACAATTCAATTTTGTTCGGTATAACTGCTATAAAATATAAAATCTTTATTTTAAAAACATCAACCAAAGCTTCATAACACAAATAAAACAAGAGTAACAGTATAAATACATCAAATCGCTGTTTCCACAGGAAACTTTTCACCTTCATCTTCATCTCAAGCAGTCACCATGCTTGACTCTCCTCTCTGTTCTGTTCTGTTCTCTGCTGGGAAGAAACTCAAGACTAGATGTTGTGGTACAGCAGGTCGTATTTGGGAATGTTTCTCGGATCGATCGGGCTTTGAACGATCAGCTTCCCTCTCATGGCACCTCGATAGATCACCTCAACCAGATCCATGAAGTCCTGTTTGCTTTTAAAGCTCCCAACAAACTTAGTGTGATCTGGAGATCTGAATAGAAATCAAGTCTGAGAGGACTGATAGAAACTCTCTCACAGAGAAAGCAGCTTTTTAATGATCTTAACAGCTAAAAACTCCAGATGACTGATGAGATAAACACATATGTAAAATATTATGAGATGTACAATAACAACATGAATCCTTTTACAGACGCTGTGGTCACTGGAAACATCAGTCTGGTGTCAGTAAAACTCACTCTTTCACCACAGGTGCTGCACGTGTGCCTTTCAGCAGAAAAACATCCAGTTTCTGCCTGTGTCAGGATCAAACCCAAATCATTCAAGAACTAATGCAAACTACATTTGTAATTCCTAAGGAAACCAGCCAGATAAATGATAGAAGTTCCCTGAATGTAAATCTAGACAGAAGGTGGGTGTGAGAGAAACTGACGCTCATATTCCAGATCACTGAATGAATAATGAGAATGTTTTATTTACTGATACTCACCCATAATCAACTTTCATATGCTGTGCATTGAAGAAGAACACAGTTGAAGGGATGAAGCTTATGTCAAAATATCTTGTGTACACTGGAGCACTGTCAACATCCACCAGAAAAATACTCGCCATCTTACTGAGATCATGAGCTGTTTTAGACAGCTGCCAAAAAACAGATTTACACGCATTGTGAATGAAACGATTATTTACTATTACTATTATATTATATGGATTAAGTGTGATTTATTATTATTATTAGTATGAATATGTTATTAGATGAGTACAATATACGAATTAAATATGACCGTTGAATATTATCGTGATTATTATTATGTGAATGAAGTATGATAATGTAATATGACGATATAAAATAGGATTACTCATTGCTCTAATCAGACTCACGATCTCGTCGAGCTGCAGACACACTGAATCTTCATCTCTGCCGAACCGCAGCACTAACACTTTCTCTGCGACTCCTTTAATCACGTCATCAATCTCTTTCTTACACGACAGTTTAGGAAGGAATAAACTCATGACGCTTAAGTTTAATTTCACACACAAGTAAAATTAATTTCTCAACACGAGCCGAAAATCCGCAGCACACGTATAAACTCCAGCGGATGTTTGAGTTGTCACACTGTAAATGATCCGACTGGAAACACCTTCAAATCAGTTTTGCTCCGCTGTTTGTGCGTCTGAATATAAATGTGATATTATTAGTGCTTTAAATAACTCAGATAGACTGTTCAAATGTTTGTGCACTATATATTATTTCTAACTGTTTCAACATCTAACCCCAGGCAAGTGTTTTAATGTGGGTATATTGATTTCTACACGGTGGACTTTGTCGTTGCACACTGGTGATCCGCATGACAGCATGCAGACTTCTGAGTGAACACACAGCGGACGTGGTTTATTACTTTGTGTGTGTTTTTCTGACACAGAGGAGACCGGGGCTGGTTGTCACTTAATGTAAGTAATTACAAGGTTTTGCTGTTGTTTGTAACGCTGGATATGTGAAAAGCTGTCTTGTGTCAAAATCAATGATATATTATGTCAGATTGTTAAAAAGTCAAGGTTTGTGCTTATACCTAAATTATTACCATGAACGTCCTTTAAGAAATATTAACTAGAATAAAGTGTAGCCCCAGCTTAATGTAATGTAATAGCATCTGATTTATGCTTTTCTCTAGGCAGCCCTGACCTGCGACCTGATGCGTGTTTAATGTTTGGAAGACGCTCGTCAGGATGTTTCAGAGATTCTGCATACAGACTGTGAGATGGAGGTCCTCTTCTGCTTTACTTCAGATAGTTTTAAGAAAACATTTTCTGGAGCTGAGCTCTGCTCCACCTGCATGTGTTGTAACCAGAACCATCAGCACCAGCTGGAGAGCCAGAAAAGATGCAGCAGATAATGGTCCTGCTGAGAAGCTTGACTTGGATATCTGGAAATCCATGATGAAATCTCAAGCAGCATCTGAGGAGAAAAATGATGAGGAAAAATCAGCCCAACATCCCGAAGCAGAACCTTCTATACTGGATGCCAGTCGAGAGCTGGTGGAGATGTGGCATCAAGCAGGAAAGTTTGTGCCAAAAATCATCACAGACGAACAGCTAGAAGTTTTGTCTGGACTGACCACCAAGTCTGCCAAAAAGAAGTACCTGAAGTTCCTGGCAATCAAGGAGGGGCACAAGATTTACAAGAAGGAGAAGCAGGAAAAGAAGAAGCTGGAGAAAAATACTAAGGTGTACGAGGAATCAGAAAAAGATGGAGATGCAGAAGTAAACTCCTTAAAGAACACGTTTCTGTTGAAGTTCTGGAGTCGTTCCATGGATCAGCTTGTGAACTGGAGGGTGGCGCAGGCAATGCGCTTCGGCCAGCCGCTGGTGTATGACTTGAGCTACGAGCAACACATGACACAGAGAGAGATCGAAAACACAGTCTCACAGCTACTGGAGACTGAGGGCTGGAACCGACGCTCCATCGACCCCTTTCACCTGCATTTCTGCAACCTGCAGCCTAATGGACTTTATTATAGAGAGCTGCTTAAACGCTATGGACCTGAGACCTGGGAACGTCTGCTCATCACCACCACCTCTCAACAACATGTTGATGTGTTTCCTCACGAGAGCCTTGTTTACCTCACCGCTGATTCGCCCAGCGTCCTGCACCGGTTTGATCACAGTAAAGTGTATGTTGTGGGTGCAATGGTCGACCGCTCCATACATTCAGGTGTGTCATTGGCCAACGCAAAACGCCTCCAACTGGCAACGGCCCGCCTTCCTCTCGATGAATATCTGGACTGGGACTCAGGTGCAAAGAATCTAACCCTGGATCAGATGATCCGCATTCTGACCACCGTTAAAGAAACAGGAAGCTGGCAGAAAGCATTAGAGTTTGTGCCTAAAAGAAAACACAGTGGCTTTTGTCGGCACTGGGACAACAGATGTGCACAGACGGGCAGATCCGGGCCGCTCCTGAACGGAGAAAACTGGGAAGGAGAAAGAGATTAAATATTTTTGAGTAAATGGAGACCAGTGAGCCAGTGTCCAGAAACAATGTGACCACAGCAGAGCTCAGACAGCACAGAGCAATAAAACACGCACAGAAGAGAAGTAGAGAGCGGAGCAGCTGCTGGGAGAATGAATAATACTGTTTTACATCAGGAGTAGTGTCACAGCTCTCAGACAGTATGAATAATCATATGTTCACATATACGAATGTTTGTTCCAAATCAGTTAAACATGCTCATATTTCACCCGAATCCCAAAAGAGCAGTAAGGTATCTGGCATTGTGACATTCTGATATATATTGTTGTGATACTGAAAATCATCTGATCCAGAAATCAGCAGAGAGCAGAAATTAAAATAAAATCAGCAGAAGTTCAACTCGGTACAGTCATTTTTTTGCCCTGAAATGTGCTTTACAGTAAGTGTTTTTTACACTCATTAGATAAGAGTGGAAATGACACAGTGAAAAATCATTTTCTTTATTTTGTTTGTTTTTTTGCAAGAGTCGCAGAATATTAAAGAATATCAAGAAAGCCTCGGATTGAGTTGTACTAACAGCTGACAGTCATGTCAGGAAAGCAGCAGATCTTTATTGCTTTTCAAATTCACTGACTGTGTAACTTAATGTGAGAAAACAACATATTTCATCCCAAAACATTTATTTTGCTCATTTGACAAGGCAAAGAATATAGGAACAACTTTTAACTAGTAATATTACCGAAATGTTTAAAAGCAATTACAATTAGAGATTTTACAAACACTGATTCATCTGCTCATAAACCGGACAACTTCTATTATATTTACCCAACACTGCATTAAATGAACCTCAGGCTGTCTATGACACACCTGTCAATATTAAAACAAAAGCTATAAACTGAAAATAGCATTTTTTGAAAGATCATTCCTGTTGCTCATGACAACACTTCCTCTAAACGCTGATCTCAGTACACACTTTAAATTCCACACAGTCCCATCAGCAGTGAAAGGATCATTCAACAGTATCACTTTAGAGGAGAACTGCAGCACACATCAGATCTTCTGTAGTCGTGATGAGGATCAGACCTCCAATGTCTCAACTGTAGTTAACAAAACATGTCAATGTGTGTGTTCCTCACTCATATCTACCGTCACTTCAGAGGATTGAAAATACAGCACACAAATCAAATTAACTTGTTTGTATTTCTGGAGCGTGACAGTTGCTGCTGCTGTTTTCCTGTGTGAATAAGATCAGAATGAAGATTCTGCTGAACATCACGTGTGTGGAACTAATGTGCAGAATCACTTGATCAATTTATTAGTCTCCAGTGTTTTCTCTAATGTAAGAGGCCTCAAGTCTCATAACAAATAATCGTTATCTGATCCCTAACATTTAAAGGCAGCAAATGACATGAAGCCTCTACTATCTGAGAGAATTATCTGCAGATGAAAGTTTCACAGGTGAATCTGTGCTGATGAGAGGCTTCCTGTGACATTCTCTTTGGTGTCTCTGTGGGGTTCATCGTCCTGATGAAAGGTGGAGATTCGCTCTGGGTTCAGAGCACAAAAACAAAACTGTCTGTACTGATAGTCTGTACCGTCTGTTCACTCGCTCTTGAGTAACTAGGACATTCTAGAGTAAACCATACATCCATCACATCTATGATTAGTTTAAAAACACAACTGCTTCAGGAAACATCACGAAGAACAGTGTGAACATTGAAAATGTATAAAACCACCATTATAAAAAACCTGATTGTGGAGGGGAAGTGTTAGTCTGACACCAGAGGTCTAGAGCACCATGAGTTCTCCACTGCAGCGCTCACAGCAGTTGAAGGTGATGTTCTCATACCGGGTGTACGGGTGGAAACGACCAATGCTTTTCTTATTGGTCAGGAAAGGAGAATGTTCAGGTGGGTCAACTTCCTTTTCTGAGCAGGTCACAGGATCCAGACTGCGGAGAACCTTAGGAAGGTGAAAAATGAGCAGGAGAATCATTAATGCAGCTTGGATGTTCCTTTGAGGAACAAACAAACATTGTTGAAATCTCAAACATTAACAAACAACAAATAAACATCAACAAAAAAATTCAAACCACAACTCAACAAACAAACGTGCATTTCAAAACACATCTGATCTGTGTGTAGGTTTGTTTACACTGTGCGGTAAAGTCTATACGCTATGGCAGACACACCCTATGTCAACAATCAGAGTAATTAACAATTTTTAAATTCTAATGATCTGTTTGTGGCATAATACAGAATCGTTTGAGAATCCGCTCATGAAATGTAAATGAACAAGACATGAGTATTGAAACATCTCGTGTGTCCTGCAGTTTAAACACAATGACAGAAAACATGATCAGCATGAAGCTCATTACAGGAACCATATAAGACCTTCTCTGCCATCTTCTCAGCTGGTGTTGTGCAGATCTCTGTGCTCCGGCTGTTCTTCACCCTGCTGCCGCCCACGTTACCAAGCAGATGTGAGTTGATGGTGTCAGCTAGCTTGTGATTGGCTGCAGCCAGCTCGGCGGTACTGAGGGGCTGCGCGCTGGGATAGTATGTCTGCTGTCGACCCCACTGCAGAGAAACCATCAGCTGCTCCAAAGACCTGTCAATCACAACACAATCCAGCCTTTACCTCATTGCCACAGCAACACTGATGATGTCACACTGGCACAGAAGGACTCTTTGAATACATGACACTGATTCAGTGTGTGTGTGCGTGATACCTGTGTGTGTGGATCATGTCTCTGGAGAACTCCTCTCGTTCTCTCAGCAGGTCCTGAATGGCACATTGCGCCTCTCTGGTCTGACGATGTAGCGCAGCTCTGGCATTGGTCAGTTCCTCTGCCATCACGCTACACGCACAGAACACAGACAGACATCAGCAGACTTCTACATAAAAAAATTAAGGTTCTTCACAGCAATGCCATAGAAGAACCATTTTTGGTGTCTTCTATAAGAACCCTTATCACTATGAAGAAGCTTTTATGACACAGAAAGGTTCTTTATGTAACCATTTAGCTAAAAATTGTTTTTCTATGGCATTTTGAAGCACCTTTTTACGTCTGTTCAGCATAACAGGTATAACCCAAAAAAGTTGTTTTAGTTTAGATCACTAGCTGTATGATGAACACAAATCTTGCTATGTAATTGGTCTCACCGGCTGGCAAGGAACTTGCTCCTCCAGACGTCACATTGAATGCTCATGCGCTCCAGCTGCTCGGCCGTCTGCGCCAGGCTCCGTCCCAGCACCTCATTCTCCAGGATCAGCTGGTTCTTCTCACGTGACAGACGCTCAAAGTGATACTGAAGATCATCACCCACAGAGGCCACCAGCAGCTTCTTCAGCTCACGGTTCACCTGTGGACACATCGACCAGACACCATCACCAAACACCACACACACACGCATCCACCAGACACCATCACCAAACACCACATACACACGCATCCACCAGACACCATCACCAAACACCACACACACACATGCATCCACCAGACACCATCACCAAACACCACACACACACACACACATGCATCCACCAGACAGCATCACCAAACACCAAACACCAAACACCACACACCACACACCACACACACACACACATGCATCCACCAGACAGCATCGCCAAACACCACACACACACACACACACATCCACCAAACACCACACACACACGCACACATGCATCCACCAGACAGCATCACCAAACACCACACACACACACACACACATGCATCCACCAGACAGCATCACCAAACACCACACACACACACATCCACCAAACACCACACACACACGCATTCACCAGACACCATCACCAAACACCACACACACGCACACACACCACACACACAAGACACCATCACCAAACACCACACACACACGCATCCACCAGACACCATCACCAAACACCACACACACACGCATTCACCAGACACCATCACCAAACACCACACACACAAGACACCATCACCAAACACCACACGCACACACACACACCAGACACCATCACCAAACACCACACACACACGCATCCACCAGACACCATCACCAAACACCACACACACACGCATCCACCAGACACCATCACCAAACACCACACACACACACCAGACACACACACGCGCGCATCCACCACACACACACACATGCATCCACCAGACAGCATCACCAAACACCACGCGCACACACGCATCCACCACACACACGCACGCGCGCACGCACCCACCAGACACCATCACCAAACACATGCATCCACCAGACAGCATCACCAAACACCACGCACACACACACACATGCATCCACCAGACAGCATCACCAAACACCACACACACGCGCACACACACCACACCAGACACCATCACCAAACACATGCATCCACCAGACAGCATCACCAAACACCACGCACACACACACACATGCATCCACCAGACAGCATCACCAAACACCACACACACATGCATCCACCAGACAGCATCACCAAACACCACACACACGCGCACACACACCACACCAGACACCATCACCAAACACATGCATCCACCAGACAGCATCACCAAACACCACACACACACACACACATCCACCAAACACCACACACACACGCATTCACCAGACACCATCACCAAACACCACACACACGCACACACACCACACACACAAGACACCATCACCAAACACCACACACACACGCATCCACCAGACACCATCACCAAACACCACACGGACACACACGCATCCACCAGACACCATCACCAAACACCACACGGACACCACCCAGACCCATCAAAACACACACACACACACACACACCACACACACAAGACACCATCACCAAACACCACACACACACGCATCCACCAGACAGCATCACCAAACACCACACACACACGCATCCACCAGACAGCATCACCAAACACCCCACACACACACGCGCACGCACGCACACACACGCATCCACCAGACACCATCACCAAACACCACACACACACGCATCCACCAGACAGCATCACCAAACACCACACACACGCGCACACACACCACACCAGACACCATCACCAAACACATGCATCCACCAGACAGCATCACCAAACACCACACACACACACACACACACACACACATCCACCAAACACCACACACACACGCATTCACCAGACACCATCACCAAACACCACACACACGCACACACACCCCACACACAAGACACCATCACCAAACACCACACACACACGCATCCACCAGACACCATCACCAAACACCACACGGACACACACGCATCCACCAGACACCATCACCAAACACCACACACACACACACACGCACACACACCACACACACAAGACACCATCACCAAACACCACACACACACGCATCCACCAGACAGCATCACCAAACACCCCACACACACACGCGCACGCACGCACACACACGCATCCACCAGACACCATCACCAAACACCACACACACACGCATCCACCAGACACCATCACCAAACACCACACACACACGCATTCACCAGACACCATCACCAAACACCACACACACAAGACACCATCACCAAACACCACACGCACACACACACACCAGACACCATCACCAAACACCACACACACACGCATCCACCAGACACCATCACCAAACACCACACACACACGCATCCACCAGACACCATCACCAAACACCACACACACACACCAGACACACACACGCGCGCATCCACCACACACACACACATGCATCCACCAGACAGCATCACCAAACACCACGCGCACACACGCATCCACCACACACACGCACCGGCGCACGCACCCACAACAATCACCAAACAGATCCACCAGACAGCATCACCAAACACCACGAACACACAATCCACCAGACAGATCACAAAACACACCGCGCACACACACCACAAGACACCATCACCAAACACATGCATCCACCAGACAGATCACCAAACACACGAAACACTGCATCCACCAGACAGCATCACCAAACACCACACACAATGCATCCACCAGACAGCATCACCAAACACCACACACACGCGCACACACACCACACCAGACACCATCACCAAACACATGCATCCACCAGACAGCATCACCAAACACCACACACACACACACACATCCACCAAACACCACACACACACGCATTCACCAGACACCATCACCAAACACCACACACACGCACACACACCACACACACAAGACACCATCACCAAACACCACACACACACGCATCCACCAGACACCATCACCAAACACCACACGGACACACACGCATCCACCAGACACCATCACCAAACACCACACACACACACACACGCACACACACCACACACACAAGACACCATCACCAAACACCACACACACACGCATCCACCAGACAGCATCACCAAACACCACACACACACGCATCCACCAGACAGCATCACCAAACACCCCACACACACACGCACGCACGCACACACACGCATCACCAGACACAACCACACACACACGTCACCAGACAGCATCACCAAACACCACACACACGCGCACACACACCACACCAGACACCATCACCAAACACATGCATCCACCAGACAGCATCACCAAACACCACACACACACACACACACACACACACATCCACCAAACACCACACACACACGCATTCACCAGACACCATCACCAAACACCACACACACGCACACACACCACACACACAAGACACCATCACCAAACACCACACACACACGCATCCACCAGACACCATCACCAAACACCACACGGACACACACGCATCCACCAGACACCATCACCAAACACCACACACACACACACACACACACACACCACACACAAGACACCATCACCAAACACCACACACACACGCATCCACCAGACAGCATCACCAAACACCCCACACACACACGCGCACGCACGCACACACACGCATCCACCAGACACCATCACCAAACACCACACACACACGCATCCACCAGACACCATCACCAAACACCACACACACACGCATCCACCAGACATCACCACCAAACACCACACACACACACCAGACACCATCACCAAACACCACACACACACCAGACACACACACGCGCGCATCCACCACACACACACACATGCATCCACCAGACAGCATCACCAAACACCACACACACACACATCCACCAAACACCACACACACACACACACATGCATCCACCAGACAGCATCACCAAACACCACGCACACACACACGCATCCACCACACACACGCATCCACCACACACACACACACACACACACACACACACACACACACACACACACACACAACACACGCGCACACGCGCACACGCGCACACGCGCACACGCACCCACCAGACACCATCACCAAACACATGCATCCACCAGACAGCATCACCAAACACCACACACACGCACACACACACACATGCATCCACCAGACAGCATCACCAAACACCACACACACACACACACACACACACACATCCACCAAACACCACACACACACGCATTCACCAGACACCATCACCAAACACCACACACACGCACACACACACACATGCATCCACCAGACAGCATCACCAAACACCGCGCACACACACCACACCAGACACCATCACCAGACACCGCACACGCATCCACCAGACACCATCACCAAACACCACACACACCATCACCAAACACCACACACACCATCACCAAACACCACACACACCATCACCAAACACCACACACACACGCATCCACCGGACACCATCACCAAACACCACACACACACACGCATCCACCAGAC
The DNA here is from genome assembly GCA_036877525.1 of Chromobotia macracanthus. NCBI lineage: Eukaryota > Metazoa > Chordata > Actinopteri > Cypriniformes > Botiidae > Chromobotia > Chromobotia macracanthus. The sequence continues at coordinate 326,995 of JAZGTH010000088.1, read as the reverse complement.
ACCATCACCAAACACCACACACACCAGACACCATCACCAAACACCACACACACACGCATGCATCCACCAGTAATTTACTTGATTTATTTGTAAAGTAACAAATTATTTATTTTCTAAGACGTCACTAACTGTGTCACTAATGTCACTAACTGTGACTAGTTTAGTGACACTACCAAACCATTTAGAACTATGTTTTAATAAAATAATAAGCAAGTTAAGGGGGGGCATCACCTCTGTCTGGACCCGCAGCTGGTTGGCTAGCCCCTCTTTATCCTGTAACAGACGACGTTCTGAGTTCTGCAGTTTCTCCAGGGCACTCCTGTAATCCAGGGGCTCTGGAGAGGGTGGGCGCTCTTCTCCATGCTGTAGTGATGCTTTATCGTCAGTGTGGGGCCCCACACGACTGCTCCGGCTAATGGCTGCTCTGGGAACGACAATCCTCACGGCCTGCACCTCTGTGCATGCTTCTCTGCTAACCTTCCCCAGGTGTAAGACTCCAGGTGACTGCGGGGATGCTACAGGGGTCCGTGGACTGTGCTTTGGAGTGGCGATCTTTGAGAGCACGGCCTCCACTGAGCTCTCAGGGGCCACCATCTGCTTGTCAGTTTCCATGCCATCACCGGGGCCTCGCACTGCCACGATGGCTAAATCTGAGACAAGTGTTTGTTTGGATGAGAGTGAAGATACACTGCACACCAGTGAAGCTCAGGTGATGTTTAGACTGTTCTGTGAATCAGGTATGTAAACAGATGATGGTTGGAGATTTAACTCACCTTTCATAACTTGAATAGACATTATTCACAGTTCTTCAGCCTGGCTTTTCAAACATTTACAGTCCAGATGAACCCTCTGTGAAAAATAACATTAACACAAGTATGTGAATAAACATTTCAAAAAGATTTTTTTAAAAATGAACACTACACTTTGACAGTGTATGGTGACCCAAGCTTGAAACGCGTCCTCTGCATTTAATCCGTATGTGTGGGCAGTAAAGACACGCACACAGCAGCGGGCAGCTATCACGGGGGAAGGTGTCTGTGGGAATCGAACCTGTGGCCTTTGAGTTACAAGTCCGCTTCTGTAAACATTAGGCCATGACTCCCCACTACGCCAATTCTGAGGCGTTCAACACAGCGACATTTACGCTTTAGCTCATTTATGTCCAAAAACTCTAGAAAGATAACATGTCAGAAAAACTTAAATTAGAAAGACAAATGTCTAAAATCACGCTTTTTGTGTTAATAGGCCCAATGTCTACCCAACAAAGACAAAATGAAAGTTAAACCCGACAGCTCGTTTAACTATCGTTAACAGAACTGGATAACGTCTACATAGTGCGTGTTTATGTAACTCTTAAAACGATGGTTTCCTCAGGTAATAAACGAATGTTGATCTACAGTTTTTGACCTTTATCGCTGTTTGTTTGTTTATTATTGTTGTGTCTGCCCTGCCGAAAGTAAACAAACAACCATTTATCAAAACCTGTTGTGTAAAACAGAGGCGTAAATCTAACGAAATCATAAAGACAATAACGAACTCACCAAACGTTAAATGCTGATTACTGGTCATGAATTCAGCCACGTACCGGACCGCGGAACCAGCGGAACGACGCCGAACCAATGAGAGATGAGATGATGAGAGCAGAACCAATGAGAGATGAGATGATGAGAGCAGAACCAATGAGAGATGAGAGATGAGATGATGAGAGCAGAACCAATGAGAGATGAGATGATGAGAGCAGAACCAATGAGAGATGAGATGATGAGAGCAGAACCAATGAGAGATGAGATGATGAGAGCAGAACCAATGAGAGATGAGATGATGAGAGCAAAACCAATGAGAGATGAGATGATGAGAGCAGAACCAATGAGAGATGAGATGATGAGAGCAGAACCAATGAGAGATGAGATGATGAGAGCAAAACCAATGAGAGATGAGATGATGAGAGCAGAACCAATGAGAGATGAGATGATGAGAGCAAAACCAATGAGAGATGAGATGATGAGAGCAAAACCAATGGGAGAGAAGCTGACCAATGAGCGAGGGCTGAAGAGCGCGGAACCGATGATTGCGGAACTGATGTGCTCAGAGCGTGTTTCTGGGGGGAGATTCTGTGTCCGGACACGCGTCAACTCGGATGTAGTAGAAGTGTAAGATATTACATACACACATATATATATATATATATACACCAATATATATATATACTAATGAGTAATATATATAATATATATATAGCCTGGGTAACGTTCGCTCCGCTCTGTTTATTTGTCATGGTAAATCTGTGGGTTATGTAAGATGAATCTAGCTGTTGACAGATAATTAAATGTACGTATGTGTTTTGTATCTCGGGTGTGTGAACAGGTGTGATGGGAGTTCACGGGCTGTGGAAGCTCTTGGAGAGCACTGGAAAACCCATCAACCCTGAGACACTAGAGGGAAAGATCTTAGCTGTCGGTATCCTTAACACCAAACACTGCTGGGGTTCACCTCATCCTCACTGACTGCTGTAATGTACAAAAAAACCTCAATGCCACTATTCTCAGTTTTCATGAGATTCACCCCTGAAGTACATTCACATTTATTCATTTAGCAGATGCTTTAATCCAAAGCAACATACAAATGAAAGAGCATTTTCCATAAGAGCAAGCAAGCCTAGTCTGCTTTAGAGTGCCATGTAAATAGCATTCTACATAAATATGGTAACATTCATTGTGTTAGCGTGGCCTCATAATAAGCAGTGGTCAGTGTGTATGAAGGAAGTCTTGTTTAGGGTGGTTCAGGTGTGTTTGGATCTGTAACTGAACATCACAGATATCAGCATCTGGCTGAATCAGGCAGTCAAAGGATTGCGGGATCGAGATGGAAACAGTGTTCAGAACGCTCATCTGCTCACACTCTTCCATCGTCTCTGTAAGCTGCTGTTCTTCCGGATCAAACCTGTCTTTGTGTTCGATGGAGATGCGCCGCTGCTGAAGAAACAGACGCTGGTGAGTTTCAAACACATGCAGGTGCACAAAGTGCTGATGGGCAACGTCTGTTTGATGTGGTCAGACATGAGTTATGTTCAGGGAATGTGGCTCCTGAGATCTTCAAATGTGTTCCTCAGGCACTCAGGAGACAACAAAGGGAGGAAATGACACGCCAGTCCAAACAGACCAATGAAAAACTGCTCCGGACCTTTTTGAAAAGACAGGCCATCAAAGCTGCTTTAGGGGATCAAAGGTACAAGCTAAATCACACATGCCTAACATTTTATTCCAGGTGTTTCCAGTCCTGCTCCCGGAGGGTCAGGGTCCTGCAGAGTTTAGCTCCAACCCCAAATAAACACACATGAACCAGCTAATCAAGGTCTTGCTTGGCAAACTAGAAACCTCCAGGCAGATGTGTTGCGGCAAGTGAAAGCTAAACTCTGCAGGACACTGACCTCCAGGAGCGAGTTTGGACACCTATCGTTCTGTTCATTTGAAATAATGTGGTTGCAGTCAGGAGGCAATTCCTAGCCTCTCCTCCATCAGACGAGATGAGACGGATGACATGTATGTTCTGCCTGCACTTCCTGTTGATGAAGAGAAAGAGCAGAGCAAGTGAGATCAGAGGAAACAAACAAACACACACACATAATGTAGGAAAATATTTTCATCTGTATCTTCATAAATTCTCTTTCTTGTTTCTGTAGTTCAGAGGAGGAGATGGAGAGAGATGAAGAGCACTCTCTGCAGAGCTATGGCAGTTTTCAGGTGAGCTGAACCAATCACAGCAGAGCTTACAACAGTTTGCAGATGAGCTGAACCAATCACAGCAGAGCTCACAGAATCTGTAACAAATCAAAGCGCACATTCTGTGACTGTGTGTGTTTAACAGGAGGTCTGTGAAAACCCCAATGCTGTCGACATCAATTCAGAGGAGTTTTCACTCTTGTCACCAGAAATCAAACACGAAATTCTGAAAGAGATGAAAGAGTTCAACAAAAGACGCCGAACGCTGTACCACAAACCTCCAGAGGTACAACAGACCTGCCAGATACTGAAGTCACATTGGCTGTTATCTTTTTAAATGCATCTGTGCACATTAAATCTGGGTTGCAACATTTCTCAGTCATGTTTCCCACTTACATCGTACAAAGCAGTGGAATTCTGGAAATATTCAGAAATATTATGGGAAATTTTTAGGATTGTCAAAGGAATTATTTAGAAATTTGGGGTAATATTTACAAACTGTATCATATACAAACATTAATATAAACATAAGCTTCCTTGACTCGTTTTTATCTGTGTGTCATAATTCCCATATATTTCCATAAATTCCTGAAATTTTGCAACTCTACATCCACCTCATTTCCTGCCCGTTCTCTAATGTCAAAAATAACATAATAAATTAGGATATTTTCTAGTAATGTTTTGATTATTGTATAACAGTGTGACTGTCATCTGTTGTTTACATATATATTCAATGGCATTGACACGTTGTTAGATTATATTTCCTCATCCCATTTGTTTGTGGTTTGTCAGCGCTCAGGTGAGTTTTCACAGTATCAGTTAGCTGGTCTTCTGCAGAGGAACAAGCTGAATCAGCGTTTGGAGAGTGTGGAACAGGAAATGAGTCATCGCAGCTCCGGGGGGGTGGAGCGGCAGCAGGGCGAGGGGACGCAGGAAGTGGAGGTCCGGCGTCTGGTCTCAGAGGACTCTTCTCATTACATCCTCATTAAAGGTCATAATAATGACACTAATATCACATCTGAACATCATTATTGAGCACAACACAGAATGATGTTCTGTTGTTCTTCAGGGTCTCAGAAGGCTGCTAATGCTGAAGACAGACAGTGGACTCCAGCGCTGTGGTCCAGCTGCCCATGGGACAGGAGGGAGATACCAAGGGGCAAACCTGAGCCGCTGTGGAGACCTATCACAGAGAATGACAACAAGCCACCTCCTTTCTCGACACCAAAACAGACATGTGCTGAGGGCCAACAGCCATCAGAGGACGCCCCTCCATCTCCTCGCACCCTACGGGCCATCCAGAGCGCCATGATGGACTCCACTTCTGAAGATGATGATGATGATGATGATGGTGAAGCAGTCACTACGACAGTCTCGAAATGCCACACAAACAGGAAACGCATCATGGAGAGCAGCTCGGAGGATGAGGGCCAACAGACAGACAGAAGCATTGTTCCTGATGACTCTGAGGTCACTGGAGATGGAGGCTTTTCACCCAGAACGTTGCAGGCCATACAGGAAGCTTTAGGAGCTGGTGGAAATTTCACCACAACTAAAACTATGGAGCAGAAGGACCTCAGGATCAGATCGGAGGAAGAGACAGAGGAGGTTCTTCAAATCAGGAGTACAGCTCTCCAAAGGGAAGATCTCAAGAAGGAAACTTCTGTTTTGACTCCTGGTGTTTCCTCACAGACAGTGCTTTCAGAATCAGATGAGAAAACTGTGTCAGTTCATCTGTGGAGCACACATCACATTCTCACCTCATGTTCTCAGCCCAAAAGCCCAAAAGACACACGAGAGCCAACAGATGTTCCAGAGGATGGAAGAACCCAGAGAATCTCTTCTGATCAGACACCTGTGAATACTGATGGAGGTCTGATGGATGAGAAGAACAGTGAGGTTGTTGTGAAGACTGAAGATGAGGAGGAAACCAGCAGCTCCGAAGGTACAAACACAGATGTCTGATCTCTGATTGCTTTTCTAGATGATTTAGATGTTTTTACTTGGAAACAGAAGACATATGGTGTTTGATGCAGTCTCACTCATCTTAGTGTGTTTTTGACAGAGAGTTTTATTGAGGTGTCTTGTGCAGAGGAACCTCACAACGAAGTAGAAGAATCAGCCAATCTGATCTCATCAGATGACGTGGATGTGCAGGAAGCAGAAAATGAGGAGAGCACAGAGGAAGATCTGAGTGCTGGAGACCCACATCAGATAAAGCTGTCAGAAAGTGGACCTGCAGGAAAGTGGGATGATATTGCTGTGGTAAGCGTTTATCCTGCAGAGACCAGAGCAGCCAGTGAAGGTGTTAATGAAGAAGATTGTGTGTGTGCGTGTGTATAATGACGTGTATAACAATGTAAACATGGTTCACGAGGACAATCACTGTGTCATCATAAACCAAATGGTGTTTTTATTTTAAAAATGCTGAGAGTTGAGCTGATGAATGTTCTCCTGCAGGAGGAGCTGGTGCAGTTGGACAGAGATCTTCAGGAGGAACAGATGAGTCTGAAAGATCAGCAGCAGCAGAAGGAACGCAGCAGCACTTCAGTCACAGGACAGATGTGTCAGGAGAGTCAGGTCAGAACATTACCTGTGTGCATGTTTGTTTAACCATATACACATACAAATTTATACCCAAACGTTATATTGTTTATACCTAGCTGTGTATTACAACAATAGTCTATGGAATGTCGTTTTAGACAATTAGATAAGAGGTTAGATATTTAGATAAAGTTAAAGGTTTGGTGATGTTTAAAATTTCAAGGTTTCAGTGTAAATTGATCCAGCATCACTTGACCTTTCATGTTTCACGCAGCAAGTGTCATCCGGCTGTTTATCATGTTTAATCTGATATTGTTCTACATGTGCGATCAGTCTCATCACAGTATGTCATGTAGATACTGACAGTTCACACTGTGCTCACTATACATACTCTAGAAATAGTGTCTTCCATACTGCTTGTACTGTTGCTGTAGTATGCATACTAAGACCTCCTTATGTGACCTGCTTATGTGACCTGCTTAACTGTGTCTGGTATGAAACAGAAGCTGTTTTCTGTTCTCTGATTGGCTGTCAGGAGCTGCTGCGTTTGTTTGGTGTGCCCTTCATAGTGGCGCCCATGGAAGCTGAGGCCCAGTGTGCCACTCTGGAGCGTTTGGACCAAACGCATGGCACCATCACTGAGGACAGTGACATCTGGCTCTTTGGTGGACGTCAAGTCTACAAGAACTTTTTCAACCAGAACAAGTATGTGGAGCACTACCAGTACATGGACATGCAGAACCAACTCGGTGAGAACTGTAGCTCATGTATGATTTTGAGGTTTGTTTTAGAGAAATTTACACAGGTGTTGTAATGTAGGCCTGGACCGGATTAAGCTGATAAACCTGGCGTACCTGCTGGGCAGTGACTACACTGAGGGCGTTTCCGGGGTGGGTTATGTCACAGGGATGGAGATTCTGAATGAGTTTCCGGGTCCTGGATTACAGCCACTGCACGAGTTCAGGTCACAAACACACCATTTCACATAATACAGCTCAAAACAGTAAACCAGTATTACTAAACTATTTGTTCTGACTGTGGCAAGTCAAAAAACTATGCTTAATGTTGTTCTAAATTGATATGAAGATGTGTCGTCTTGTCTGTTAATAACAGCTCTATCTGCCACGATATATATTACCTATTTGGACACGACTCCCCCTGTGCTGTGTTCAATTGATACAGCAGATGTTCTGGTGGGGTCTCGGATGTTTTCTGGAGATGTTCTGCGGAGGTTTCTGATGAACATGAGAAATGTTCAGAGAACATTAGAGATTTCCACAGAACATCAGAGACCTTTAGAGAACATTTGAGTTCTGATGTTCTTTGAAGGTTTTTCATGTTCTCTGAAGATCTTTGCTGTTCTCTGGAGATTTCTGAAGTTCTGTGTTTAATCGATTCAGTAAGTGGTGGACTGAAGCTCAAGAGAAGCAACTAGCTGCTAATCCCAAAGACACAAAGGTAAAGAGGAAACTTAGAGATCTACAGCTTCATTCTGGTTTTCCCAACCCAGCAGTGGCTCAGGCTTACCTACAGCCCACCGTGGACCAGTCAGATGCCTCGTTCAGCTGGGGCCCCCCACACCTGGAGCTCATAAAAGAATATCCTTTGGTTATTTGTACTTCAGTTGGTTCGCGATATGATTTTAAAATGTTCAGTTGTTTTTCTTAACGAGTCATAAGTTTTGTCAAAGGCATTTTGGGTGGAACAGCAGAAAAACAGAAGATATTTTGCAGCCTGTACTGAAGCAGATTTATTCTCAACAGGTGAAACATTTATTCACACCAATAATCCCCCAGTTTTTATTCATCTTAACATGGAGATTTACTTACTTAGTAACTTAGACGCATTAGGTAATTTGTTGTGTGAATAAAGTTTTACACTTATAGTAAACAGTGCTGTGGAGGCTTGGGAGTAGTGAACACTGTACAGTAGCTCACTATATAGTACACACTGACTTGCACTGAGTGCTGTGATAGTTCAAAACTAATGTCTGAACATTTCATGTATTTTCTATAAATAATAATAATAATATAGTAAAATATAAATACCACAATCAATAGTAAATTACATAATGTACATAAAATACATAATGACATAAATGCTTCAAAATACTGGAGGCTGAACTGAGACTGACTGTGTGTGCAGACGCAGCTGCGCATCGATTCGTTCTTCTGTCTGGAGCAGCAGGAGAGGCAGAGTATTCGCAGTCAGCGTCTGCGTAGAGCTGTCACCTGCCTGAAGAGGAAAGAGAGAGAAGAGATGGAGGAAGTGTCCTCTCCCTCTAAAAAGAGTCATAGCCGAGAGTCTGATCAGGAGAAGGATGAAGCTGCCGGGCTGTTAGCCGGAGGATTTATAGCCAGACCTGCAGATGAGGAGGGGATGAGGAGCGAGAAAGTGGGCGGAGTTACTCAAGACAAGAAGTTGGTGTCAATGGGGACGGAGTCAAGCAGCTCCAGCTCAGAGGATGAGGCAGAACATGGATGGGGTGTTGCTATGGTTACAGCACGCTCTGTGTTCAAGGGGAAGATGAGAGGAAGACGGGCTGGAGGAAGAGGAAGAAGCAAAAACAAATGATAACATCCAAACTCAGAATATGAATTTATTAAACTAGAAATGTTTATATGTAAAAAAGTTTCATAAAAAAAGCTTAATTATGAAGTGTCTGTGTGTTTGTTAGTACGTGTTTTGTATATATCATTGAATTAAAATGTGTTGTGTAAGACTTTTGTAACTGCTTCACGTCAGAGTCACAAAGATCTATAAATCCTCGGCAGTAGAACAACATCCTGTGTCAATGTTTAATCAGAATCTGAAGACTCACTGTTCTCTACTTCAGTTTTAGCTTTTCTGATCATAAATCTGCAGAAAAAGTGGTTGATAGAATTATATTTAAAGTGCTTTTCACAATTCAAAGTGTTACAGTGCAGTGAAATGGCATGAGCTACACAGAGAGATCGAGACAGTATCATATGTCTGAGAGACAGCAAATCAGGAAGTGACCCTGTTTCATCACCTGTAATGTAAAATGCAGTGTTACACAGAAGTTCACTGAAAACTACATTTCACTGTAAAGGTTAAAGGGTCTCAGCTGTTCTCAGGTTATGATTAAAGAGTTATTATGAGCTTAACCAAAACACACTCTAAATTCCTGTTTCCAGGCCTGCAGCCACAGAATGACACTCCCTCATCTCTCAGTTATGTTGCGTTGTAATCTGCCCTGTTAGTGTGTATGTGTGTGTGACAGATTCATGGCCTACCATGTCTCCATGTGTTTTCTGTTACTCTGTATATCGGTCACAAAGACGGCTTTCCTTTCTCTATCTGACCTGCAATCACAACTGCTGCTGTCAATCACCCGAGACGCTGTTCAAGTGCAGCACAAGAGTTAGTGAAAGTGCACAGACCAATGAGAGTGAGTCCAAGACACCCGTCTGAAGTTGAACTTATAAGGAATTCAAACACAAGAGCCAGAAATGGAGCAGCAGGAATTTGAAGTTAAGGGTGGGTGAAAATCTGTTTTCTACAGTTTTACTTTATAGAAACAGTTTAAGTGACGTGAGTGCTGTACTGTACTGGTGTCTGAACAACACAACAAACATTTACACAAAAGACAAACGTGTCACGTTTTATCTTGTTTATGGTAAAGATATTTCTGTGAAAAATCAAAAAAGCCGCTGTTATAAATCACAATAGCACCTGTTATATAACATCACATCTGTCTGCTGGCAAATCAAAAAAAGTTCTGGAGCAAAATTGTGGATAAAGAATGTGACACCTACAGTGCGGGTCTCATCACTTTTAATGCTTAGATGACAGTCATGTATGTTTACACACACTGCATATCAGTTGTGTTCATTTTCTTTTTCATCCGTGAAAACATTTCACAACACCGGGTCTGTGAAAGGTACTTAAACCTTCAGAAATAATGTTTATCCACCTCAGGAGGTCAAACTAGCTGTTTTAATTTATTTCATATAAGGTCTGCAAGATTTGTAACTCTGTTACCAAACTTTTGGTGTCTTAGAGTTTTAAACTAAAATGAATTTATTTTATTATGGTTTGTACAATTTTATTTTATAGCCATTAACATTAAATGAAATGGTGAAAATCACTGACAATAATATGAAAATACATCATTTTAATTATGTATTTTCATTTATTTCTCTTTGAGATAAAATGACTAACAAATAATAACTTTGGTATGAGGGTTAAATAGTTACAATTTGTGTAAAATCTGAGGAAATGGACTGAAGATTTCTTTTTTACCTTTTTCCAATCTGCTGTAGAAATGATCCAGTTGATGTTACTTCCTGTGAGTCAGCACTTGATGTAATTTCAATCCTGTTTATTTGTTTTAAAAGAGGGAAAATCTTTCAGTAACAGGGTTGAATGCAAAAACAAAATCTAAAACTCTGTTTTTACATTCCCAAGCTTTCTGCTATTTTGTATCAGTACCACAGCAGAACATTAGCAAATATGTGCAGGAAATGTTTCTGGTAGAAGTTTTAAAAAGTGTTTTTTGCACGTTCTGTCTGCAGAAGCCTCAGCAGATGCTGAACTAGCAGCAGAGATCATGAAGAGACATTTTTGTCCGTCACTAATCAAAACGCAGGCATGGGAAGGGTTTATCTTTGCCGACATGAAGATTAAGATCACAGAATCCACAGACTGCTACGGCGCTGTGCTGTGGCCATCCGTATGTATCTGCATTCAAATACTAAAAACTATGAAGGAAAAACTGCCCTGGTTAAAGTTAATAGATGTGACTTCCTCTGTAAGGCCATGGTGCTGTGCCATTTCCTGGACACTCACCGGGTTGATTATAACCTCATGGATAAGAACATCATTGAACTGGGAGCTGGGACTGGCCTTGTTACCATAGTAACCAGCCTTCTAGGTAAGCGTACATTTAGCAGATGCTTTTATCCAAAGTGGAGGAAACAAAGAGGAAAACAAAGAAGCAATAAATCATAGCTTCTGTGAAAACATTCTGTGATGTTTTCATCAGTTGTTTGTAGACCAGAGGTCCTCAGTCTGATGGTACTGTTACTATTGTTCTTTATGTCCAGGTGCAAAGGTGACGTCCACAGATTTGCCAGATATACTCGGCAACCTGAGGCACAACATTACCCGCAACACCAGGGGGCGCTGTCGGCACGAGCCGCGGGTGATGGAGCTCAGCTGGGGCCAACAGCTGGAGGAGCATTTCCCACGAGACACCTGCCAGTACGACTATATCATGGCAGCAGATGTGGTGTATGCTCACCCTTATCTGGATGAGCTGATGGAGACCTTCCTGCACCTGTGTTCTGATAACACCATCATTTTATGGGCCATGAGGTTTCGCTTGGATCCAGAGAACGGTTTTGTGGACAGATTTGAGAAGCTCTTTCACCTGCAGGAGCTTTATGATCTGCCCAGTCTCAGTATAAAGCTGTACAGAGCACAGAAGAGACACAAAGACACAGCCTAGACTGTGTTTACAGAAGCCACAGTGTTGGATTGCCTAATTTATGTCTGACCTTGTTGTTTACAACCTATAGTCAACATGAAATCAAACCTCTTTACTGTCTTTATATACATTCCAGGGCTGCATTTCTCCAAAGCATCATAAGCCTGAGTACATTGTAAAACCATTAGCACCCTGTGATGTCACTGTGATAACTTCTGCCTTATGATGCTTTGGACAAATGTAACCCTGGTTTTATTTTGCACGTTATTCCAAAGTACACAACATTGTCCTCTGAATCTGTCATCACAATGTAATGAAACAATCAGCAGTCAAACACGTATTTTGACATTGTTTTCAGACATCTGTTGTAGGTAATGCAGTCATTTAAAATCTAGTAATGAAGGCAGTAATTTAAAGCTGGCTAACTGCAATAATCGAACATGAAGATGGATTTCAAAAGTAATTATTAGCATAAAGATGCTGCGGAGAAAGTCAGAACTTCTGGAGGGCCACAATCCTCCAGATTTTGTCTTCAGCTCATGCACACCTCAGTCAGCCGATAAAGATCTTCAGGACTAAATGAAGAATACAGGCAGATTTGCTCTGGCAGTAAACTTGACTTTCATCCTGTACATCCTCCTCAGTGAGTGCTGATGTTTCAGGATGAAAGTACATCCCCACAATCCCCTGTGAACTCCGTACTGACCACTCCTGATGGATATCATCCAGGCTGTCCTGCATATTTTTCTCACTCAATATCCCGTTTCACTATCACGTTATGGCAGGGCTGTTTCTAGAATTCACAGAGACCAGCACAAAATGCCAGTATTGGGCCCCAGACACCCATCAGTTAGACATATACAGAGCGGCTTTTCGTCATGGGCCCCTTGTCACATTCCCGGCTGTTTCCTTGTAATGGTCCTGCATTATAAAAATAAATTTATGTTAACTGAGCAAAAAACTCAAGTCCTGTAAATGTGGTTTTGTCATGAGGTGAGTATGTTTGGTCTGGAGAGTAATCAGCAGGATTGTTATATTTTAATGTGATTGTTAATTAATTACGTTTGAAGTTGACAAATTTTTAAGCTATTAACATTTTTTGTTGACTTCACCTCTGATGATATATATCATGTTTCTCACTGTAAGATTTCAACACACTGTAAGAGTTCATCAAGAAAACACCAATCATCAGTTCTCACTGCTGCTCCTTATTTCATCTCCTGTTGAGTGTCTGAGCAACATTCCTGACGTGCAAAACAAATCTAGAATGTAGCTGGTTTCTGTTTATCTGCTACTGTGACGCCCCATACTAACGTACATTCAAACCCAGTTTCATTTCTGATGTTTGCGCAGCTGCCGGGTGTTTGTCACACCCTCTCAACATCTGAAATCAGTGAAACATCAGAGCTCTAAGTTAAGTCTGTGTTCCTCCTGACTAACTGCACGTACAGCTAACAGATAAAAAAACATGTTTCTGCTTTGGTTTCTCTGGACAGAAGCCCACCTGGAAACATAATCTCCTGATGATTTACTGGTGAGATATCTGATCTTACCATCATGTGTTCAGTTCACCCATCATAACATGAAACAAACATGTTTACACAAACCAAACAATGTATGTCTGGAGTTAACTGAAGAAATCTGCTAATTTCAGTCATAAAATGAGATGATTTTACAACCACTGTGTGCTAAATGGTGTAAATGACTTAATGATGTCATGGGTGCCAGGGCAGCAGTATCAAGCCCTACATGGACACGTTTGATAGCGCCTGATTCCAGAGGGTTTTGACAATCATTCAGGAAACAGGAGAAGATCCAGACAGAACTTAGGGCCAGCGGCTGGACGAGGGTCAGGGTTAACCAGTCTCAGTCAGCTCATGTAATGTGTGTTATATTGGGTTTCCCTTCTGCTGAATCCATTTAGTACATACCAGCAGCCTGGAGAATGTGGGAGGGAAATCAGTAACAAACAGTTAAAGGAAATATGACCAGGTCAAGTTTCACTCCAGAATCAAAAGGGAAAAATGAATGTATGTTTTGCAAAAACAGAATAAAGCCTTTATTTAACGTCATTACGTGTCTTGTATGAAGACATTACTTTACATTACTGTCACAATGTTAAAAAATGAAATCTTAATGCCCAAGAGTAAGTTTTAGTTACTTTAAGCAAAATATGACCCAGCCATGTTTCAAAACATTCATGTAAAAGATAAAAATATATGTGCAATTTACTATATCACAATATATAATCACAATATATGCCAAATCAGTTATAAATTCAAACTGGTTGCATTCAGAGTCAGAGCTGTTGTTCTGTGATCAGTCATGTGTAGATCACACATGTAAAGCAAAGAAACAATCATTTCTCTAATTAGCACAAATGCAACAGTCATAACGTAGTAGAGAGAGAATTGTAGAGCTGTCATGAGTCAGATTAATCTACCTAACCTTAACCATAATCTACCACAGTATACAGTATCGGTTTACTACATAACTGGATAGCAGTCAGAGCACAGACATTCAGAATATCTTGTTATATCACAGCTTCATCGTTCACCTCATTGTGCCAACAAAAGCTTCAAACTGCTTCCTTAAATAGGCGAGCTCCTCTCATCTCATGTTTGCGAGGATGTCTATAAGGGCTCCTCTGCTTCATGTATCTACAGCTAAATATAACTCATGTTAGTGTCACACTGGATGCTGGGAGGTTATATCTGAAGATGCACTTGTGTCAGGAAGAAATCACAGCAGCTTACAACATTTGCAGCAGGTTTGACAGACTCTCATCAGCTGAGATCTGAGTGGAGCTGAGGAGCTGTTCTCTGGAGCAACAAACCAAAACAGTAAGACTGAACCGATGTCAACAGGCCTCTTCACAATCTGAAAACAGAAAAATGTTACTTTTCATTGCCTTATTTTTATTACATTGTCCTGAATATTAAAGGACACATTCAAAAACATTTGAAAGTATTTTGTTATTTCATCTTTGTTGATTGTTTCATTTGGATACATACTAATACTAACACATACCAATGTGACAAAACTGATGTTTTGAAAAAAAAAGAAAATCTGATTAAATCAGCAGGAGTTTTTTAATCAGGAGTAACAGATTATTATCTTTTTTCAATGAATGTGTTTTATTGAGCAGATATCTGCATGGATTGTGCAGAAGACACAGACAAAGAGAAGCAAGAGGGTTTGTAACACAAACAGTTTTGTTTCATGTTGAATAATGTCATGGAAGAGCAGCTTCTCTTCCTCACCCATCTGTGAAGGTCTGAATGATGAAGACACTGAGTTTGATTTGTAATGCTGATCAGACACTCAGGTCCTGCAGTTTAAGCCCGTCTGGAGGCCCAGTGTTCTCTCCACCATTGGAAAGGAGATTCATTATTTTGCTGGTCATGAGATCAAGATCTGGGAATCTCTCGACTCGTTTGGGTCCATCATCTGGCCAGCAGTGAGAACATTAACTTATTACATATACAAGGAAGCATTTGAAATATTTGAAGGTGATGTGTGTAATTTTTCCACTTTTATACCTTATATCCAAGTTTACTCTCAGCTGTGATTAATTCCCTGGTGGTTTGACTTTCTGAGTGTAAATAAACATTGAGCAGAAGGGCAGATGAAGTGTTTGATAAATTTTGCAAAAATTACTTCACCTTCATTGCTAATATTTTTCACTGACTGATGGCAATTGTGACAGATTTTGTAAATGATTTGCAGGCTATGGGTCTCTGTCGCTTTCTCGAGTCTAATCAACAGATGGTTGATCTTCCTGACAAGGCTGTGCTGGAGATTGGAGCTGGAACGGGTCTTGTGTCTATAGTGGCCAGTTTATTGGGTCCGTAGTGCTGAAGATTATTTCCAAACTGCTAAATATCATATCTTTTTTATCGTATCAGTTTTATATGTGTATAGTCTTCTCCAGGCGCTTGGGTAACAGCGACTGACCTTCCTGAAGTCCTCGGGAACCTCAGATGCAACTTGTCTCGGAACACAAGAGGTCGTTGCAGATACACTCCTCAGGCTGCAGGGCTCTCCTGGGGTCATGAGCTGGATAAGACCTTCCCTCAGTCAATCTACAGATACGACTATGTCCTGGCAGCTGATGTTGTCTATCATCATGACTACTTGGCTGAATTACTGATCACCATGAGGCACTTCTGCCAGCTGGGCACGACCCTGATCTGGGCCAATAAGATCCGTTTTGAATCTGACCTAGTGTTTACAGAGAACTTTAAAAGAACCTTCAATACCACCCTGCTAGAAGATACTGGAGACATGAAGATTTACTCTGCCACCATGAAAGAAAAGAGTGGAGGAGTGACATCAGAAGTGATCGAGAAAGTTATGAAGCAGGAATCAAAGACTGTTAATGTGGACGAACAGCAGGAGAAATTCCTGACAGATCAGAGGTTTATAGAAGAGACACAGAAACATGTAAAGCAGGATGTAAGAGGAAAAGAAGAGCTTCAGGCAGACATGGAAGCAGAACAGAGTGATGTGAAAGACCAAGAGACAATGAAACATCTGAAAAGCATCAAAGATGATAAAGACTGTGAATCTGAGGAAAGTGAAGATGAAGATGCTGAGAGAAACTCTGAATCAGATTCAACAGAAAAAACATTTACAGAGCACAAATGTGGTCAGTGATTCAATGAATCACTTAACAGCAGTTAGTGAATCAGAAGTGAGTCAGTTAAGTAGCTGCACTCTGATCTGATCTTCTCTTTCAGAGATGGAGAGACAGCAGGACTATCACAGGACATGGGCACCTACTGTTTACTACATACCAGGAAAGGAAATCTACTATTTCTTAGGGCAGCAAATCACAATTCAGGAATCCATTGATTCTTTTGGTGCTACTCTCTGGCCAGCGGTGAGTTTCCCTGAAATTAATACTGAAATGTAAATAATTATTATTGTTATTATTATTATGAAACAATATAAAGACAGATTAATTATAACACCTAATCATGCAAATTCACCATGGCAACCACCCCCCACCTGACACACCCAATTATGCACCCTCACCATGACAACCACCCCTCATCTGACACACCCTGTGATGTACGAGTACAACTGAAGAAATATCTATAAAGTAAAACTCATTTGTTCTTTCACACAGGCAATTGCACTGTGTAGATTCTTGGAAACTGCAGAAGGTCGACAACAAATTAATTTATTTGACAGATCAGTTCTTGAGCTGGGAGCTGGAACTGGCCTCCTGTCAGTTGTAGCTACACTGCTGGGTGAGTCTTGCTGCTGTTAAAGCAACAGTTCATTCACATATTAAAACACTCATCTTTCAAACCATAATGACTGACTTCTGTGCAACACAGATGGGATGTTTTGACTGAGCTCTGCAAATGCCAACAAAGGTTGAAAATATTCATGATTTTTAAAGATATACACGAGGAAAAGATCCATCATCAGACTCAAACCTCATCACAAATTTGTCACGTGACTTCAGATGTGTAATGTAGCACGAGTCACTTCCATTAAGTTTTTTGTCCTGTTGAGAACTTGACAGATTCAGTCCCCAATATGACAAAATATTTTGCTAAATAACTTTGAATGATATTTTGCCCTTTATATTTTGGCATTTAGAAAGCCTTTATTGACCCAATAAAGTCGTTTGGATTACGTTTATGATGGATGGATGTGCTTTTTGGGACAAAATAATGAAATCATTCACTGGAATTTTAAAGCTAGAAAGAGTCAGGATATCATTAAACACAACTCTGTGTTCAGCTGAAAGTCATATTTTCTAAGATGCCTTGAGGGCAAGTCATTTATGGGCAAAATATTATTTTTAGGTGAAATTATTCTTTAAAAAGTGTCAGCCATATGGTTTAAACAACACAAATGTGAAAAGATGGCAGATTTATCATGTTTGGATGAGTTAATCCTTTAATGCTTTAAGATAATCACTGAAAATTGCTCGGTTACTCCTTTTATTTCAAGGTCTCTTTGTTACTGTGTGTAATTGTACATTTAAGTACTGAGAAATATTAACACCACATGCACTTACAACAGGGTTAGGATTAGGGCTTGGTTTAGGGTGAGTGTGTGTATTATGCATTATTTACTGTTATAGTAAGTACATGTAGGGTGTGTAACAAAGACACAGTTAAATAAAGTGTTATCAACTGCTCTATAGGTGCAAAACTCACAGCCACAGATCTGCCAGAGATTCTAAGTAATCTGACATGCAACATCAACAGGAACACCAGAGGGCGCCGGAGACATGAGCCACTGGTAACTGAATTATTTTGGGGTCACAGGCTGGAAGAGACCTTCCCCAGGTCTGCACATCATTACGATTACGTGTTGGCCACCGACGTGGTTTATCACCACGACTTTCTGTCTGAGCTTCTGGTCACCATGCGTCACTTCTGCCAAAGAGAAACGACTCTGATCTGGGCAAATAAAATTCGGTACCAAACAGACCTGCTGTTTATTGAGAACTTTCAGAAAACGTTTCATACCACATTATTGACAGAGATGGATGAGGTGCGGATCTACTCAGCTACCATCAGAAGAACATGAAACAAGATTGGGAAAAACAAACTGCAAATAAACTATGAGGAGTCACCAGCTACATGAAACAGGAAATAACAATGCCCAAGCAGGCCAAATTAAACACTGTTACATCCCAAATGGTCTTTTAGACATGCTAAAGTCTCTTTATCTGCGGTCAAACTGTGCAGCAGATGAGATGCTGAATTTGGCTCAACAATTTAAACAAAACTGGAACAATATTGTGACAGGCAATCTTTGCAGCTGGATCTTTGAAGCTTATGGCAGTTTCTGCACTGGAGAACATTGCTTCTGGCAATGTTTTACCTGAGAGGTAGTTTCAATTGTGTTCTTACAAACAGTAGCTGAAATTCCTGCATAGTGCACCTTTAATCTAGAGTAGTATGTGCAGCTGAGATTGGGAGCACTCTGGTGTCAGGTACAGTCAGTCTATTTGCTAAATCCAGTGACTAGAAACACTATTGGACTTTAGCAGTCAATGACTATTGGCTTCCACATTACCATCAATACAAGAGAACCGTTCATAAGTTCCTGAGTGCCAGCAGCAGAAGAAATAACCACCCTTCAACATCCCAACACAATCTGCTCTCAAACACTAACTCAAGCTGCAGATGAAATCCCTCTTACAACGTTAAATAAACACTCCCTGCTCCACAATGATCATATTCACAGCAAAACTTTCTTCAGATTTTCTGGTCCATGTGTCCCTTCTGCCAGTCTGAAGCACCTGGCTTCTGGGATGTCCAGACATCATGGTATTATCATTATGACATGAGGAGGACGTTTAAGGAATCCAGACTGACTGCACACTGTTATTTTCAAGTGATCAAAACAAATGATCTCATATCACCGGTAATACCACATATAATCAAATATTGTATATTAGCTCATAAACTTTAATAATGAAGTGCTTCATTTAAGTCGGGTTGGAAAACCCAATGTCAAATACAGTGAGATTTGTCTTTAGCATGCTGGCAGAGCAGACTGTACCTGAATAAAAGCTTATTTAAAATTCTCTCAAAAAAGCAGATATTAACAATTGAGCTTTGCACGTAACATTTCAATGTTTTGCATATGAACATAGAAAACCATGAAACAAGTAACTTCTATATTTCAACTTTAGCTATTAAAATAACTTATCAATGCATCCAAAAATGAGCAAAACATTGTCAGTTCCAGATATTTTTATTCAGAGTCTTTATTATTTGGGACATTTACTGTGATACTAAAATAACCAGCTGTTACTTCTGAACCAAGTTATAGATATAAAATAACAACCACATTCTATGAATGAAATTAAAATGCATTTAAAATATTGCATTACCTAGTTTTCATTTTATACTTTATAAATACAAGACATTCATAAATATATCTGAAGATATTCAAAGGCTTTTGAAACAGAATGTTACGCAACTTCCCAAAGAAAGTCAGTGTTGGACGGGACTCAGGACTGCATGTAAGGCCATAATTAAAGGTGATGCTAAAAACTGTACACACACACAAAATTAAACAGAATGGAGTGGGAAGATCTGAACACATTTCCAAACCAAATCAGAAGCCCACAGCTGAGAAACTGCCTCTGGAAAATAGGAAGTGACATCACGTCAACAGGTATTTGTCCTTTGACACTGTATATTAATAAACATATAACACTGGCGATCCTCGCATTCAAGCGTCCCATCTTCTTTACACACACAAACGCATTCAAAAACAATAAAAATTAAACTCGCATCTAATCTCTGTGCTACAGAAAACAAAACATGGATGATTTTCAACAAAACAAAGCAAAACTCTATTAGAATGCAACATGACACATGATGTGACTTGTGTCTTTAGAAAACATGCATACAATTGATTAGTGTATAGTTCAAACTGAATAATAATAATACATATTTGTATATATTACCCCAAAACTAGAAGAAAAAAATGTAATTATTTGCATAAAACTGAGGGCTATTAAGATAATAATATATAGTTCAAACTGTGGAGTGAACTGTAAGACTTTTGTAAGGGTCATGTGATGACACATTTAATCACAACTGTAAAGCAACCAAGTTCATATTGCCTTGAAGTTAGAACTGTGTGTTACAATAATGTATATATTTGTACAGAAGCGTCTTAGGGTCTCCACCTCTCTGATGTTTTGCTTCTGCCACAGAACATTCCAGATCCAACAGAAGCCAAACAAAAGCCAGTTCAAAGAACTTTCCTGCTGCTGAAGGAAAAGTCCATTTCAATGAACGATATACTTGATTATATAGTTTTTCCCTGATGAGAAGACAAACACTGAAGCCACACATCTGCTGAAGCTGTGAGACATCAGTGTGTGTGTGATTAAATATCTCATCAGTCCAGCACTGTGATCAGCGAGCACAGATCAGCAGATCGCAAGGCATCATGGGATTAATGAAAGCTGAGGTGACTGGTTTCTATCCATTTCCAAAAGACACTGAAAGTCTTTTTAGTTAAAAACAAATGGCTGTGCTGAAAGGCTGGTGTGGAGGTGTGTTACTGCGGTACCGGTTCAGAAGGGTGTGTAGTCAGATGGGAACATGACAGGCAGCCAGTTCTCGGCATACGAGACACAGTGTGTCCAGCCCAGAGACCTCATCAACTGCAGAAGACAGTCAACATCAGAATATCTGAACTGACAGCAGCATTTACACTAAACCATCACTACACTGAATATGGAGAAAAACACAAGACATCCAAGTATGTTATAATATTAACTGCAGTGATTGTGCAGGAAACTTCTGCAGAATCATGAAAAAGTGTTTTTAAGCTGAGAGCATTACACTAGTATTAAAAGTACTGTCATTTTATTTTGTTAGCTCACCCAAAAATGAAAATGGCATGAGGGTACGTTATGAGGGAACTGTGAATTTTGGGTGAACTGTTCATTTAGGACACTGCAGAAACCTGTGGAGCTTCAGGTGAAACTATGGGAGCACATATCTTGATTTGAATTGATTTCAATGTTGATTTATTTCTTTTTACATATTGAACTGAATCAGCCACTCCTGACCTGCACGTTCTCTTACCTGTATGCAGGAATCTTCTGCAGATTCACACGCACATTGTCTCACCTGTAAGAAAGGAATCTGCTGCAGATTCACAAACACATTCTCTCACCTGTATGCAGTTTCTCCAATTTTCTTTGCTGGGTTTGTCCTCCACGATTTTAGTAGCATATTTCAAGGCCCGTCCGTACATTCTATTTGCTAATGCATGTTTGTAGGAAAATGTTAAAACCTGCAAAGGTCAGAGATAAACATTACGCTAAATAAAATAACAAAATTTAATATATTACTTTTAACTGAAAACAATGGGTTGGGTCTGACCTTTGAGTCCGTGAGCTCTGCCCACTTTTGCACCTCCCAGAAGGTGTCCATCAGAGCTTTGGCCATGCTCTGTGGGTCGTCCTCCGAGCTGCCCACCTCTCCTGCGCTAGCACCCTCTTGCGTGGCTGACTGCATGAGCTGATCGGACAGAGCACAGCCCTTCCTGCACAGAGCGTCCAGCAGCGACGATTTCTGTTTCTCCATGTCACTGCCAAAACACCAAACACTTTAAGAAAAGGTTTTGACACATGGACTGTGATGTTCAGGTTGGTTTTTAGTCATTCAATCACGGGAACAAGCTGACACTCTCAACACGCCTGCTTTCTAACTGTTTATCTAGGTAATTAGCATCCATGCTAACTGGAAGGTAGGGTAGGCAATTTCAGAGAGGCTAGCAATAGCAAGTTAGCTTTGTAAGCATAAGATCACGTCCCTGCCTTCAGAGCTCTCTCCAAAGCCATGTCTCCTCCAACACATGAACCCATACAAAGTTTGACAAGCAAGTAGGATGTGCATTCAGACCCGGACTGAATGCAATAACTGGATAAACATTTTATGGTCCTGTGCTGTTGTGATTTCTATGTGAAGAGACTTTCAATCAGCATCGAAAAATGTTTCTGGAACAAAACAGCTACTGAAGCTTTCTGTGTGGTTGTTAGCACTAATGAAGCTATATGACCTCCACAGGTGCTGCTTAATATTACTTCAATACTTATAACTGATATATTTTGGTACTGAATTAATTATTGTTAGAATATTTAGAATTAATCTGGCATCTTTCATTATTTTTTAATCTGGCATCAATTGAGCTTGCTGCAATTCAATTCATTTTATTGACATAGCGCTTTTTACAACGTTACATTGCTTCAAAGCAGTAATGCATTGTGAGGTGGAAGGGGAAACATAAGAACCTCTTAATGGAGGCTGCGTCGGGCCGAGGGTCCATCTTCATGGTGAGGTAGACCGCCAGCGCTGTCTGATCAATGTATGACATCACAGTATCAGCAGCCGCTACGATCTCAGGTAGGCGTTTCAGACGCTCCTGCAGGACAAACAGCAACAAACGTCCAGCATGCTTTACCCCACAGAACCAGCAGAAACCGTTTTCAACAGTTTTTATAAGTGACACTAATTTTATGTGTGTGTATGCAGTCTGTGTTGTTCAGTGTGTGTGTGTGTTTGTGTGTGTACTTGTACATCTGTCTTTGTGGGGACCAGTGTGAGCAGTTAGACAATCAGAGTGAGGACAAAGAGAGTAAAGCGAGACATTTGGTGGCCCCTCAATTTCTGACACCCCTTTAAAGGGCAGTTTGAGGAAGTTTTAAGACTTGGTTTTAGAGTAAGGTTTTACTAACTAAGGTTAGTATAGGGTGAAGGTTAAGCACTTAGTCGTGATAGCGAGGATAGAGGATAGTGAGGGACCTTCTCTGCGTCCAGCTGGTGGAGTCTCTGGACATGCAGGGGCAGGTGTGTGGGAAACGTCTCCTTCAGCTCCTCATACAGGGACTCATTATCCAACCTGAACACAACCAATCATACATTAACACCATGGAGAAGAACCCAGCAGTGACAGACAGGCAGGAGAATGTCCATGTGACTGACTTTGTCATCCACTGGATCTTCAGATCTCTGAGGACTTCAGAGAACTCCTCCTTCACATCGCGATCCTTATCTCCCTCTTTCTCCTTCTCTTTTCCATTCTTGGATTTGTTGGGAGCAGGAATCAGATGATAAAAGATAGGCACGATATCCTGCATGAGAAGAGACAGAGGAACCTGAGAACCTCTCATGAAGCCACAAACCCTCAGATCCATCCACTGACCGGATAGATAAATCCACTGACTGGAGCTACAGTAACACTGAATCAAACTTCTGATGGGAAACGACTGCATATACATTCAGTGTCACTTCCTGTTGTTCGTTTTCGGTTTACATCAAATAGCAGTTGACAGAAGAGAACAGATGACTGACACGAGAGATATGACTGATATGTTTGTTTGTGTGTGTGTGGGTGGGTGGGTATGTTTATGGGTTTGTATGTGTATTGGTATATGTACACTGGGCAGTATGAATGTTTTGACTGTGTGTGATTGTGTGCGTGTACACTGGGCAGTATGAATGTTTTGACTCAGTGTGTGTGATTGTGTGTGTGTGTGTGTGTGTGTGTGTACACTGGGCAGTATGAATGTTTTGATTCAGTGTGTGTGTGATTGTGTGTGTACACTGGACAGTATGAATGTTTTGACTGTGTGTGTGTGATTGTGTGCGTGTACACTGGACAGTATGAATGTTTTGACTCAGTGTGTGTGATTGTGTGTGTACACTGGACAGTATGAATGTTTTGACTCTGTGTGTGTGTGTGTGTGTGTGCACTGGGCAGTATGAATGTTTTGACTCCGTGTGTATGTGTGTGTGTACACTGGGCAGTATGAATGTTTTGACTGTGTGTGTGTGTGTGTGTGTACACTGGGCAGTATGAATGTTTTGACTGTGTGTGTGTGTGTACACTGGGCAGTATGAATGTTTTGACTGTGTGTGTGTGTGTGTGCACTGGACAATATGAATGTTTTAACTGTGTGTGTGATTGTGTGTGTGTGTGTGTGTGTGTGTACACTGGGCAGTATGAATGTTTTGATTCAGTGTGTGTGTGATTGTGTGTGTACACTGGGCAGTATGAATGTTTTGACTGTGTGTGTGTGATTGTGTGCGTGTACACTGGACAGTATGAATGTTTTGACTCAGTGTGTGTGTGTGTGTGATTGTGTGTGTACACTGGGCAGTATGAATGTTTTGACTGTGTGTGTGTGTGTGTGTACACTGGGCAGTATGAATGTTTTGACTGTGTGTGTGTGTGTGTGTGTGTGCGCGTGTACACTGGACAGTATGAATGTTTTGACTCAGTGTGTGTGATTGTGTGTGTACACTGGGCAGTATGAATGTTTTGAGTGTGTGTGTGTACACTGGGCAGTATGAATGTTTTGACTGTGTGTGTGTACACTGGGCAGTATGAATGTTTTGACTGTGTGTGTGTGTGTGTGTGTGTGTGTGTGTGTGTGTGTGTGTGTACACTGGGCAGTATGAATGTTTTGACTGTGTGTGTGATTGTGTGTGTGTGTGTGTGTGTGTGTGTGTACACTGGGCAGTATGAATGTTTTAACTCCGTGTGTATGTGTGTGTGTACACTGGGCAGTATGAATGTTTTGACTGTGTGTGTGTGTGTACACTGGGCCGTATGAATGTTTTGACTCTGTGTGTGTGTGTGTGTGCGCACTGGACAGTATGAATGTTTTGACTCAGTGTGTGTGATTGTGTGTGTACACTGGGCAGTATGAATGTTCTGACTGTGTGTGTGTGTGTGTGTGTGTACACTGGGCAGTATGAATGTTTTGACTCAGTGTGTGTGATTGTGTGTGTGTACACTGGGCAGTATGAATGTTTTGACTGTGTGTGTGTGTGTGCACTGGACAGTATGAATGTTTTGACTCAGTGTGTGTGATTGTGTGTGTGTACACTGGGCAGTATGAATGTTTTGACTGTGTGTGTGTGTGTGTGTGTACACTGGGCAGTATGAATGTTTTGACTGTGTGTGTGTGTGTACACTGGGCAGTATGAATGTTTTGACTGTGTGTGTGTGTGTGTGTGTGTGCGCACTGGACAGTATGAATGTTTTGACTCAGTGTGTGTGATTGTGTGTGTACACTGGGCAGTATGAATGTTTTGACTGTGTGTGTGTGTGTGTGTGTGTGTGTGTGTGTACACTGGGCAGTATGAATGTTTTGACTCTGTGTGTGTGTGTGATTGTGTGTGTGTGTGTGTACACTGGGCAGTATGAATGTTTTGACTCTGTGTGTGTGTGTGTGTGTGTGTGTACACTGGCCAGTATGAATGTTTTGACTGTGTGTGTGTGTGTGTACACTGGGCAGTATGAATGTTTTGACTGTGTGTGTGTGATTGTGTGTGTACACTGGGCAGTATGAATGTTTTGACTCTGTGTGTGTGTGTGTGTGTGTACACTGGCCAGTATGAATGTTTTGACTGTGTGTGTGTGTGTGTACACTGGGCAGTATGAATGTTTTGACTGTGTGTGTGTGATTGTGTGTGTACACTGGGCAGTATGAATGTTTTGACTCTGTGTGTGTGTGTACACTGGGCAGTATGAATGTTTTGACTGTGTGTGTGTGTGTGTGTACACTGGGCAGTATGAATGTTTTGACTCAGTGTGTGTGATTGTGTGTGTACACTGGGCAGTATGAATGTTTTGACTGTGTGTGATTGTGTGTGTACACTGGGCAATATGAATGTTTTGACTCTGTGTGTGATTGTGTGTGTACACTGGGCAATATGAATGTTTTGACTCTGTGTGTGTGTGTGTGTGTGCACTGGACAGTATGAATGTTTTGACTCAGTGTGTGTGATTGTGTGTGTACACTGGGCAGTATGAATGTTTTGACTGTGTGTGTGTGTGTGGGTGTGTGTGTGTGTGTGTGTACACTGGGCAGTATGAATGTTTTGACTCTGTGTGTGTGTGATTGTGTGTGTACACTGGGCAGTATGAATGTTTTGACTGTGTGTGTGTGTGTACACTGGGCAGTATGAATGTTTTGACTCTGTGTGTGTGTGATTGTGTGTGTGTGTGTGTGTGTGTGTGTGTGTACACTGGGCAGTATGAATGTTTTGACTCTGTGTGTGTGTGATTGTGTGTGTGTGTGTACACTGGGCAGTATGAATGTTTTGACTCAGTGTGTGTGATTGTGTGTGTACACTGGGCAGTATGAATGTTTTGACTGTGTGTGATTGTGTGTGTACACTGGGCAATATGAATGTTTTGACTGTGTGTGTGTGTGTGCACTGGACAGTATGAATGTTTTGACTCAGTGTGTGTGATTGTGTGTGTACACTGGGCAGTATGAATGTTTTGACTGTGTGTGTGTGTGTGTGTGTGTGTGTACACTGGGCAGTATGAATGTTTTGACTCTGTGTGTGTGTGTGATTGTGTGTGTGTGTACACTGGGCAGTATGAATGTTTTGACTGTGTGTGTGTGTGTGTGTGTGTACACTGGGCAGTATGAATGTTTTGACTGTGTGTGTGTGTGTACACTGGGCAGTATGAATGTTTTGACTGTGTGTGTGTGATTGTGTGTGTACACTGGGCAGTATGAATGTTTTGACTGTGTGTGTGTGTGTGTGTGTACACTGGGCAGTATGAATGTTTTGATTCAGAGTGTGTGTGTGTGCGTGTACACTGGGCAGTATGAATGTTTTGACTCAGTGTGTGTGTGTGTGTGTGTGTGTACACTGGACAGTATAAATGTTTTGACTGTGTGTGTGTGATTGTGTGTGTACACTGGACAGTATAAATGTTTTGACTGTGTGTGTGTGATTGTGTGTGTACACTGGACAGTATAAATGTTTTGACTCAGTGTGTGTGTGTGTGTACACTGGACAGTATAAATGTTTTGACTGTGTGTTCAGATGGTTTCATTGGGTCTCTGCTGTAGAGTTTCTCCTGATAATGTGACTGTTACTGTAGATATAATATCAGGGATCAGTGGTTCTGTTCTTATGGATCTACCCGTTCAGTACCTTTTTAAATTTTCCTTGTCGTTTGGCTGACGCTTGACCCTGCTGATCAAAATAACACACATGAGAACCACACACACACACACACACACACACTGAAACTGTCTCCTCTGCTCTGCGTCTGCTGAGTCAGTATTTAAATGTTTGATGGTGAAAGGATGCACTGGTCATATGACCCTCAAACATTCACAAACTGACAGAAAGAAACCTCTTCTCCACTGGAAGATGTTCAGTTATGATCTGTACCAGCTCAGTGGACAAAAAGATGCAGGACACTTTCACATAGTGATTAACCTTGTTATCCTGAATGAATGTTGCTTTTAACCCCAGTTAAAGGAACTTATAAAGCAGGGTTAGAATGTTACTTCATGCTGAACAACAATAATGTATCTTGTGAACGTCAGTTTATGAACATGAGGGTTAACCCCATCTTACTCTCAACTCCCCTAAACTGCCCCATTATGCCATTTTAAAGTTTTCTAATTTTGTTTTAGGGTCTCCTATAACAGGTTTACATGCTTCCAACTTCAAAAAACACTGCCCTTTTCTCATAATATACATTAATATCACCTCATTTCTCAAAGATTCTGAAATTCACTTGATTCTGATTAATTTAAAGCAGATTCAGTCTCTCTAAACCCTACTTTCTGTGAACCTACTCCTCTCTGATTGATCAGCTGGTCCAGCCTGTTGTGATCAGAGATACTGTAAGAACAGAAAATGGCATTGATCTTTATCAATTTGAACCTGAGTCTGAAGATGATACTTGGTCAATAAGAAACATCATCACCAGAACGACTTGAGCAGGACGTTTCCCAGAGTTAGTTTACACTCTGCATGATGTGACAGCAGATTTATTGAGGTGCACGTGTTGGAACTGTATCAGAATGGCCAGTGAAGCTGAAAGCTCTGCTGGTGTGAAGGCGGCTTCAACAGGCAGTGCAATAAGCATAGACGTGATTTAAACACAAAAACCAGCAGCAGTGTTTGAGGGTGGGTAAGAGTATACATTGTTCACGGGGTGCCAGTGACCACAGGCGCACATAATGCAAATGTCTAACGGAGTAATGTACACATGTATACAGACCAGATTGGAGATTCAAACAAACAACTTGTTAAGGTGAGTCAGTTCTCTCTTTTGGGAGACAACTTTATTATCGTGCACTTTCAGATTTATATCTTAGAAGACTGTTTACATTCAGATACAGCTACACGACACACAGCAATAATGGTAATAATCGAAAAAGCATAATGGGATGCACTTGTTTTTAAGTATTCGGTTTCTATGGGAACTTGTGAAAAGATCCAGACAGCATCAAATCATCACATCTTCAGATCGTGAAGCATCTCATGTGTTTATCACATTTATGATGACGATGATATGAAATCAAATAGTTACAAGTTATAACACTGCTGATTGGACACTGTCATCAGATGGACACTGCTGTTGAACAGACATTCTGTGAGATACTGTGTGAGTTTTACACACAGCTGGGCTGAGTAATAAAACAGCACCACCATCAGGCCCACAGCAGAGCAGCAGGCAGATTAAGACAGATCCAGTGAAGTTACAGACAGTGTGTACAGTACAGTATGTACAGTGTGTTTAGGAGATTACAGGCCACTCACTGCTTTTTTTCCGAACTCACTCTTGGGCAGAACCAGGGAGCCAACAATGTATCCACCTGGACCAGAACCTTTAGGAACCCTGGAAAACAAACATTTGCATAGTCTCGAAGCAGTTCTGAGCGAATCTGTAATATTCAGAAGAAACTATGTAACTGCGTGTTCAATCACTGTAGATGGATTTTTCTTATAGGTAGATTCAGTTACTGACATTTAAACTTTGTGTTCATCAGTCTTAGCCAGTTAGCCAGTAAACAGAAGTGACAGACGTTTTGGTTTGAGTAAATATTTTATAGTACATGAGTATTCATTTAATTTTTTACTAATCTAAATTTGTGCTAATCTTGCATATTACGGTTTTGGAGGCACGATTCGGTTCGCTGTTAGGTCAGGGTTCATGACATGGCACCAGCTATGCTAATGAACAGCTTGCAAAAATATGCCATTCAAAACTACTTTGCAGTTAGTTTGTCAATGGCCATGTCAATGCTCACTATAGTTGTGTTAAATTTGGGCAAGTGGTGAAAATACACCAAAGATATTAACGGATTAACAGAAGTCCTGACAGAGAGAACCTTGTTTCTAAAACAGTCATTTATCTTTAGCTGTACATCACACAGTTTATTAAAGACAGACAGTATGAAGTACAAATATATGTGTAAATGTGACAGGTGGTAATCGTGGAGTCTGATTTAAGTCTTTCTTATGAAAAGTGTTGCTGTATTATGAGCAAGCAGTCATCGCGCCAACAACACACGCTTCATTGATTTTAAACACCAGTCTCAACTTGCTTAAAGTGCAGAAAACTTTCAAACTAATTGCAGCTTTACACAGCGATTTACATTCAGAAATAAGAGAGAACACGCAGAGAGAAAGAGTGAGAGAGAGCCGATTCACTCATTGTGATTATGACATTACTGACTAAAAGACAAAGTATTTGTTTTATTTGTTGATCTGTGTGACAGAAAACTTTTTGTGACATAAGGTCAACCTCAATGCACACACACACTCACTTGTCATCAGGCAGAGAGGTGATGTAGAAGGATTGTGAAGCTCCAGGGCTCAATGTGATGGTGTTGGCCTTCTTCTTGGCCAGCAGGGCAGAGCGATGCGTCTCGTAGATGTCCAGTGAAAGCGTGTTGGAGAGACGATGAGACACGATGAACGGCAGATCCTTCAAACGCTCCAGTTCGCTTTGCTGCTCATGACGCACCTGCAGGCGCAGTGTGTAGTCGCCCTTCTCCAGCTTCAGAGAGTACTGCAATACACAACTGGTGTGTCACCTGGTGCGCGTCTGCGCCGGCGCGTCACCTGGTGCGTCACCGGGTGCGTCACCGGGTGCGTCACCGGGTGCGTCACCTGGTGCGTCACCTGGTGTGCGTGCGTCAGGTCGGGTGCGTCACGGTGTCGACCTGGTGTGGTCGCTATGCGGTCCGTCACCTGGTGTGCGGGTGCGTCGGTGCGTCACCTGGTGTGCGGGTGCGTCGGTGCGTCACCTGGTGTGCGGGTGCGTCGGTGCGTCACCTGGTGTGCGGGTGCGTCGGTGCGTCACCTGGTGTGCGGGTGCGTCGGTGCGTCACCTGGTGTGC
The DNA here is from genome assembly GCA_036877525.1 of Chromobotia macracanthus. Lineage (NCBI taxonomy): Eukaryota > Metazoa > Chordata > Actinopteri > Cypriniformes > Botiidae > Chromobotia > Chromobotia macracanthus. Next base: position 296,595 of record JAZGTH010000088.1, on the reverse strand, counting down.
GGGTGCGTCGGTGCGTCACCTGGTGTGCGTCTGTGTGTCACCTGGTGTGTGTCTGTGTGTCACCTGGTGTGTGTCTGTGTGTCACCTGGTGTGCGTCTGTGTGTCACCTGGTGTGCGTCGGTGTGTCACCTGGTGTGTGTCTGTGTGTCACCTGGTGTGTGTCTGTGTGTCACCTGGTGTGTGTCTGTGTGTCACCTGGTGTGTGTCTGTGTGTCACCTGGTGTGGGTAGGCGTCTCCAGCTCCCATGAGTCTCTTGTTCTGGTCAAACAGTAGCCACAGTTGACTGTCAAACTCAGACTCATATAACAGCTCACATAGCAGAGGACAGCTGGGTGTCACCTCACCACTCTTGGGCTGAGAGAAAGAAATAAAAACATTAATCAATCAATTAATTAATGGATCAATCAATGACTCAGGCAAACACATCAATACATTATCAAACAAGAATATCATTCTGGTAAATCACACACACACCTGCAACTGATATACATTTAAAACTCACCTGATGGAAATTATAAGTAAGGACGATCTCGTACAGCTGTCTGCTGTTAGGCAAAACATCTCTCACACCCAGAGCTTTAACTTTAGCACTGGCAGGCCTGAACACACACACAAACAAACACCCACACACCAGAGAGGTTAATGTAGGTATTTTATGAAGACAAATTAAGTATTTTAAGTAATTTCCTTTACAGAGCCCAGTGGAGATGAAAATGAAGATTCATGAAAAATTCATAAGTTTAATGCAGGTGTTGTTAAATAAATGTTACAATCAAACACACAATCTCATGTAAAAAATTTCAACATTCATGACAGCGTGCATCTGAACATCACCTTACATCACACACACAGTAACGTACAGAAAGATGCTTTAGAAGCCTTCAGATATTTCAACAACGAGATGAAGATGGATTTGATGAACAGATGACAGATGAGTTTTATTGAGGTGCTGTGTGAGGATACCTGAGGGGCTGAACCCAATTCTTCAGTGTGATGGTTGGAGAAACATCTTCATATCTCAGTGGAGAAGAAACTTCAAAACTAGTGATGCCTTCAGAAGCATGCTAGATACAGGAAACAATACAACACCTGAGACACTGCTGACAGCTCACCTGCAGAGATCTTCTGTGTGTGATCAAACAATCAAAACCTGAGGATCTGCACTGTTGTACTCACAATATGAAGTGGGGAGGGTGATGCCACCAGACCGTGAAAGGAAATGACATAATCAATGGTGACATCGCCAAGACTCGCCCACCACCGTGCAATACACAGTTCCAAAGTCCGTCCTGGCTGAAAAAACACACAGTCAACACAACACACAAACATATTCATATTAAACAAGTATAAATTACACAAAACACACCAATTTCAAAAGACACCAGTTTAGTTCAGTTGACACATTTCAAATTTATTAAACAGAATAATCTCAAGTCTCAATGTTAATAATGTTAATTCTCTAAAGGTAATATTTGATTTGTTGGTGTTAATTCTCTGAAGGTAATATTTGATTTGTTGGTGTTAATTCTCTAAAGGTGCTCTTTGATTTGTTGGTGTTAATTCTCTAAAGGTAATCTTTGATTTGTTGGTGTTAATTCTCTGAAGGTAATATTTGATTTGTTGGTGTTAATTCTCTAAAGGTGCTCTTTGATTTGTTGGTGTTAATTCTCTAAAGGTAATATTTGATTTGTTGGTGTTAATTCTCTGAAGGTAATATTTGATTTGTTGGTGTTAATTCTCTGAAGGTAATATTTGATTTGTTGGTGTTAATTCTCTAAAGGTGCTCTTTGATTTGTTGGTGTTAATTCTCTAAAGGTAATATTTGATTTGTTGGTGTTAATTCTCTAAAGGTGCTCTTTGATTTGTTGGTGTTAATTCTCTGAAGGTGATATTTGATTTGTTGGTGTTAATTCTCTAAAGGTAATCTTTGATTTGTTGGTGTTAATCCTCTGAAGGTGCTCTTTGATTTGTTGGTGTTAATTCTCTGAAGGTGATATTTGATTTGAGGGTGTTTATGTACCAGCACAGGAAACGCCTCCGTGAGAGAGCCTTTCTCCAGCAGAGATGAGAACTTATAAAACTCATTAGCCCGATATGCTCGCTGCTTTACCAAATGAACCGCATGCAGGACGAACTTAGATGACACGTCTCCAGAGTGAGATGTTAATGAGATCTCTGAAAGAATCACAGAGGAGAAACATAGAAACTGTGTTTGAGAGAAGACAACCAAACATTTATTCATCTGTTGGATCTTTACATACAGAAGAACCATCATAAATAAAAAAAAAAATAACTGATAATACTGCAGGCATTAGTTTGAAATAAAACTTTTGTCTGGGTATTTATCAAAACATCGATCAACCGATCAGAATGAAGAATTGAACAACGCTGTAAAAACAAGCACATTACCAGCCCATGACGCCCCCTGAGGGACAGTAAAGAAATGACGGCGAGTCTGTCCCGGTCTGAAATGCACATCTGAGAAGGTGATCTCCGGACTGCGGCTGTCAGTCACTCTACAACACACAAACACACATCACACACACACTGAAGAAACTAGAAGCATCACTATAGTAGAGATCAGCTGGACATACTTTGTAGGGATTATAACTGTTATGGGAACTCTGAAGAGTGGACCAGCACTGGGAGACGAGGTGTCGTATCCACACACCTGAAACACAGAAATATGGTAGCAATCAGCTCACACATTCTCAGCGTGTCAGTTATGTGTCAGCATATGAATGCACGCTAACGTGCCTCAGTGTAATGCAGCCCCTCTCTGAGACCCTGAGGGTCAATCCGCACATTCACGTGTCTGCACTGATTCATCAGCTCCAGGTGCGACGGGCAGTGAACCCATGTAGCACTGCAGACCAGCACCAGGTGCAGTTGAAGGGAGATACGGGCCGAGTTCTCTGCAGAGAAACATCAGGAAAATCAAAAGCGCACGCTTACAAACACTCACACAAACAGGCTTGCACGCACACGTAACGCACATACACACACGTAACGCACATGCGCGCATGCACGCACACACACTCTGTTAATGTCTGGTGACCGTGACTAGTCGTGACTAGATCACTTCTTCAGTATACCTGTGTTTTCAGGAAAGACAGGCTCGATGCCCACCCCGTGATCGGAGGGGGTAGAGACTTGAATCGGGTCCCTGATGTAGATGCCTCGATTGGTTCCTACGGTAACTGTGAAGCCAAGGCTACTGGTGGGCAGCGAGGCATGCTGCATGAGGTAGTCAAAGGCCTGCTCCACCTGTGCCATTAGAGAAACACACATATAAACACAAACATCTGTCAGAGCATCACTTTATGAACAGTTGATGTGTGTGATTCAGTACCTGAATGATGCCGTGACCCTGAGCAAACACTTCAATGTCCTCCAGCTTCAGTGCTGTGTTCTCTAGAGCTCTCCGCACAGCTGCCACTGTGGGCCACACTCCATTCTGCTTCAGACCTGACACAAACACACACAGACGTAACTGAATAGGGATCAAGGATCAGTTGTGCCTCAGAACATCTGATCAACCGTAATGTTAATATTTGTCATGTTTATTTGTAAAGCTCTTGTCACTGCTACATAGCAAGTATCTAAACATTGTTACACTGTTCTTATCCAGAGTCACTTTGGATAAAAGCATGTGTCAAATGTGTAAATGTAAAGGTCAAACTCTGAGTTTTATGAAAGCAACCGCAGCTTGGGACTGTTCTGATGTCACAGATAAACAATATCTGCTGCCATTACAGGTACTGAAGTCTCAACCTCCACTTCACAGTGTGAGATGTGACTATCACCTTCTGTTTGAGAAACAGACCTGCAGACTGTCAGTACCTGAGAGTATCAGAGCGATTCCTCCGCAGGCGTTTGGAGATGACATGGACGTTCCGTTCATCAGCTGTGTGCCGCGGAGAGTCCAGTTGGGCACAGAGGCGATGGCCCCTCCTGGAGCGCTGATACTGACAGCCAGAGCTCCGTCTGTACTGGGCCCACGGGATGACCACGTGTACTGGTTTGGAGGGAGTTTCTCTCTCAGAGAGTATTCGGCCACCATCATGTCAGGGGTGACATAAGCGCCCACACCTGCACACACAGCACATGAAGGTTTAAAGAGTGGTCAAGCCACTTAAAGTTGTTATAGGAAAAATGCTTGAGTGACAGCTGTCACTGACCAATCACACTGCTGGTAGTTCCTCCAGGGCAGCCCACAGTGGACAGACATGGGCCGTTATTCCCCGCGCTCGACACAAACAAAACATTATACTTCTGTACTGCCTCTGTGATGACCTCACAGATTCTCCTGAAAAACACAGTTTCACTAGAGACTAGTCATAACTAGCTGGTTAGTTAGGTTGAGTTTAAGGTGGGTAAATACAGAACCACAGTTAATACAGAACACAGTAAATTTACAGACAATCACTGTCCAGCTCTGAACATCTGTCAGATCTGCGGACATATGCTGTTTGAAGAGTGTGTTTTATAGGTCCAGTGACTGTAAGTCTCACCCCGAGTTTGGCCAGTGTGTGGCTTCCCCATAGCTGTAGTTCACTAGATCACATTTGTAGTTTATCACCTCAATCATCTGCAGGAAAACAAACATTAACAATGAAATTATGAAACAATAAAACTAACCAGAATATGTCATCCAATTACAAAATATCACAACTAACTAAATATTTCTCTTGGGTGATTCAGTGTCTGTATGACGTCAGAGCTCCTTCACACAGGTGTAGTTCAGCACATTCACTACAGACACTATCTGTCCATGTCAATTCAAACTGTTATATGCAGTGATGTCATAATGATTGACTGTGTGTCTCTCGTACAGCTCGTATGAGTCCGGTTCCTGTCTCCATGGTGCTTAAGCGAGTGTCTCCGATCTTCACAGCGAGGATCTGAGCTCCAGGGGCAACTCCATTCCGCTGTGGCTCGTCTGGAAAGTGTCCAGCCGCGATGCTGGCCACGTGTGTCCCATGAGCCCCTGCACACATATGATCATCACTATTAAAGCCAGTATGACACTAGTTAAACTAGTGTTTAACATATCAGACAATCATTACACCACCTCCACTGTAGATATCAAACATCACACAGACGCTTCAACCTCACTGCTTCACCTCCACTGTAGATATCAAACAAACATCACACAGACGCTTCAACCTCACTGCCTCACCTCCACTGTAGATATCAAACAAACATCACACAGACGCTTCAACCTCACTGCCTCACCTCCACTGTAGATATCAAACAAACATCACACAGACGCTTCAACCTCACTGCCTCACCTCCACTGTAGATATCAAACAAACATCACACAGACGCTTCAACCTCACTGCCTCACCTCCACTGTAGATATCAAACAAACATCACACAGACACCTCAACCTCACTGCCTCACCTCCACTGTAGATATCAAACATCACACAGACACTTCAACCTCACTGCCTCACCTCCACTGTAGATATCAAACATCACACAGACACTTCAACCTCACTGCCTCACCTCCACTGTAGATATCAAACATCACACAGACACCTCAACCTCACTGCCTCACCTCCACTGTAGATATCAAACATCACACAGACGCTTCAACCTCACTGCCTCACCTCCACTGTAGATATCAAACAAACATCACACAGACGCTTCAACCTCACTGCTTCACCTCCACTGTAGATATCAAACAAACATCACACAGACGCTTCAACCTCACTGCCTCACCTCCACTGTACATATCAAACAAACATCACACAGACGCTTCAACCTCACTGCCTCACCTCCACTGTAGATATCAAACAAACATCACACAGACACCTCAACCTCACTGCCTCACCTCCACTGTAGATATCAAACATCACACAGACACTTCAACCTCACTGCCTCACCTCCACTGTAGATATCAAACATCACACAGACACTTCAACCTCACTGCCTCACCTCCACTGTAGATATCAAACATCACACAGACACCTCAACCTCACTGCCTCACCTCCACTGTAGATATCAAACATTACACAGACACCTCAACTTCACTGCCTCACCCCCACTGGTGACGATACACAGTGTGTTTCCTTCGTCATAGATGTTGATGGAGTAATTGAGCATTTCAGCGTATCCGAGGGTGGAGTATTCCTGTTTCTCTCTGTAGGAACTCAGTACAGTGCAGGAAAACAGGTCTCCCGTTTCAGAGGTGTCCATCACAGCCCTGGAGGAAAACCACTCTGAACATCATCAAATCTTCACAAGCCAACTCACAGTGAGTCCACAAGGGTATTGTCAACAACAATACTACAACTATAATCAATTGCCTGTATTGTCAAAAACCATGATATTAGTAACTCTGATAGTAATACACAATTTATATGACGATTATTATGACCTCCATGTGACCCCATCATGCCACAACACGCAGTCAAACACGGGCCCCAGATCACTGTACTTCTTCTCCAGACTCCCCAACAGCTCCATGTGAGTCTGTAGCTCCTCCTTCTGCAGTTTCTCCAGCTGATAAACACAATATCATTCTATTATTAAATATTCAGCAGGTCAAGGTCTGTGTCTGACTGCATCCTCACACAGCTGGATTTACTTCAGTGAAATGAAAGCCACTGGATATGTTACTCTTTCTATAAATCACAGAAGATGTAAGACATGTGACCTGCGAGGGGTTGGGGTGAGTCTGATCAAACTCTTCTATCCTGCGACTGGCCTCAGCGAGAGCTGTTCTGTGTGCCGGATCCCACTGCTTCTCCTTGCGCTCCTTCTGTCTCAGCCAACAGGAGGACAGACATAAGCACATAAGCACACGTATACACAAACATTTCATTAGCACCTGTGTTACCTGTATTCTCTCTTTCAGAGCTTTAGGGAAAAAATCATAACCATTTTTTATTCCAATGTGAAACTTCCCAGACGGATTGACCCAGGAATCAGGAACCTGAGGGAAAAAAAATAAAAATAAAATCACACAAACATGATTTCAGTAGCTGATCTTCACTGATGTTTCAGAGATAAAATCAGAGAATCACAGTATTGAACACACATTCTGCTCTCGTTGATTGAAACACAACAGAGAAAGTAAACCGAGTCTTACTCTGAGTGTGCGTCCGGTCAGGCCCATCAGTGAGCCGTCCTTCACTTCCACCACTGTGGACATGTTCACATCTCCACTGCCTGTCGTGTCAATGATGTCCACGATCTTGGCTTTCCCATCTGTTGTTATCTGTGTGAAAAATCATACGAGCATGAGACACTTTAATATCAGATTTATAGTATCAGTTTACGTTCATCAGTTTATGTGGGGCATGTCTAAACACTGAGGTCTGCTTCAGTATACATGTACTGGATTTGACATTTTCTGTGATGTGAAGCTCTTCATGTAACACACACACACACTGAAGTCAGGGGTTTGTTCACCATGAGCAACTAAACTAATGATGCTTAACAATGAGCTAACTAACTAAACTGACCTGACACACAGCAAATCTGTTTGTTTAGTTGGTCAGCTTTTATTGTGGTGTCTACAGAACATAAGTCCAAACAAGACTGCGTGTCACAAACCCTCAGAAGTGTGAAACACTTGTTGGCGGCTGAGTGAAGGGTCAGAACAGCTGCGTGATCGTCTTACAGCTCTGACACAAACAGGTGAAGCTGGACATGTAAACCTTGATCTGGTTCTGATAGACACTGACTCTGAGTCTATCAGATGCACCAGATGAAGGTTGAGATGTCCAGCTTCACCTGTTTGTGTCAGGGTGACACTAACCCTGCAGCACAGAGCAGCTGCTGAACTAGCTACTTAGGCAGTATGCAGGGTATCAAAAACAAGGGTCTGTCTGGGTATTCAGCAGCAGCTCCAGGGCTGTAACACTGTAACCCAGACAGTAACACCACAGAACTCTGATTTTAACGTAACTCACATAACATTACATAGTAAATGTAATAAATATGTCCAACCATGGTATTACCATGGTACAGGTCTCAAAAACACACACACAAAACTACTATTGTATTTGCCACGAAGTATATTGCCCTGGCACGTCACAAAGCGGGGTAAAGAACTATGGTCCCATGTTCAAGCAGATGTTATCGTGGTACTGCCACTGCTCACTTTCTAATGTGGCGTGTGTTCCTGCATTTCACCGCTTCATTCGCTGCAGGTGAACGTGACACCGGCGTTTCAAATCACTACGGCCTGCTGCTCAGCCGCCGCCACGGGCTCGATTTACCTGCATGCCCGGGGCCCCCGGGTCCACCCCGGTGTCGAGGATCGCGATGAGCACCCCCCGGCCGTCGTACTCCGGAAACCTGGTGAGGAAGGAGGCGGCGCCGGTCTCTTTTTTGGGAAGCAGCCCGTGAAACGGGAACGGATATTCAGCGGATCGAGCGGCCATGACCGACACACAGAGACGATGAAAGCACAATGGTGGGAGCGGCGAAGCGGTAACGACACAGCGTGCGCGAAAGAGCCGCGACGCTCTTAAAGCGACAGCGACACTTTTACACTCACTATGACACACTGCTGCAGGTTCAAACCTCAAAATGTTTATTAACAAGATTGTTTAAAACAATATTTAAAACACGTTTTATAAATGTTTGTGTTATTACTGTATGATAACCTGGAATACAGTAACAGATGCACTTCAACCTGCTGCATACACTGCACTCCACACTGACACACATTGAGAGAAGCACAGATGTTTGAGCATTTATTGATTACAGCTGTAGTAAGTATGCTATCTGTCATAACCTCCAGTATTATTACAGCCCTGAGTGTGGCTGAAATGTGTTTCATCCACTAGATGGCTTCATACTTCTGACTGCAGACATGCTGGTTTGATTTCAGGCTGACCTGACAGTGCAGAATGGTGAACAGATCAGACGGGTCATGGAGGTTTAATGTGCTGCAGGACATTATGGTATGTAAAGTATCGTTTGGGAAGTGCTGTGAGGGAAAGTCATATATCATTAAGAAAAAAACAGATAGTCATACAGGGCATTTATACCATGCAAAATATTGTGCAGTTTACAAAGATAGCACAATTATTACAGTAATGTATTTTTATTATGAAAGGAAATAACAACTACATAGCATGTAATGATTTACAATGTGTTAGTTTATACATAATGCAAATCATACATTAAACATGCATTTAATACAGATGTGTTGTGTTGAAGACATATGACATATTCCTCACAGATTTGGTTCATTTCTCATTTATTTCCCCATATGGACACACATCTCTCATTCTGTCTCATTCTGTCTCATTCACCACTTGTGTGTTGTTTGCTGTGAGTGTCTACCACCCCATAAAGCATTGTCTCTATTAATCATCTTGATCCATCAGTGATCCAGTTGTGCAATGATGCAGCATACAATAAGAGCTATAACATGAATCAGCTGTTCACATCAGTACACATGACCCACAGACACCAACTATAAACCAGTTTACATGTCAGAAACTGATAATAGATGTTACAACTCCATTTTCAATAATTTGCCTAATAAATGGAAGTTGTATTTTATGCTGTGAGTGTCTGTAACAGCAATAAGGAATTTGAGGCAGTGTTGTGTTGTACATAGATCACTCTGATTTATATTATGTTGACCTCTCATATCTTGTGCTGAAATGTAACACAGAAAACGTGACATATCCAATTAAATAAACCAGTACATGACCACATTCCCAGTGGGTTATAAGCATTAATTCCTTTCCTGAAGGTAAACCAACAAAGAAAGTAGTACACGCACGCACACACACACACACACACACACACACACATTTAATAACAGACTGCTCACACACACACACACACACACACACACACACACACTGAATAACAGACTGCTCACACACACACACACACACACACACACTGAATAACAGACTGCTCACACACACACACACACACACTGAATAACAGACTGCTCACACACACACACACACACACACACACACTGAATAACAGACTGCTCACACACACACACACTGAATAACAGACTGCTCACACACACACACACACACTGAATAACAGACTGCTCACACACACACACACACACACACACTGAATAACAGACTGCTCACACACACACACACACACTGAATAACAGACTGCTCACACACACACACACACACACACACACACACACACACACACTGAATAACAGACTGCTCACACACACACACACTGAATAACAGACTGCTCACACACACACACACACACACTGAATAACAGACTGCTCACACACAAACACACACACCCACACACACACACACACTGAATAACAGACTGCTCACACACAAACACACACACACACACACACACTGAATAACAGACTGCTCACACACAAACACACACACACACACACTGAATAACAGACTGCTCACGCACACACACACACTGAATAACAGACTGCTCACACACACACACACACACTGAATAACAGACTGCTCACACACAAACACACACACACACACACACTGAATAACAGACTGCTCACACACACACACACACACACACACTGAATAACAGACTGCTCACACACACACACTGAATAACAGACTGCTCACACACACACACACACACACACACTGAATAACAGACTGCTCACACACACACACACACACACTGAATAACAGACTGCTCACACACACACACACACACTGAATAACAGACTGCTCACACACACACACACACACACACACACTGAATAACAGACTGCTCACACACACACACACACACTGAATAACAGACTGCTCACACACACACACACACACACTGAATAACAGACTGCTCACACACACACACACACACACACACACACACACTGAATAACAGACTGCTCACACACACACACACACACACACACACACACTGAATAACAGACTGCTCACACACACACACACACACACACACACACTGAATAACAGACTGCTCACACACACACACTGAATAACAGACTGCTCACACACACACTGAATAACAGACTGCTCACACACACACACACACACTGAATAACAGACTGCTCACACACACACGCACACACACACACACTGAATAACAGACTGCTCACACACACACACACACACTGAATAACAGACTGCTCACACACAAACACACACACACACACACACTGAATAACAGACTGCTCACACACACACACACACACACACTGAATAACAGACTGCTCACACACACACACACACACACACACACACACTGAATAACAGACTGCTCACACACACACACTGAATAACAGACTGCTCACACACACACACACTGAATAACAGACTGCTCACACACACACACACACTGAATAACAGACTGCTCACACACACACACACACTGAATAACAGACTGCTCACACACAAACACACACACACACAAACACACACACACACACACTGAATAACAGACTGCTCACACACACACACACACACACACACTGAATAACAGACTGCTCACACACACACACACACACACACACTGAATAACAGACTGCTCACACACACACACATACACACTGAATAACAGACTGCTCACACACACACACATACACACTGAATAACATTCTGCTCACACACACACACACACACTGAATAACAGACTGCTCACACACACACACACACACACACTGAATAACAGACTGCTCACACACACACACTGAATAACAGACTGCTGACACACAAACACACACACACACACACACACACACACACACACTGAATAACAGACTGCTCACACACACACACTGAATAACAGACTGCTCACACACACACACACACACTGAATAACAGACTGCTCACACACACACACTGAATAACAGACTGCTCACACACACACACACACACACACACTGAATAACAGACTGCTCACACACACACACACACACACACACTGAATAACAGACTGCTCACACACGCACACACACACACACACTGAATAACAGACTGCTCACACACACACACACACTGAATAACAGACTGCTCACACACAAACACACACACACACACACACTGAATAACAGACTGCTCACACACACACACACACACACACACACACACTGAATAACAGACTGCTCACACACACACACACACACACACTGAATAACAGACTGCTCACACACACACACACACTGAATAACAGACTGCTCACACACACACACACACTGAATAACAGACTGCTCACACACACACACACTGAATAACAGACTGCTCACACACAAACACACACAAACACACACACACACACACACACACACACACTGAATAACAGACTGCTCACACACACACACACACACACTGAATAACAGACTGCTCACACACACACACACACACTGAATAACAGACTGCTCACACACACACACACTGAATAACAGACTGCTCACACACACACACACACACACACACACTGAATAACATTCTGCTCACACACACACACACTGAATAACAGACTGCTCACACACACGCACACACACACTGAATAACAGACTGCTCACACACACACACACACACACTGAATAACAGACTGCTCACACACACACACACACAAACACACACACACACACACACACACACACACACACACTGAATAACAGACTGCTCACACACACACACACACCCACACACACTGAATAACAGACTGCTCACACACACACGCACACACACACACACTGAATAACAGACTGCTCACACACACACACACTGAATAACAGACTGCTCACACACAAACACACACACACACACACACACTGAATAACAGACTGCTCACACACACACACACACACACACACTGAATAACAGACTGCTCACACACACACACACTGAATAACAGACTGCTCACACACACACACACACTGAATAACAGACTGCTCACACACACACACACACTGAATAACAGACTGCTCACACACACACACACTGAATAACAGACTGCTCACACACACACACACTGAATAACAGACTGCTCACACACACACACACACACTGAATAACAGACTGCTCACACACACACACACACACACACACACACACACACACTGAATAACAGACTGCTCACACACACACACACACACTGAATAACAGACTGCTCACACACACAGAGAGAGAGTAACTGAGCTATAGTTGTGTTACAGCTGATCTCTTCTGTTCTTGTTCATCGTTCAGTGATTCTGCTTGTTAACAGCACTAACAGTCAATCACAGTTAATCTAGCTTATTTAAAAGTGCAGTAAGCAGAGGAGACTGAAGTCAGCAGGAGAGAACCCAAGAGTGGAAAGGCAGATTTTGCTTTGCCAATGTATCATCTCTTGTTTGTTCATTTGCATTCGTCATTTTCCTTTGCTTCAGCTGTGATCATGAGATGTGGGCTATTAAAATAGGGGTGGGATTCTTTTGTGGTAGGGGTGTGTTTATTTAGGTGATTTCAGTTCAACAGTGTTTACCAGACATCACTTATTGCACCTTTAAAGCTATAATATGTAACGTTTGCCTCTCTATCATCTTTGTTTAAAACAGAACTGCAAATTTATTTAGGAGGTAATTTCTTAATGTGGATGACCAGTTTAAATTGTGAACAACCGCTATAAGAATAAGATACAAACACTCCATCTTTCTAGCACCCACACACACACGATTTAGTAGCTGGATCTTCTTTCTGTTTACAGGCATGATGTAACCACAAATCAAATGGACATTTCCCAAGAAAATCAGACCCGACAGCTCAAATCACTATTATACACTTACAGTTGTACATCAGGGTAAAGAGCGTTTTGAACACTTATCTGTTATGTACTTGCTCAACTGATTTTTGTGCATTTTAACTGAAAAGTTACAGATTGCAGCTTTAGTTAACATGGACAAAAGGTTACTTTAACTATCTGTTGACCTGGGACACTATATACACTGAGCAGTGTTCAACACTTCACAGCTGTGAATTGTAGTTCAGAAATATGTGATCAATGTCTTGATCAGTGTTACTTTTTACACTATGTAGTGTGGACACTTTACGTTCAGACTGTCAGTCAAAATCATCATATCCGATTGGAATCTGATTAAAATGATTGATTTACGTGGCATGGGATCGTGACATAAGCAAAAGCTTCAGAGCAGTTAGACTGAAACTGGTTAGACAGTTTCAGTTGTCTGGAATCAGTTAGACTGATTTCCAGACATGGGAATAGGATTTCAAACCACATGAATGTAGCTTGAAACTGATTCGTAAAAACTGTATTTCATTTGAAAATACCACAAAACCACTACTGGCTCTACACCAACCTACCTTCACAAACTCATTCACCCCTTCCAGATCCCTACGGTCAGCAAAGAGCGTCTCCTTGTAATACCCTCTTCAAAGGGCATGCTATCACTTGCTTGCAGGTTTATCTTCACTATCCCTCGCTGGTGGAATAATCTCCCAAACTCTGTTCAGTCTGCTGCATCTCTCACTACATTCAAGAAACAGCTAAAAACCTGCCTCTTCCACAAATACCTGACACAAGTATGACAAAAAAAGTATGACACTTCCTCTCTCCCAACAGGTGACGCCTCTATTAAGCACTGAAATGTTGTACTCTTGGTAAAAATTGTATTTGTGTTATGATTTATCGCTTTTTTGTTTTCCTTACTAAGCTTTGGATAAAAGCGTCTGCTAAATGTAGTGTAAATGTAAATATAAAAGTGAAAATTTGAACTGACAGTCTGAATGTAGATATAGACTACGTTGAAACAGTGTTACAGGAGATCTTGTGTTTGTCTGTGCTTGTGTTACAGGAGATCTTTTGTTTGTCTGTGCTTGTGTTACAGGAGATCTTGTGTTTGTCTGTGCTTGTGTTACAGGAGATCTTGTGTTTGTCTGTGCTTGTGTTACAGGAGATCTTGTGTTTGTCTGTGCTTGTGTTACAGGAGATCTTGTGTTTGTCTGTGCTTGTGTTACAGGAGATCTTTTGTTTGTCTGTGCTTGTGTTATAGGAGATCTTGTGTTTGTCTGTGCTTGTGTTGTCTGTGCTGAGATCAGTGTGGTGAACACAAATCTCCATATCACATTATAAATGTTTTCATTGAGTACAAAGTCGCTTATCAGGTTTTCCTATTAAACAACCATTAAAAAAACAAGACCAAAAACCTTCCTGTGCTGTTTTTTATGCCCAAAGTCTTATTTTAAGTGGACTTTAAAGCTACAATTCATAACATTTGCCTCTTTATTGCCATCTCTGTTTAAAACATAAAATTACAGGCTACTTTATGTACTTTACATATGTTGGTCAAATGACACAAAACTGATTTTTTCCTGTAAAATTAGACGCAACTTATGAAATTAAAAGTCATTATTATAAGCTTACTGTTGCAAATCAGGGTGAGGTAACATCAACCTTTCCTGTGTCTCATATCTTTTATTCGCTGTATTTTAATGATACTGGCTGACACAGGTCAGTATGCAAATAAGAGGAACACTAACACCTCAGTTCTTTCACTTTGAGTGCTGGTTATCGCAAACAAACAGCAAACAGGAAGATTGTGGAAAAATACGCAAAAAGAAATATGAAAATAGGACTATGAGGCTCCATTGGGAGTGAAAAATCAGGTGAGAAAACCGCTTGAATTTGAGGTTATTTGCTGGTTATTTTATATTAGTCAGCACAACATTCACCATATCACGTCACATACAGGATATTCTTTGTCAGAGTTTAAAGTCCAACAATTTACCAGACAATTTTAAAGATGATTAATGCAAAAGACACAAGAGAACCTAAACCAGTGACTCTTGAACACACATGAATCATCTGTTAGTATTTCAGTTATCAAAGGAATTTACAGACTCATATGATTCTCATTTAACTCTCATACGAGCTCATGACCATAATATTTGAAAATCACACGAATCACAAAATATATTTTGCTGCATGGTCCATTTAAATTGCTTCAGAACATGATTCCCACTTGTAAATGTATCTTTGTAGTCTTGGCTTGGCTCTTAGGGCAATGTTAAATGCTCTCTCTCTCTCTCTCTCTCTCTCTCTCTTTGGAAGTCACTTTGGATAACAGTGTCTGCTAAATGAATACATGTAAATGTAATAAACAAAAACAAAAATGAAAAACAGAAAATGAAGATCAAAAACACTGTGTATCACAGAAAGTTATTATAATCATGTTTGCTGCAGATGAAGTTGCGTCTTTCAGTCTGAGGAAGGTTGATTCAGCGCTGGTCTCCTGCAGACTGAACTGCTCCAGCTCTTCCAGTGTCACAGCACTCCTGTGCTGTTCCGTTCCCTGGAGCCCAATTCTGATAGCACACAATCTCCCTTTGTACCCACATCCACAAGTTCATGTAGCAGTAATAGTGTAACCCCAGCCAGACCTCTGCAGCAGAGGCCTGTTTCACCACTTCTGTCACCCAGCGCTGAATCTCCTCTGAATCAACTGAAACCAGGTCCATATGATTCTCTATGCAGTATCTCAGAGCTTCAGGCCAGCTCAGATTCTGTCTGATCAATACAAGCTTATCTGCACACAGAACAAAACAAGCAAAAACTGAACATGAGTCCAAAACAAACAGGAAGAAAACTGTGGATGAGCTGATATCAATTTAATACTGAAGAATGTTCTGCTTTGAAGCTCACATGTATTACTCACCTTCATGCCACACAAAGGGAAGAGGCCACCTACAATCCGCATTATTCCATTGTCCCTGCTCACTTATTCTGACCTCTGTACACTGTGGAGAACCACCACCATCAGGAACACCAGAAGTCCAGTTTCTGAAGGAGTCGTCACTCTTATCTGACCACTCCCATGAGTCACTTAACAGACCGATCCAGGCAGATTTCTGACTGTGGTTAATGATCTTCTCAACCTGTTGATTCTCATTATGGTTCCTCACACTGGCCAGATCAGTATGATTCTGTCTGCAGAAGCTCTGAGCTTCTCTCCATGTTTTAGAAGATGTTTCGTAGACGTATCCTTTACTGCTCTGTTTAAGAAAAATCAGATAATTTAATTTTTTTCATAGGTTATTCCTCCACTTCCAGTTTGGATGTGAATGTTTCGAAGCTCTTTTCTTCTGGACGTTTTGAGTTCCTGCAGTGTGTGTGACTGTTTGTATTTCTCTCAATTTAATCAGTTCACAGTGAGTTTATCAGTCTGAAGTATAACACACACACAGCGTAAAGTTTTAGTTTTACTATTGGCAGAACTTAAGCAACATGTGGTAACCATGGAGACATCCTCTTTAAATGTTTTGTAATGAAGTTCAGAGAATAAACTGAGCTCACTGATTCTTCGACACGTGTTTAGTTTGCTGTAGGTCACAGTAAATGTGTCAGACATAAACTCATGTTATTTCTGTTTCTTAACTGTGATGTTTGTTATTGTTGTACAGTTTACATATGATCCTGTTTATGAAGGTTTGCTGTAATTTCAGGAAGCTGAACCCATCATTGTAACAGATGAAACTCAATGTCACACTACAGCCCTGATGATGCCATAATCCATTTCTCATAAAAGCACAATCATTTTTGTAATTTGATTGTCTTTCCTTCCATTTCAGATAAAACACAGGGTCATCCAGAGACCACTTCCATTTATAAACACCTGTATTCTGCAGCCCAATCCAGGCAAACAGACTGTTATCCACACTTCCATGTTCTTCATGTTGCTGACTGTGGCCAGATCTGTGTAGTTCTCTCTGCAGTATCCCTGAGCTTCAGTCCAGTTCTTATTCATGTTTCTGTAGTGATACCGGCGCTGAGTGCATTCAGATAATAAGAGAGTTGTGAAAGACTGTTTTAATTAAGAATTAAACACTCAACTCTAATGACATTATAAACCAATCAGAAAACCACAAACACACACTCACCAATCAGAAGTCTGAAATAAAGAGTTTCATTTCTGGGGAAATAACACAGCTTTCTCAGAGTGTTGAAAACCATTCACTTTTACTGTCTCAGTTCACCCAACAGCCTGTAACACTTTGTCTGTCTGACACAAATGAACACAGTTTGGAAGTTTTCTAAACTTTGATTTGTAGCATATAAATATGAAAATATAATATTAAAGTTTGTTTATGGTAACTATGAAAAAGAAACATCTGAGAAACACTCACGAAAAACTGTGCAGAGATGACTCCGCCAATGATTGTGCAGAGAAAACACGACACCACACTCAGACTGATGAAAACAACTGACGCCATCAACTGTAAGAGAAAACCACAAATACACAATTATAAGAGCAGAAAAATTTCTGTACACATAATAAAACCTGCTGTGAAGTCTAAAGCTTTGTGACTTTATTTCTCCCCACTTTTTATTTATTATATATCATAATTTTGTTTGCACGACCGTAATGAGTCCAGAAGCAAAATGTATTCATGTGTCATCACACATAACTCCACTAACTAACCGCAGTTCATTAACAATTAAAACACACACACAGTGTGACATCTACACATGCCCCCCACATTTACAAGTCAGTGATGCCCACTGGCTGACCACACTGACAGGGTCACTGCAGCAACATCACTATCTTCATGTTCATTATTCTACAGCCTTTCAGTTCATTGGAGAGAATGATCTGGTCACGTCCTGTAATTGAAGTCACTGTACTGTGTCTTCAGGAAATGAAAGTCAACCTGCTGAAGCTCTGAAGATACGGACTGATGCACAATGATGTGTTCACCTGAACAGAGAGCCTCAGTTTCCTCAACAGTGTGTGTGTGTTATAGTTTTAGATGTGTGTGTCAGTGCGTAGGACACACAACACAACCCTAAACCACTGCAGGTTGCCATAGAAACAGCCCCACACTTCACTGGGTCAAAACAAGAGGTGTCGACAGCAGGTGGTTTCACTCACCACTGACCTGCGACTCTCCACCAGGTTCAGCCCGAATGATCCGACACTCAGCTGCGATAACCACAAACATCCTTATATCAAAATCTGTTGAGATTTTACCCCAAAATAAATTAATAATACAAAGAGAAACTGCCTTTTTGTAAAGCATAGCATCAGACATTATACAAGGAACAAATGGATGTAAGTAGCGTTATAACCACATGAACACTGTCGACTTTTAACCAGGTTGTTTCACCGCACACATGGTCAATAACCGGATCAGGTTGAGGCATGAGTCGAGTGTCACTCACTATAATAGCCGGATAGTATCCGGACACGGTAACATTATCAGTGCGAGTGGCCGCCAGCAGCCCGATGAGCAGAGCCAGAACCGAGAGCCCGAACAGAGCGCCGGAACAGCCGAGAGCCGAGCGCCGCCTCTGCATGTACACACCTATACAAACACGTACCCCAGTATAGAAATACTGACACGGGATCAGTAATAATGAGACCACCTGAACATGAACAAATTCATGTACAAATGAAAAACATCAGAAATATGATAACCTAAGAAGCTTGGCTCATAAAACCTGAATGCATACATATAACAAACAAAATGAAACATTATAGCCACAACCTATAAAAAGAAAAACACTCTTAAACAAGGTCAATAAACGCATGGACAGCCATTTATGTCTCTTCAAAGACGTTTGAAAAAGTTTAAGTCAGGGTGTTCCTGTGTTGTCTTCACATGTGCTCAGGGTCATTGTCATGTTTGAAGGTGAACCCTTCCAGTTTCAATCTGAGGTTCTGAGCATTGTGGAACAGGTTTTCATTAAGGATATCTCTGTACTTTGCTCCATTCAGCTTTTCCTCAACCCTGACCAGTCTCCCAGTCCCTGCTGCACAAGAACACCCCACAGCATGATGCTACCACCACCATCCTTCACTGTTGGGATGGTATTGGGCAGGTAATGAGCGGTGTTTGGTTTCCAGACATAATGTTTAGAACTGAGGCCAAACAGTTCAATCATAGTTTCATCAGACCAGACAATCCTTTAGAACTGCACTTTAAACTCTAAGCATGCTTTCATATGCTTTGCTCAGTTTGGCCGGGAAACCAGCTCTTATATGAGACGTAATTTCCATTTGAGAATTATGGAAACCACTGTGCTCTTGGGAACCTTCAGTGCAGCAGAATTTGCACTCTTTCCAGATCTGTGCCTTGCAACAATCCTGTCTCTGAGCTCTGCTGGCAGTCTCTTGGTTTCATGGCTTGGTTTTTGCTCTAATACATGTCAGCATTAAACTGAACCCATTCAACTACCTCTTCTGACATGTTTAAATAAACACTATCACTTTAAAAAGACTGATAAGCTCTTTCTACACAATATCTGCAGTTTTGTTTATTTAACTGATTTGCACTGATCTGCCATGTGCCTTCCGTCACTTTCTCTTTTTTTACAATGTCCTTATTTGTATATCTGTATAGTTTGTATTTATATTTATCTGTATTTTTACATCTACTGTTAGTATTTAGTGTTCTGTACGCACCAAGGGTCTCAGAGTTTCAATTCTCTGTATGTATGTGCTGTACATGTAGCTCTGTACACTAGTGAAAAATGGATCTTTAAAGAACCTTTGATTGAATGGTTCTTTGGGGAACCAAACATTTTTCTTCTATGGCATCGCTGTGAATCTTTAAGACTGTAAATTGGGCTTGTTGTTCAAGATAAAATGTTACAGTTCCTCACTTGTAAACCGCTAAATGCATTTGCTAAATTAAGTGCAAAAGAAACTAATTGGAACTAATTATTGGAACGGACATCGACAGAAGTGTTTGTGAATCAACAACAGATGTGTGCAGTCAGTGATGAGGATCATACTCACTATTAGTGTCACTGTTCACACCACAGATTCAGTAGTGAAGTCGACTTACTGCGGTTCTAATCAAACACCACGACAAACTCCCCAAATTCAGACTCACTCTCCAGCAGTGTCTTCAGTTCCAGAATGGTGACGTCAATCAGACAAACCCAATAAACATTTAAAACATTGACTTTATTCACTTTAAACCTGTTTGACAAAAAAAGAAAAAGCTAAGGCATACAAGATGACAAACACTTTAAAGCCTCCAGTTTTTAGTGCACACTGGCTAAAGTATTCACTAGGAGCCAATCTGAGCAAAGATCTAGCTGTACAGATGGCAAAAGGGGCCGTTCACTGCGTTGGGCATCCATTAGCATTCACACTAGCACTGGGTTTGGTAGGAGACGTGTTGGGAATATGCCACCAGTTCTCTGCCTGAGGTCCACTAGAACCAACGGCTGTGCTGGAGCTACAATCTGAAACAAAAACAAACATGAATGAAATGCTGAAACAAAAATCTACTGTAACAGAAACTACAAGACAGCTGACAAACACCCTGTGAAGAACATTACATCTACGCTGAAAACCTAAGAGCCTTCAGATCATCTGCACATAAGATCACCTCAATCCACTGCTGTGGATCACATGATCATGATAAGAGAAATCTTTTTTCACACACAAACATCCAAACAACCTGAGAAAACACCATGTGCTCAAATAAGCAGCTGTGAGAACAAGACTGGTGTACTTGAGCGTATTAGTGTCACACACCAAACAAGAACACACGCTAGAACAGACACATAGACACACGTTACCCTCTTCATCACTGTCCGTGAAGTCCTGGACAGGTGGGTCAGGGGAACATGACACCTCTAATATAAAAACATTGATAACTAAGTTCAGACTGACACATGAGGTGCAGATATTCAGTCACACGAGTGTGGCTCAGTGTACCTGGTACTGTCTCCAGACTGGAGTTATCAAAGAAGCGTGAGGGGCCGTTGAGGGAGATGGGGGCTGTGGAGCGCACGTCAAAGAACTTGCTCTTCGGAGAGTCCAGGAACATCTTTTTGGGAGAGTTGACCTCAGTCTCAGTCAGGGGCGGCTGACGTTTGGTCGGTGTGCACTGAGTGTCTTTCTTACTCTCCTTTATCTTATATGCTCGCCGTTTCCATTTGTTGATCTCCTCCTGCTGTTTACTCACCAAACTGCACATGAAGAGTAACAATTAAGAGTTCAGCATATCTTTGACCTCTGACACATTTATTGATGAACAGGAGACAGAAATCATTAGGAAAGAGGCAGATAGGCACCAGAAACAAAGCATGCAAGTTTGAATCTGCATATCCTACATGAGCACCAAAGCTCAACAGCCACATACTCACGGCAGCTACAAGCAGTTAGGACTTCTCATATGCTAACTGCTAATCCACCATTTGGACAAGAACCACAATAACAGAAACTAATCAGCAAACACAGTGACGTTTCTGATGATCTGATCACCTCTCAAACTGAGTGTTCTTCTTCTGAAGCTCATCAATCCTCTCCTTGAGGGATGCAACAACTCGCATGTTTGAGACTGCGTTTAGATCAGACTCATCTCCATCCATGACTGCAGAACACAGGGAAGAGACATCAGACAGAGACTAAGAGGAACCTGCAGAAGATCCTGCAAGGAACATCTCAAACACTCACATGAAGGTTCATCATCCTGCTGTATCTTCCTGAGTGTCTCTTTCAGTTTGCGGATGACGTCTGCTCGGTGTTCCAGCACAGAGCTCATCTGAGCTATTCTGAGAGGAAACGCCAGAAATCACTCAGTCTACAGTCAAGTGTACACTACAGTGACTGCACTACACACAGCTTCAGGTCAGATAAATGGACTCACTGTCTCTCATGACTACTGGTGACAGTGATGTGCTCCAGCTCCATTTTAACCAGTTTGTCCTTCAAAGTCTCTAGTTCAGCAGCACTGGGCATCAAGCCTCTGTTAGCAAGACCCTGCAGGACAGAATCAGAGGAGAATCTAGTCAAACTCTTGCAACAGCAGTGAGGTCACATGACCCACCTACTGTGCGCTTAAAACATTCACAGAATCTGAGTTCTGTGTTCTTAAATAAGAAGTCACAGGCTGTTTGTTTGATACACTCTCCAGAGTGAATAAACCCATCACCATTAACAGGTGAAGATCTCCATTCTGCAGACATGATCTTCACAGTACATCTAAAGAACCAGAAACAGATCAGCAGAAACAGAAAACCATCGATAAACCTCTGACTCTTGAAGTTTGGCTTCTAAGTTCTGGATGAGGGCTTCTTTCTCTCTGAGCTGAGCGTCGAAATCCTGAAGCTGATGTTGTTTCTGATTTGAGGCATCAGCCTGGGCCTTCAAATCCTCCATCTGCATTTCAATCACCTGCCATACAAACACATGATGTCTTTAAAGTAAGAAACTTTGTGAACAGGAGCATGGTCTCTAGAGATGAAGAACTCCTCCATCTGCACCTCCATCTGTCTCTGCATCTGCTGCAGCTGAATGGACAGCCGCTGGTTGTCTCTCTGAAGTTCAGCCTCAGTTTTGGGCAGGATGCCGTCGTGTGTCTGCAGTAGAGTTAAAGTCTCTCTTCTCTGCTCCTTCAGTCTCTGCTCAGACTCAGCAGAAGCTGATTTGAGGAGGAGGATCTCAGAGTGACATTCATTCATCAGAACCTGTAACAAATAGAGTTAGTTCAGAGCTGTGGAACCAAATAGACAAAAATGTCAGTGATCACTCACTACATGACAAGAGCTCAGACTCTTCATGGCTTTTGTGCGAAGAATGGCATGTTTCTCCATCAGCTGTACGATGGCGCTGGTGTCTGGAGATCTGAGCAGAGCCTTGAACTCCTCGATCGCTGCAGCTCTCTGCTGACATTCCTCCGACACCATCACTGTGTGCTGGGCCAGACCATCTTCCAGAACCTTCATAACATTCTGTAGTTTCTGAGGAACAGTGACATGAGAACCTCAGAACTACATCATGAGAAAGAAAGTAACAAACCAAAGTCAAAGCAAAGTTGTTGATAAGGTGTTCTGAATGTTGCTATGTGGTTGCAGCTGATTTTTCTAGGGTGCTTTGAGCAGTTGCCTACTGGCTCAAGTGCACTAGAATCGCCCCACTCTCTGTGATATTCTGGTCTTTAGAAATTACTCTGTATCTTCTGGAAGTGTCACAAGATGAGCTTTTGGTTTCCATGGAAGAAACGGTCATACCTGAATATAGTGCTGACATCTTTTCAACAGATGTGACAATCTTTGATCCCAGACCTGCTGGAAATCCTGCTGCAGTGCTCGTAAAGACTGTGATGGGTCTTGAGCTGTGAGGACCAGCAGGTCCTGTACTCTACTCTCCTCAAATGATGCAACATCATGCTGCATCTCTGTCTCAAAGTGACTCTTGAAACCTTCTGCATGTCTCCTGTACATCTCCTGCAATTATTAATAATTCTCAGTGTCTCAAATCTGTAAATTTAGGCTGCAAATATCTGAGCATCAAACATCTGCAGGTCTTACAGCTGTGCTGAGAAGAGCGTTGTTCAATAGGGTTGTTCTCATGGTGAGGGTCTTCTGGGCTCCTCTCTCAGACTTTGGGATAAAAGGCAACAGCTGGTAGATCACGGCCCATTCATCACGGTTTACATCAGCTAAAGAGTCACTCATATAGTCAACAACCTCCTGCAGCTTTGTGAAGGTCATCTTTGAGGAGAAGAACTCATGAGAACTGAAGAGAATCAAATAGTCTCTAGAGAAGGTCACATGATCAACTCATGGCATCAGTACTAACCTGCAGCTTCTCGTGAGACGCTCTGATCTCAGCAATCACATCTGCAGACGTCTGCCTGGACTGCATGTTAGTGTGGTCCACTCCAGAAGAAACACTGCAGTTCACCTCACTGAGAGACTGAAAGAAACACAATCCATCTTCCTTTACAATTATTCACAGTTCTAGCCCTTGATGCTGATTGGTCAACAGCAGTGGTTTATTCATGACACAATGGTGACCTCATCACAGAGCTACTGCAGCTGATCAGGGTCTGCCAACAGATACTATTTAGAGTTTGTACTTAATATTAAAAACACAAACGTATTTTTTTTATGTAGTAACTTAAAAACACTGCAGCATTCAGACTGTGCTATACTGTGATTGTGGTCAGTCACTCGATTCAGCAGATCTTAGACCTTACAACTTCATTCAAACACACACATACCTGACTCAGAGAGTGGACCTCAGACTCCAGAAGGATCTTCTGCTTCTGCAGTTCTCCGGCTCTTGACTCAGTGTGTGTAAGCTGTGGGGAGTGTTCAATTACATTTACACTTACAGACAGATGAACACACACACTTCACTGAAGCTGCAAGTCTGTTTGTTCTCACCTGCTGAATCTTCTCCTCCAGCTCTCGTTTGAGGTGATCACTCTCCTCTTGGGCTGCTCTTAGAGACTCCAGGATCTGCTCAGTGTGGATCTTCTCAATCTCCAGCTGCTGCTTCAAGCCACCAAGAGACTGAAGCTCCTCAGTCTGTTGAGTTCTCTATGAGAAAGAACATCATCAGTTTTATGCTGTTATGAGCAGTGAAAACTTCTAACACTCCATACTGCAGCCCTGTTCATCTTAAAATACGACAGGTTTTAACACACACGTTTACCACCTGCTCGCTCTGGTGAAGATCTCGTCTGAGTTGCTCTCTCTCTTCTTGCGCTCTCGTCAGTGTTTCCTGGAGCTCGTCCCTGTGTTTCATGAGTGAGGTGATGTTTGACTGGAGGGTTTGAATTTCAGTGTTGAGTTGATCTTTTACAATACTTAAAGCTGAAAGATCTTCATCCATCTGACTCAACTGACAACAAACAGAACACCACAATGTTCAGCTCATCACCTGTGAGCCTCAACACACAGTCAACACATGACTGCTTCACACCGGTACAACTGACTGAGTCACACTGTGGGAGTGAAAACTGCAACCTGAGTTGAGAATGTGAGCAATCACTAGTCTCACCTGAAGCTGAAGTCGAGACTCTCTCTCAGCGAGATCTGAATTCTCTTTCTGCTGTTGCTTCAGTTCCTCTTTAGTCACGTGAAGTAACTCCTGATAGGTTTTAGACTGCAAGATAAACCAAATGTCAAATATGTTGTGAGTAACTTCAAGCATATGAGAAAAATCAGTGTGTCAGGAGGAACGCTCACAATCTGGGCTGTCTCCTGAAGATCTTTCCTCAGCACCACCCTCTCATTCCTCAAAGACTCCAACTCCTTACTGAGGGCCTGAATCTGGACAAGATTAAAATATAAACTTGTGTCAATGTGATTGTCCACATCCATCTTTGTTAGGGCATTCATTGACATAATACAATCTCTATCCCCTTATCCTAACTGAACCTTAACCGTGACAACCATCACCCTAAATTTGACCTTAACCCAATTCAAACCTTCACCCTGAAACAGACATTTAAAGGGGTAGCAGCCAAAATCTCACTTCACTCAGTCTTCACTCTAATGGTCCAACTTCTCACAATTTTCCTCACAAAGATAGATGTACAAGTTCAGACACGCAAACGCACCTGCTGGGGTTGAGCACTCTGCTTGTCTGTAGGACTGGACGTCAGATGTTTGTTTTGCTGGACCTGAATGAGCTGCAGAGAGATTAATGGGTAAACTCCTGGGCTGTTTTTCAAATAGCACACTACTCGGTGTACAGTACAGGTCTTTATGGGTCCACTGCAACCCGAGGACCCAGGACAGGTTCAGGTTTATATTTTAAACACCCAACCTGGTTGAATCTTATTCTATTACATGAGGTCCCAGGTCTGTTATATTTTAATACCCGAGTCAATTAAAAAAAAAAAGACCAGTTGTGTCAGTCAAATTATAAAAGCCTATAATTCAGGTTCATGTGCAGTCAAGCCTGTGTCAGGGTGCTAATTGTTTCTATGGAAACCAGAGCTTCTGTATGAAGCGGTTTTGCAGACAATTTAAAAAGGGATTGCAAATTGCATTTGCGTTTTCTATTTGTGGATGGTGAAGCTGTGACAATACAAATGCAAACTGTTTGCATGTACAATATCTGCCAAGTTTCAAATGTAAATGCAAAATCCATTTGAAATTGCATTTCCTGGTCATATTTAAATTGCAATAGCAATTACCTGTTTACCTGCCATTTCATTTCCTCTGCATCTTGTACCGAATCTGGCAAAACTCAAAAGCAAATCGTAATTCTCTTTGCATTTTCGATGCCTTCACACAAACCTGTCAATGAGTGTCAGAGGTGGGACTACACTATGAGGCATGCTTGTATTGGGAAGTGATGTCACTCACAGTCAACTGTATTTTGGCGGTTTTGCGGTCAGCAGGTAGGACAGAAATGTGATCAACTGAAGATCATGGCCAATTTGCTATTTCTGCTCTGTAGTAATATGAAAGAACCATCTTGGTGTATCTAAAATCATCATCAGGCTCGTCTCAGCACAGATGAGAGTAAATAAGCACTGGTAATGTTAGAGGCACTGGCCCTGTTCTAAAGGGCAAATAGTCAAAGTTCACAACTATTTATTTTATAGCTTAATAGTAAGGTGTGAAAACTGTGCAGATCAGGTCTGTGTCAGTTCCGGGCATTACATTTCCATGTCTCTTTGGGTTCAGGCACATTGTTTTGAAATCTCTGTATTTCAGACAGCAATGTTGTCCATATGTGGAGGATCTTTACCTCCCGCACACCCTGCAGGATCTCCTGGATTTGATCTCCTCCCTCACACAATAATGTTCCTCTGGAAGATGTGTGACCTGCAGAATCCTTCAGTTTCTCAGCTAACAGCTGCTCTCTCTCAGCACATGTGGACTTCAGTTCCTCTCCAAGCTGCTCCAGCTGTAAAGACCAGAGAAACCTTGAGCTGAGAAACTGAAGTTTTGAATGGAGAGATTAGTGTGAACCTTCAGTTACCATCTGGTTCCTCTCCTCCTCCTCTCTCAACAGTTGCTCTCTCTCCTCTCGAATGGCCCGCAGCTCCTCCCTCACAGCACTGATGGCATCTTCAGCTGCTTGGACCTCAGCTGTTCTCTCACGAGTCTCTCTGCTCCTCTCAGCCAGCAGGAGATCTTTCTCTGCAAAGGTTGACTGGAGCTCCACCATCTGAGGATGAAGACACATCAGTGCTGAGCTGCTCCCTTATATAGCAAACAATCATTTCAAACATCCAGAAACATCTGACATCAACTCTTTCAGATTACAGCTCAATTTAGTGTGGAAACTACGGTTGCAAGATATAGAGAAATATCACAAATGTGCATAACGCAAAACTCTGCAGTAACTCGATGATTTAAATACTTTAAAAAGTGACAGTCACAGTTTTCAGTGGATGCAGAGACACCAGCACACAAATGTAAGTTGTGTTTCCTTCCCCAGAGAGAGTGTGAAACATGTTGGTTATATAATTTTCATTTTGTAAATACATTGTCGCATTTTTTTGCATATATTGCATATATATTTTGCGATTGTTTTCTCCAATATTGTACAGCCCCAATGAAAACAGTAACTTTAATGTTAAAAACAAACATTTCACTAAACCATAAGAACATTTCAATACTGACTGTTTGATAAACGAGTCAGTCACAGTAATGCAGCATCAAACAGAGGCTGTCAGTTAAACATCAGACATGACCAAAGCTCCAAGCACAAAGCACTCATCAACAAGACTGATGGACATATATATATATATTATATATATATGGATTTATATTTATGAGAAGCAGGAGGGCCTTTAAGGTTTACATTGTTTCAGTTTCCTGCAGATTGAATTCATGAACTTCATGCTGCGAATGCCACAAGTACCAGCTGAGCTAGAGGAAGACTTACGAGTTCATCTTTCTCCTGCAGGTCTTTCTGCAGCAGGTTCCTCTCCTTTCTGGTGCTTTGCAGTATCTCCAAGAGCTGATCTCTGTCCTCACTGATGGATGCAAGACGTGTCTGCACCTCCTCCAGAAGACAGTCTTTCTCAGCACAGGCCAACTTTAGCTCCTGTCTCAACTGGACCAGCTGTGAGCCACATGAAGTTCAGTTTAACTTAATTTACACAGAGGGAGAGAACGTGCTGCAGAAATGAAGACTCACCATCTCCTCCTGTTTCTGCTGATCTCTCTCTCGCTCCTCTGTAAGGGTCTTTAGATGATGATCTCTCTCCTCAGTCACAGATCTCATCCTCTCCATCTCCTCCTGATGTCCGCTCTTCTCAGAGGACAGACGGTTTCTCTCTGCAGCTATAGACTGAAGCTCCTCTCTCAGCTGCCTTATCTGAACAAACATTACTCTTACTTTACCATCCTGAATCAATTCTTAAAAAGCTCAAACGATTAGTTTATTCCCAACCAAACAAACGTCTGGGTTACTGGTTATTACCACAGAGAATCATTTGATCACTTTCTTAGGTTGTACACAGAGACAAAAAATGGTTATGTAGCTCTAAATCAGCATTTTGTGGATATGTTCCACACACAGCAAGTTCATTGGTAACAAAGTTTACCCACACTTAAGCAGTTAAACTGCAAAAACTATATACTTCCATTAGTATATACTTCCATTTGTTAGACCTAATAATAACTGAACATGACTATTTCCTAGGTTATTTTTACCAATCACTTGACACATTAAGAAGAGTACCGACTGATTTTCAGCCTGTTGTCTGCAACATCTGTGGTGCTACGAGACAGAAAATGACATTACACTTTTGGAAAAAAAATGCTTCATGATGCCACAGTAGAATCATTTCAGTATGGTATTGTTCCATAAAGAACCTTTAACGTCACAGAACTTTTGTTTCACAAAAGGTTCTTTAGACTAAAGGTAAGAAAGAAATGGTTGTTTTAAGAACATTTGACTGAATGGGTCTTTGAGGAACCAAAAAATGTTTTTTTTTGTGAAGCACTTTTGTTTTCAAGAGTGTAAAGTAGTTGAATTCATGAGAGCTTCACTAGTGACACTAACCATCTGATGCTTCTCCTGCTGGTCTTTCTTCAGTTGCTCCACCTCTTCTCTGAGGCCTTGCAGGATCTCCTGCAGCTGCTCTCTCTCCTCTGTAAGAGAGCTGATGTTGCTCTTCATCTCCATCATCTCAGACTCACTGAGTGAGCTCATGCCCCTCTCAGACAGAAGCAGTTCTCGCTCAGAAGAGACATTCTCCAGCTCGTCTCTCAGCTGCTTCATCTGATGGTTGACCAGGAACATCAGAACATTTACAACACAGAGTCTGAATACACAATATTAAACTAGTTGATTATCCGAGCATTAACGCACCTTCATCTTTCTTTATAAACATTGTAAATGTCATAACCTGTTCTTGATGCTGGTGGCTCTTCTGTAATGATGTGTGCTCAGAGGTCTGGAGTTTGGTCTCCAGCTGCAGTATGGTGCTCTGCAGGTCCTTCACTTTCTCCAGAGCTCCTCTCAGCTGCTCCTGGTTCTCAATCATCTGGAGTTATAAATAAACATAAAACAAATACACACACACACACACACACATTTCTCTTTCATTATAAGAGAAACATTTCCTAAACAACCTCACCATCTCCACATTCTCCTGCATGTCAGATTTTAACTGGTTCCTCTCCTCATTCACAGCTTCCAGTTCCTCCTTTAGCTGCTAAGAGATGATTCACACGTTATAACATCTGTACCTGCTGATCAGACTTCTGATCCTCAGCATCAGAAGGTAACCATCTGATTGTATCATGTACCTGCTGAAGCTCATCATACTGTGAGATGTCAGTCTGTAGCTGTGGACCTGCTTTCTCCTGCTGTACCTGCAGAAGCTAATGAAAGACTTTCATTAATACATGACTTTGACGTTTCAATGTGTCTACAGCTGAGATGAGCAGTTACCAGCCCATTGCTCTCCTCAATGTCTCTCCTAAGCTGGTCTCGCTCTTCCCTGAGAACCTGTAGGATCTCCTTGAGCTGGTCTCTCTCCTCAGTGACGGAGCTGAGAGCAAGATGCAGATTTTCCATTTCTTCTGGTTTATTATGAACTATCTTCATCTTCTCAGACTGAAGTGCATCTCTCTCAGCACGAAGGCAGTCCAGCTCCTCAGCCAACTGGACGGACTAAAATGTGATGAGAACATTGTTAAAAGCTGTTAAAACCTCCAGCTAACAGGAGTGTGTGATGTGAACGGACCTTCTGTGTAGTCTCCTCTAAAGATCTGAGGAGAGTGTTATTCTCCTGTATGTGCTGAAGGTCAGTCTGGATCTTCTGGAGCTGCTGTGTTGTCTCTGACAGTTGTTGAGCAAGATCATGTTCCTTCAGCTTAGCATCAATCAACTTGCTCTCCATTTTCATTAGCCGCTCCTGAGCATCAGACAACTCATGTTTCGGCGTCTCATGATCTTTATTTAGTCTGGACTGAACAGACATCAAAGCATCTCTCTCCTGATTCACAGAGCACAGCTCCTCTTTCAGAACACACATCTGAGGAACAACCAAACAAACACACAGAGTCTTAAACATCAGATCACATGCAGAATGACAGTCTTGAGAAGTGACGGCATCTAAAGTCCTTGATGAACTTCGGTTAAAGACATTAGACATTAACCAGCTGTTCTGACCTGCTGAGACGTTTCTTGAAGGTTTAATGTCAGGTTATTCTTCTCTGTCAGGGTCTCCATCTCTCCCTTTAGTGTCTCAGTCTGTAGAGAACATCATATCTGAGCAATTTCACAATATAGATCAAGTAATACAAATATAACCACGGACCTGCTGAAGTTGAGTGTTTTTCTCTTCCCTGGAACTGGGCTGCTCTAGGTTCAGACACTGATGTTCTTCCTGTGATTCGGACCGAACCTGCTGCATTTATAATAAAATGATTCGGTTATGACAGAATATTGTATTTGTCTTTCCAGCTGAAGATTCATGTGCAGGTGCTGCAAAGGAATCCAAATGAGAACTTTCACAGTCTGTCTGACTTATCCAATACCGTGAGTCCGGGATGAAACTTCCAGTTTAATTAAACAACAGAAAACAGGGGGAGGGACATAGAGCATTCAGGAAACGTTTTAGTAAACACTTCAGATACAGGTGTCCTCACCCTGTCAGTCTCCTCCAGATAGGTTTCCAGCTGTCTGATGCTCCTCTGAAGTTCCTCTACTCTCCCTCGAAGCTGATCTCTCGTCAATGTGACATTTAGCTGAATCTTTTCTAAAGCTTTATGATGGTCAGACCTCTCAGACAACAGATGTTCCTTCGCACCAGTGACAGCACTGAGCTGTTCCTCCAGTTGTCTGATCTGCAAACCAACAGCCATTACCTTTAGCGTTATACTGGAAATACTAATTTCCCCACAGGGGATTAATAAAGTATCTATCTATCTGATCATAATGGATTTAAGGCTGAAGATCAAAAAGTACTCAGTCTTGTACTTTCTCTAGTTGTCCATCCTCATGGTTTCCCTGCTCATCGTGTTGGCTGTCCATCTGAACAGTCTGTGACTCCAGGTTAAGTATTTTTCCCTGAAGTTCTTTGACCTTCTCCTGGGCTTCTCTCAGCTCTGCTTGAGTCTCAATCATCTGTAGATAATCAAACAAGGTTTGTAACTGAGACACTGCTTCCAGTAACCAACCGGGTTACAGAAATACTCACCATCTCAATGTTTTCCTCCATGTCTCTCCTTAGCTGGTCTCGTTCTTCCCTCAGGACCGGCAGGATCTCTTGGAGCTGGTCTCTCTCCTCAGTGATGGAGCTGAGAATAAGACACAGATTCTCCATCTCCTCCGGTTTATGATGAACTATCTTCATCTTCTCAGACTGAAGCACATCTGTCTCAGCACGAATGCAGTCCATCTCCTCAGCCAACTGAACAGACTAAAACATAAGAACATTGTTAAAAGCTGTTAAAACCTCCGGCCAGCAGGAGTGTGTGATGTGAACGGACCTTCTGTGTAGTCTCCTCTAAAGATCTGAGGAGAGTGCTGTTCTCCTGTGTGATGTGCTGAAGATCACTCTGGACCTTCTGGAGCTGCTGTGTTGTCTCTGACAGTTGTTGAGTGAGATCATGTTCCTTCAGCTGAGCGTCAATCAACTCGTGTTTGAACTTCTCATGATCTTCATTTAATCTGAACTGAACAGACATCAAAGCGTCTCTCTCCTGCTTCACAGAGCACAGCTCCTCTGTCAGAACACACACCTAAGGTGCAACCACACAAAACAGGTATGAGGCCACCAATGGTGCAGACAAGCTGTGATGTGAGGTCATGACCTGATCTTCTGACCTGACTCAGTAACTCATCTATTTGAACAGGAAGAGTCTCCATCTCCTTCATCTTCCTCTGCAGAGATCTCTCTTGCTCCTGACTTTGATCCAGATCCAGACGCAGATCAGAAACAGTTCTCTCCAACTCAAGATTATCTGTCAGATCTGTGGACAAAAGCAGGTCCATATTACTTTCACTTTCAAAACGTCAATAAACCAATTATTGAAACAATCTTAATCTGTAGGACATTGTCAACGAAACAAAGCAGTAATTCAAAAGATGCTTCGAGAAATGCCTCAGTGGTTTTGTGTCAATGGGTTCCACTGTTGTTTGTTCACCAATATTTTTCGAAATACGTTTTTCCTCAGAGAAGAAAGGTCATACAGGTTTGGAATAATTTGAGAGCGAGTAAATTTTGGGTGAACTCTTTAATTTGTCACTTTAACCATTTTGAGCATGATATCACACTGGTGGGTCACACACAGTAAGTCCAGCAGTAAACAGTCTGTTTTGACTCATTTTTTATGTTAAAACTCAAATCAGGTCATCTGCATGTTAGACTTGGGCCAGCATTTACATTGCTCTATTTTGAGTTTCCCAGAATCAAACTTTAAGCATTTGTTAAAGAAAGAGAAAGGTGTAAAGATCTAACGATAAACAAGTATAATGCACACAACAGCATTCATAAGTGATTAAAGGGCAAGGTGGAAAGAGGGAAAAACTCCAACATCACCCCTCCCATGGTGATACTGGTGCTGTCACATGCTGATTAACCATTTCCTCAGTCACATCCCTACTGTATGTGCTTCATTCGAACCATTCTAGACCTACTTTTTGGGACCTTCCCATCCAACAGTGCGGTCAGTTTGGTGTTCTCCTCAAACGCATTCATCAGCTCTTTCTGAAGGTCTGTTTGCATCTTCTGGAAGCAACACTTCTCCTGCTCAAGTTTCTCTTGAAGACCTTTCACATGGGCCTCCATCTTCTGATGTTCTGCTGTTAGCATCACCTGAAGGAAACAGACAGAGTCATGATGCGATCCAGAAAAGATCATCTCAGAGAGCTCCAGAACTCAACTCACGTCTCTCTCTCTGAGGGAGATGTTCTCACTCCGCAGAACCGCCCACTCCTTTTTAGTCTCCAGACTGAGGCACTCAGCATCATGTAATGATCGGCGCAGTTGTGTCACTTCCTGTATGAGATCTCTGTCGCTCTGTACAGAGGCAATGTAGCATATATTGAGAGTAACAGTAGCTGTGTCCTAAATGCTCATTGTGAGCTGCCTACTTACTGTTTTTCAGTAAGTACTACTTACTGAAACTTGTATTCAGAAAAACAGCATTTAAACATTCATTGTTTGGAAGTGTGCATCAAAACCACCAATTTCAAGTCTCCTACATGCTTCACATGTGTTCCATGTACTGTCTATGTAGACAAAAGACATCAAAGTAGCTCAGAGTTTTGGATTGGAGCTAATATAGGGCCCCCACTGCAAATGGAAGTACATATATACAGGAGGCAGTTGTGGCCCTAATGGTTAGAGTTGGTTAGAGTTTTATTTCAATGCCGGCAGGTAAAAACAGGTGTCCTTGAGCCAGGCACTTAACCCGATTGCTCCATGGGTTTTGAGGTGCTGCCAACTACTCTGGGTGTGCATGTTCACTTCTCTGGGTGTGCATGTTCACTTCTCACTGCTGATGCGTTACCATACCTGATAAATACAGAACTTTCACTATATTAGAGATACTTCTGTAAAGCTGCTTTGAAAATCTATATTGCATAAAGCACTTTATAAATAAAGGTGTTAGTTCCTAACCCTACCGACAGCCTCAACAGATAACCATATAAACCTATTGTATGAAATACTGTCCATCTACTCAGCACAAACATCCATTCAGTCTTATTAGTTTGTCAACATACCAGACTCTGCAGTTCAGTCATCAGGTCTGTCTTCCTCTTGAGCTCTGATGACATCATCAGCAGGTCAGCCTGTGGAGGAACATACATGTGCTTCAGATCTCAACTAACACAGAACACACTGAGTTCATTCACAGTAGACAGTGAATGTGACCTGCAGCTTCTGAATCATGTCTTCTGAATGTTTGGAAGATTCCTGCAGGCTGCTGACTTCTGCCTCTAACTCTTTCTGCATAGAGGAAAGAACACCGGAATCTGTGATCAGTTCAGATCAGCTGTGTGTGTGTGAATGTGTGGCAAGCAAGTTGTGATGTTATCACCTCATACTCCTTCTTGCTCTCCTGCTCTAAATTCTCAAACTCCTCTGCATCCCTCCTCTCCTCAATCTCCTTCTGTAGAGTGTCTTTATCTTTCTGCAGTAAATCTCTCTCAGCTTTCAGACTCTCCAGGTCTTGATTCACAAGCTCAAGTGAGTGTTTGATAGAGTCTCGCTCCGCTATAACAGCATCCTTTCGAATCAATCACATCGATGATGGTTATCATCAGATCCAAACACACATGCACACACACACAAAATTACCAAAAACTCATTCAGATTTAATGGATTATTTACACACTAAAAACATTCTACTGCTTGACAGCAACATTGTATCAACTAATGGCATGAACTTATGGATTGTACTTTTGTTTGGCCTTTACTGAACGTGTATGAGGTCCTTCATTCACCTTCTCAAAGCCTAAAGCCTCACAGAGCTGAATGGCCTCTTCTAGATCCTTCTTCATCTGCTCAGACACAAATAACACTCAGAAACTGTCCAATCATGGGGAAAAAACATCAAAATGAAGAATCATGGTCAGGACAGAGAGAAAGAAACATCACTCTAGTCAAACATCCTTCCGTCCCCAGATCTAGAGCACAAGAGAAATGTAACTGTAGATCTCTGGCCAGCAGCTGCTGTACCTGTTGACACATGTGCTGAGAGCGAGTGAGAGCTTCAGAAGGTTTCTCCAGCTCTGAGACCTTCAACTCCAGCAAGCTGCTCTTCTCATTAGCTGTCTGCCTCTGCTCAATCTCCACCTGCAGTCGACGCTGCAGCTCCTCCAACTGTTTCTCCAGCTCACAGATCTTTTCTCCTGACGGTTCAGCTTGAGTTTCCAGACGTTTCTCTAGTTCAGAGATCTTTAGCTCAAGTTTAGAGCTTTTCTCCTCTGCTGTCAGTTTGCTCTGAGTCTCCGCCTCCAACTGACGCTCTAGAGACTCCACCTTGAACATCAGTTCATTTGCTCGGGGCGAGTCCAAGAAATTACCCCTTAACAAAGAAATCAAAGAATCAACAAATAATGCTTGCAGTAGAAGACTTTGATTTTGCATTAA
The DNA here is from genome assembly GCA_036877525.1 of Chromobotia macracanthus. Classification (NCBI taxonomy): domain Eukaryota; kingdom Metazoa; phylum Chordata; class Actinopteri; order Cypriniformes; family Botiidae; genus Chromobotia; species Chromobotia macracanthus. The sequence goes on along the minus strand of JAZGTH010000088.1, from coordinate 260,341 downwards.
GATCTGGCATTAAGATCTGGCATGGTGGTGTTCTCACCCCCCCGAGGAGCGGACCGTGATGTTGCTCATCTCCATGTCCATGCTGGGCTCCTCCAGAGCAGTGAAATCAAAGCGGCTGTCAAACTCATCTGCATCTGTGCACAGGAGCAGAAAACTTTTCAGCACCTTCATCTAGCAGCTTGTCCTGCCAAATATGCTGTGAGGATTACATACCCTCTCCATCTTCAGGCAGGGTGCAGTCAGCACGTCTCTTCTTGAGGTTGGCCTCAACGAAGCTCATGTCAGTATAGCTGTGATCTTCGTTCAGGAGACAAGCAGATCTTAGCAGCTTTCCACCCCACGTCACTCGTCTTTTAGGAACCTTTCCACAGGTTTAAAGAACACAGTGAGAGCCACACATTTCACCAGCCCACAGTACAACAGTTTAAACAATACCACCTGAGATGTACTACCTTTGGGACCAGAGCCACATTTGAGGCAGTAACTAGCAGTTTGGTCAAGTTCCTGATTCTGTCCTCTTGCTCTCGCTGGAGCTGGTCTTTCTCCTGCAGCAGCTGACACAGAGACTCTCGTTCGGTTGCAGTTGTTTGTGTGACAGAGGACACCTGCGAGGAGAAGGATGTAACAAATGATTTAAGATGATGTTTGATCTTATTTCTGTGTACAGGACTGTCAGGAACACAATCTCTGTTCACCTCCTGTAGACGTCGTTTCAGATCAACGATCTCGTTGCGATATCTTCTCAGGAGAGCTCCTTCATCTGAAACCTCTGTGACATGAGGGTCATTCTTCATGCGCTTTGCTGCGCTGGCGAACTGAAATTACAGTGAAGTTTTTAAAAAGTCAAATTCAACACTCTGAAAACATGAGAAACTGAAGAAAAGCTCCTCTTCTGTACCTGTAAAGTGCTGATGGTCTCATCTACAGTGGCAGGAGTGATTGTACAGATGATGACGGTCTTTGCATTTCCACCCAGAGAGTTCTGCAGGATTCGGGTGAGTTTACTGTCTCTATAGTTCAGGAAACCCCTTAAGGATGGTGAAACAGTAAGTTATACACACAATATCCCAGAGTGAAAGACAGTAAAGAGTGAGAGTAACAGCACACCACTCACTTCTGACTCTCATCAGATAATTTCTTAATAACTTGACCCAGTGTGAAGAGACTGCGATTGATGTTACAGCCCTCTTTTAATCGCGCTCCTGCAATGACAAACACAAACACACTGTATAGTCACAGAATTCCTGTGTGTTACAGAAGCTACAATCAGCATTTCATTGTTTTCATTGTATTTATAAAGTAACAGAAACCTCAGACCACAACTAATAAACATTTGTTTATTTTACATGTAAAGCAGAAACTGTATGAACGGGAATGTGATTGGACATGTGCATTAACATTTAAAGAGTAAAATAAGATGATCTCACCCTCTGCTCCAGTCTGACTCGCTCGTTCAGCACCTGCCAGATCCACCAAATTCTACACAACACAAGAACATATGGATACATCACGGCACACAATCATGACTGACATCTGTCTGTCAGTCTGACCTCATCAGTATGAAAGATCATCTGAATTACCAGGTGTGAGACTATAATGGCTCCATCAGCATTCTCACCAGACACCAGGTCACTTCTCTCTCTGCTCTCTAAGATCTAACAGAGAACAGACATCCATGAGAAGAGAGATGAGGACAGCCTAACTTCCAAACTGTCCTTCATTCCACACATCTTACCATACGAAAAATTGTGTGAGATCGGCTGCTGCGCTGGTTCATTTTGGTTTTGCCATAATGGCGGTTTTCTGTAGGAGTGAAGCCATGAGAAAGTGTGTGTATCAGTATACTGCAGAAGCAGCAGAGCAGAATAAAGAATGATCTATCAGAAGAGATCACAGCAGATTTACTTTCTCCCTTAGTGATCCAGGACAGTGCCTGCTCTGGTGACGTCACCAACTCCTCCGTCAGATCAGCTACATACACATTTTTCTGTGGACACAGGCAGAGTTTACAGCTGAAACTACACACATGCTCAAACAACAAACAAAATAAACACACCCATACACACACTCTCACTGACGAACACAAACACACTAAACCCAGTATATAAATATATGGATTGTATTTATATACTGGGTTTAGTGTGTTTGTGTATATATATATATATATATATATATATATATATATATATATATATATATATATAAAAAAAAGCACAAACATAGTTTCCTTCCCGGATCTCCAGAGGTTTCCTCTTCCAGCTGTCACAGAGTAAATCGGTGACAGTTTCATTGTATATTTCCATGTAGCTCACGCGGAGAAGAAACTCCTTCTTCGGACACTAAACAGACATAGACAAACTCATAACAGCTGGGCTTCACTGATAACACTTCTGTTTAACAAGTCCATTAAAACTGAGATACAAAACTTCCAAATAAAGAAGAATGTAGATGGGTGACTTACATTTTTAATCGTTTTAAAAACATCAGCCATGGCCAGCGGTATCACACCTGGGTTGTGTTCACTACCCATCATGGTGAAGGTCTTTCCAGAAGATGTTTGTCCATAAGCAAATATCGTCCCTTAAAGAAAATTGTGAAAATAAGGCATTTATTTATTTAGCAGACGCTTTTATCCAAAGCGATTTACAGGGAGTATTTAACATTGTGCCCTAAGAACCAACAAGCCTAATCTACAAAGCTACATTTAGTCACATGTCTGTGAAACAGGTGCGTTTTAGTTGTTTCTTGAAGGTTGTGATGGTCTTGCTGGATCAGGTGGAGGCTGGGGGTTCGTTCCACCAGAGGATCAGAATAGGTGAATGTCTTAGAGCGCGATCTGGTACCTCGTTGAGACGAAACAATCAGATGTCACTCGTTTACAGAAAGGGTGGGAGGTGAAAACTGAGGTGGGAGGGTGAAGTTCTGGTGACTGTCCTGAAGGCCAGGGTCAGAGATTTAAATTTTATGTTCAGCTACAAGTAGCCAGTGGAGTGAGATGTAACATGGGCTCTCTTCGTTTGATTGAAGACCAGATGTTCTGCAGCATTCTGGACCATTTGCAGGAGTTTGGCTGCATTGGCTGGAAGGCCAGTCAGTAGGGCATTGCAGTAGTCCAGCCTTGATATTATGAGTGCTTGAAATATGAGCAGAAACCTTTAACCATACATAACTCATGTCTAGTGTATGGCTATACTGTCTATATACATAAATGTCAAATGACTTGTTAAACTTAATAATAAACGATTTATATTTGTTAATTCCGGTTAAAGCTTTAGTGCAAATACTGTAGCAACCTGTAATTGTTATATATCGGTAATGACATGTTGGTGAAATGTCATAGTTTTGATGGACTAACTACAATCAGATCTGGAGACAAATCGTGTTACTTTCTGACAGTGTTACACAGCAGATCTTTCTTCAAGAGATAAAACAGCATCGCTCTGTTGAGCTGCAGTGGGTTACAGCAGCCGTGACGTCATCGCCCGCCTCACCATTGTAGCCCTCGACGGCTGAGACCACCAGAGGCTTCGCGATGTCCTGGTACAGCAGACTGGTGGACTCCTCAGCGCTGAACACACGGTCTGCAAACACACACGTGTCACAGGTTTATAACACACGTCTCGCTGCTGTCCACAGATGATAAACTACAGTACAACCGACCGAAGCTGAAGCTCTTGGTTTGGTTTCCATCATCGTCCAGTTGATGAATGGCCTGTTTGTCCGCTCTCCAGAACACCTGCACCGGTTCAGAACTCTCCGACTCCTCCCTGAAACCATCGGTACAAGATGACAAGGGATTTATTATTATTATTATGTCTTTCAACACCGACAGAATCGAGTTAATGTGATACCTAACACATCACTCTCACTAACTGTTTGAGAACTCAGAAACATCCACTCTCACTAACTGTTTGAGAACTCAGAAACATCCACTCTCACAAACAGTCTCATTCTGAACCGATCTCAGAGAAACTAACACTTTTATAGTCATGACGTCACTGGCCGAAAACCTGGCAATCTCACGACATTAACTGATTGTTTTATTTAATCTCAGATTTTTTTGTAACTTATGTGAGAAAAGTTTTTCTTACCTTTTAATAAGGGGTCTGACCCTGACACACACTTTAACTGCGGATTCCTCCGTCATTATCCCCATTAAACTCTAAACTGATCTGACTGACTGACTGAGCGCTCAGCGAGATTTAAAATTTGAACTGACTTTCTATTGGACGAGCGTGATCGTGCGCATGCGCAGCGCAACGGTCGCAGTCATTGGTCACCTTTGAAACAGCAGAAGAGGTTTTCCGTTTAAGCCCCGCCCATCTGACTTAAAATAACCTTTCCGATAACGACATCAAACATAATAAAACACGACGAAAGAGGTTTGAGATACGATTTTCATTCAGATATACAAAGTATATATCTGAAAATTGTAAGTGGGTTTATTTCTAAATCCCTTTTAAACTATGACATTATTTATTTTAATTCGCCATATAGTACAAACGTTTTGGATTTCTATGAAAACTCATTTTACAGAACAATTTTCCCTGGCCACAACAACGACTTGCTTTTTGGTATCTTATTCCTTATTTATTTGTTTTAAACTGAATCATCATATCATACTTTATGTAAAGCATACATAGCAGTGTTCTTCATTTTCAGTGTAGTGGGGTATATATGGAAAAACATGTATGTAAAATTATGTCAACTATCACTTTATTCAAAGTAAAATGCTGTCAAGTAATATATATATATATATATATATATATATATATATATATATATATATATATATATATATATTCACTTTAAAAACAATGCTTGTTTTGTGAATGTTGTTTGTGAAGGAAAACAGCAGGACTAGTTAACCAACCCATCAGTTCAGTCCACAGAGACAATATTACCACTGATACTGAATGGAGAACCCACACATGGGTTCATAAACCAGCGCCGTTACACAGTCTCAGTCCATTAAAATTATTCACTAAGACCTGCCATTGAGTTGGAATGTGTCTAAACAACCTTCAATTTACATAATAAATACAAATATGAACTTATCTACTCAATGAACAGCAGACTGATTTATGTGCTTATTTAGCATCTGTCCAGTATATGGATGTACATATTCAATTACAGGTTCTGTGATTTTTCTTGGCATTTGTTGATGTGCCCTCTGCTTAGCACATTTAATTAATTACACACATAGACATGCAGCACAAACAAACATACAGAGACATTTGTCCAATTATTAATGAATAATAATAGAGAGAGATGAATGACTGTGTCATTCATGAAACAATCTGGTGTGTGAATACAGAACAGTGTTTTAAATTCATTAAGTGTTTATTAACTCAGTTTACTATGACTAGCACAAATACTGAGAGCAACACACGTTATCTATCGCTTTCTGTACAAATAACGGTAATCCTTGTAAATAGCTGATCATATAAATCAATGTAAATTTTGATCTCTGTTGATCTGATGATGGCAGCGATCACAAACAATAATGTGGATGATAACGTTCTGTGGTCATGTGATTATGATATGGTACATGTGGAGGATTTGGGCGGCTGCTCTAGAATGGACTCTCTCCGCAGGTCATTGGGAACGGTGCCGCCCGGACCCCACACGTTCAGCTCACTGTAAATTCCTGTCTCAATCATCTCCTCCTGCCAAGGTATTGAGATGTTTCCTGAGGCAAACTCATCAAAGAACTTCTTGTCGTCATCTTCCAGGCCGACTCCCTTCACTGTGGAGAACGCCCCCACATCATCTATATCTTTGGCATAAACTGTCTTGGAATCTGGCACAAAAGGAGGTGGCAGAATTCCTGGACAGAAACAGTAATAACCTGGTTAATTAGTGCAGATTACTCTAGCTAAACTTAATTAAACTAAGATAAGATAAGCAAATCTAAAATAGCTTGCAAACTAAACCTAAGCTGGAAAAGGTTTCTAAGATAAAACAGCTGCAGAGATTACAGGTCTGACTGGACCAAATGTGTGTGATATTTGTGGAGAACCTCAATTCAGAAGCGTTTAAAAATTCTCCAGCTGCATCTAATGACAAGTTGTTCTAGCAGTGACACCTGCATTGAGTTTCCTCCAGTTGATCTCGCTGAAGAACGGATGAGATCTCAGCTCATCACATGAACCGTTCCTGAAGCCCAGCCTCTTGTTCACGTCTTTAGCCAGAAGACCTTCACAGATGGATTTGGCATTCTCACTGAAGCTCTCTGGATAGGTCACAGGGTCATTAAGGATCCGTTTCTTCACTTCTTTGTTCTCCACCTGTGCAGAAAAACATTTTTTAATATTAAAACACACCAGCAGCAGATACATTGTAACTAAAACTGACCCAGTGAAACAAATAACAACACAGCTGCTAACTGACTGAAAGGTTCTGAGCTCATTTTATCCTAATTAACCACTTCTGACCAGTAGGTAACGCTGTCCTTAGACGATTATGGTATCAATAAGCAAAAGGATTGTGTAGACACAACTTCACCTTCTCTCCTCGTGTTCTGAAAGGTCCTTTAGCCGCCATGAACTCGTACAGTGTGACTCCTAGTGTGAAATAATCTACAGAATAATCATATTCTTCACCCTTCAGCAGCTCTGGGGCCATAAACCCTGAATGTGCAGAGAATCACCGTTATTAACTGAGCTCCTCTGTTTACAGTAACTAACATGATATACGATAACAGGCTGGGTAGTGTGTATCATGTTAGTTACTGTAAACAAAAGAGCTCAGTGTTGAATCTTACTGTTTATGACTGCAGACGTTACAATGGTCAGCTATCAAGAGTCTTCAAGTGTACTGTGTTCACACACAGAATGATAATAAAGTGGATTCACTCCTGAATTGAATGCAGATCTCTCTCCGCAGTGTGAACATGATCTCACTGATAACATGTTTTAAACTTTGACTTTTGTCATTGAAGGAGAACGTATGAACTTAATCACCTGGAGTTCCAGCATAACCTTTAGTTTTGTCCTGGCCATCAGGTAGTTCAACAGCCAAACCAAGGTCAGAGATACGAACATTACCTGAGAACAAACACCAGCAGACAAACACAACATCACAGACTGCGATTGTAACCTCTACAGAGAACCTTGCGTTTCATTATAACTCAAATAACCTTACATGTGATTCCCCTACATGTAATCACAATGTAATATATGAGTACAGTGTGTCACAGTGTGTATGAATTTAAAGTGTCACAGTGTGCATGAGTTTAAAGTGTCACAGTGTGTTTGAGTTTAAAGTGTCACAGTGTGTTTGAATTTAAAGTGTCACAGTGTGTTTGTATGAGTTTAAAGTGTCACAGTGTGTGTGTATGAGTTTAAAGTGTCACAGTGTGTGTGTATGAGTTTAAAGTGTCACAGTGTGTGTGTATGAGTTTAAAGTGTCACAGTGTGTGTGTATGAATTTAAAGTGTCACAGTGTGTATGAGTTTAAAGTGTCACAGTGTGTATGAATTTAAAGTGTCACAGTGTGCATGAGTTTAAAGTGTCACAGTGTGTTTGAGTTTAAAGTGTCACAGTGTGTTTGAATTTAAAGTGTCACAGTGTGTTTGTATGAGTTTAAAGTGTCACAGTGTGTGTGTATGAGTTTAAAGTGTCACAGTGTGTGTGTATGAGTTTAAAGTGTCACAGTGTGTGTGTATGAGTTTAAAGTGTCACAGTGTGTGTGTATGAATTTAAAGTGTCACAGTGTGCATGAGTTTAAAGTGTCACAGTGTGTTTGAGTTTAAAGTGTCACAGTGTGTTTGAATTTAAAGTGTCACAGTGTGTGTGTATGAGTTTAAAGTGTCACAGTGTGTGTGTATGAGTTTAAAGTGTCACAGTGTGTGTGTATGAGTTTAAAGTGTCACAGTGTGTGTGTGTATGAGTTTAAAGTGTCACAGTGTGTATGAGTTTAAAGTGTCACAGTGTGTATGAGTTTAAAGTGTCACAGTGTGTATGAGTTTAAAGTGTCACAGTGTGTTTGAGTTTAAAGTGTCACAGTGTGTGTGTATGAGTTTAAAGTGTCACAGTGTGTATGAGTTTAAAGTGTCACAGTGTGTATGAGTTTAAAGTGTCACAGTGTGTATGAGTTTAAAGTGTCACAGTGTGCATGAGTTTAAAGTGTCACAGTGTGTTTGAGTTTAAAGTGTCATAGTGTGTGTGTATGAGTTTAAAGTGTCACAGTGTGTGTGCATGAGTTTAAAGTGTCACAGCGTGTTTGAATTTAAAGTGTCACAGTGTGTGTGTATGAGTTTAAAGTGTCACAGTGTGTGTGTATGAGTTTAAAGTGTCACAGTGTGTTTGAGTTTAAAGTGTCACAGTGTGTGTGTATGAGTTTAAAGTGTCACAGTGTGTTTGAGTTTAAAGTGTCACAGTGTGTGTGTATGAGTTTAAAGTGTCACAGCGTGTTTGAATTTAAAGTGTCACAGTGTGTGTGTATGAGTTTAAAGTGTCACAGTGTGTGTGTATGAGTTTAAAGTGTCACAGTGTGTGTGTATGAGTTTAAAGTGTCACAGTGTGTGTGTGTGTATGAGTTTAAAGTGTCACAGTGTGTATGAGTTTAAAGTGTCACAGTGTGTGTGTATGAGTTTAAAGTGTCACAGTGTGTTTGAATTTAAAGTGTCACAGTGTGTGTGTATGAGTTTAAAGTGTCACAGTGTGTTTGAGTTTAAAGTGTCACAGTGTGTGTTAAAGTGTCACAGTGTGTGTGTATGAGTTTAAAGTGTCACAGTGTGTTTGAGTTTAAAGTGTCACAGTGTGTGTGTATGAGTTTAAAGTGTCACAGTGTGTGTGTATGAGTTTAAAGTGTCACAGTGTGTATGAGTTTAAAGTGTCACAGTGTGTATGAGTTTAAAGTGTCACAGTGTGTGTGTATGAGTTTAAAGTGTCACAGTGTGTGTGTATGAGTTTAAGGTGTCACAGTGTGTGTGTATGAGTTTAAAGTGTCACAGTGTGTGTATGAGTTTAAAGTGTCACAGTGTGTGTGTATGAGTTTAAAGTGTCACAGTGTGTTTGAATTTAAAGTGTCACAGTGTGTGTGTATGAGTTTAAAGTGTCACAGTGTGTGTGTATGAGTTTAAAGTGTCACAGTGTGTGTGTATGAGTTTAAAGTGTCACAGTGTGTATGAGTTTAAAGTGTCACAGTATGCATGATTTTAACATGTTTACCTTCATTATCTAACAGGACATTTTCTGGCTTGAGGTCTCTGTAGATGATTTGTTTCTGGTGAAGATGCTCCATGCCCTGGATGATCTGAGCAGAGTAGTAACAAGCTCTCGATTCAGAGAATCCAGGATTATTCTCATCCACATTATAAATGTGATACCTGTAAAAGAACAACATACACTCTCTCATCAGACGTCAATGGGAAACTGTTTGTGTGTCTGAAAGAGAGAGAGAGAAAGAGTGTGTGTGTGAGAGAGAGAGACAGAGAGAGGTTCACCTCAGATCTCCTCCATTCATGATGGTCATGACCAGACAGAGTTCAGTCTTGGTCTGGAAGGCATAGGCCAGTGACACAATAAATCTGCTGTGAACTCGGGCCAGAATGCGTTTTTCCACCATGGCACCCTGTGAAAACATCACATCACCTGTGGATGAGAAGTTCTCACTTCATCTGCATCAGAGCATCCTGACAACAGTGCGTGAATTAAACAAACAAACAGTAGAGGTAAAACTCCAAATTTCCAAACTTGGAAATTTAACACAGACACTAAACACACTATACAGACACTAAACTCACTATACAGACACTAAACTCACTATACAGACACTAAACTCACTATACAGACACTAAACACACTATACAGACACTAAACACACTATACAGACACTAAACTCACTATACAGACACTAAACACACTATACAGACACTAAACACACTATACAGACACTAAACTCACTATACAGACACTAAACACACTATACAGACACTAAACACACTATACAGACACTAAACTCACTATACAGACACTAAACACACTATACAGACACTAAACACACTATACAGACACTAAACTCACTATACAGACACTAAACACACTATACAGACACTAAACACACTATACAGACACTAAACACACTATACAGACACTAAACTCACTATACAGACACTAAACTCACTATACAGACACTAAACACACTATACAGACACTAAACTCACTATACAGACACTAAACACACTATACAGACACTAAACACACTATACAGACACTAAACTCACTATACAGACACTAAACACACTATACAGACACTAAACACACTACACACTATACAGACACTAAACACACTATACAGACACTAAACTCACTATACAGACACTAAACACACTATACAGACACTAAACACACTATACAGAGACTAAACTCACTATACAGACACTAAACACACTATACAGACACTAAACTCACTGTACAGACACTAAACTCACTATACAGACACTAAACACACTATACAGACACTAAACACACTATACAGACACTAAACACACTATACAGACACTAAACACACTGACACTATACATACACTTAACACACTATACAGACACTAAACACACTATACAGACACTAAATACACTATACAGACACTAAACTCACTGTACAGACACTAAACACACTATACAGACACTAAACACACTATACAGACACTAAACTCACTGTACAGACACTAAACTCACTGTACAGACACTAAACACACTGACACTATACATACACTAAACACACTGACACTATACATACACTTAACACACTATACAGACACTAAACACACTATACAGACACTAAACACACTATACAGACACTAAACACACTATACAGACACTAAACACACTATACAGACACTAAACTCACTATACAGACATATAGTGTCACTATACAGACACTAAACACACTATACAGACACTAAACACACTATACAGACACTAAACACACTATACAGACACTAAACACACTATACAGACACTAAACACACTATACAGACACTAAACTCACTATACAGACATATAGTGTCACTATACAGACATATAGTGTCACTATACAGACACTAAACACACTGACACTATACAGACACTAAACTCACTATACAGACACTAAACACACTGACACTATACAGACACTAAACTCACTATACAGACATATAGTGTCACTATACAGACACTAAACACACTATACAGACACTAAACACACTATACAGACACTAAACACACTGACACTATACAGACACTAAACTCACTATACAGACATATAGTGTCACTATACAGACTCTAAACACACTATACAGACACTAAACACACTATACAGACACTAAACACACTATACAGACACTAAACACACTATGCAGACACTAAACACACTGACACTATACAGACACTTAACACACTATACAGACACTAAACACACTATGCAGACACTAAACACACTATACAGACACTTAACACACTATACAGACACTAAACACACTATACAGACACTAAACACACTATACAGACTCTAAACACACTATACAGACACTAAACACACTATACAGACACTAAACACACTATACAGACACTAAACACACTATACAGACTCTAAACACACTATACAGACACTAAACACACTATACAGACACTAAACACACTATACAGACACTAAATACACTGACACTATACAGACACTAAACTCACTATACAGACATATAGTGTCACTATACAGACACTAAACACACTATACAGACACTAAACACACTATACAGACTCTAAACACACTATACAGACACTAAACACACTATGCAGACACTAAACACACTATACAGACACTAAACACACTGACACTATACAGACACTAAACACACTATACAGACACTAAACTCACTATACAGACATATAGTGTCACTATACAGACACTAAACACACTATACAGACACTAAACACACTATACAGACACTAAACACACTATACAGACACTAAACACACTATACAGACACTAAACTCACTATACAGACACTAAACACACTATACAGACACTAAACACACTATACAGACACTAAACACACTATACAGACACTAAACTCACTATACAGACACTAAACACACTATACAGACTCTAAACACACTATGCAGACACTAAACACACTATGCAGACACTAAACACACTATGCAGACACTAAACACACTATACAGACTCTAAACACACTATACAGACACTAAACACACTATACAGACACTAAACACACTATACAGACACTAAACACACTATACAGACACTAAACACACTGACACTATACAGACACTTAACACACTATACAGACACTAAACTCACTATACAGACACTAAACACACTATACAGACACTAAACACACTATGCAGACACTAAACTCACTATACAGACACTAAACACTATACAGACACTAAACTCACTATACATACACTTAACACACTATACAGACACTAAACACACTATACAGACACTAAACACACTATACAGACACTAAACACACTATACAGACACTAAACTCACTATACAGACACTAAACACACTATACAGACACTAAACTCACTATACAGACATATAGTGTCACTATACAGACACTAAACACACTATACAGACACTAAACACACTGACACTATACAGACACTAAACACACTGACACTATACAGACTCTAAACAAACTATACAGACACTAAACACACTGACACTATATAGACACTAAACTCACTATACAGACACTAAACACACTATACAGACACTAAACACACTGACACTATACAGACACTTAACACACTATACAGACACTAAACACACTGACACTATACAGACACTAAACACACTGACACTATACAGACTCTAAACACACTATACAGACTCTAAACACACTATACAGACACTAAACACACTGACACTATATAGACACTAAACTCACTATACAGACTCTAAACACACTATACAGACACTAAACACACACTAAACACACTGACACTATACAGACTCTAAACACACTATACAGACACTAAACACACTATACAGACTCTAAACACACTATACAGACACTAAACACACTGACACTATAAAGACACTAAACTCACTATACAGACTCTAAACACACTATACAGACACTAAACACACTATACAGACACTAAACTCACTATACAGACACTAAAGACACTGACACTATACAGACACTTAACACACTATACAGACTCTAAACACACTGACACTATACAGACACTAAACACACTATACAGACACTAAACACACTATACAGACACTAAACACACTGACACTATACAGACACTAAACACACTGACACTATACAGACACTTAACACACTATACAGACTCTAAACACACTGACACTATACAGACACTAAACACACTATACAGACACTAAACACACTATACAGACACTAAACACACTGATACTATACAGACACTAAACACACTATACAGACACTAAACACACTATACAGACATATAGTGTCACTATACAGACACTAAACACACTATACAGACTCTAAACACACTATACAGACACTAAACACACTATACAGACATATAGTGTCACTATACAGACACTAAACACACTATACAGACACTAAACACACTATACAGACACTAAACACACTGACACTATACAGACACTAAACACACTATACAGACACTAAACTCACTATACAGACATATAGTGTCACTATACAGACACTAAACACACTATACAGACACTAAACACACTATACAGACACTAAACTCACTATACAGACACTAAACACACTGACACTATACAGACACTAAACTCACTATACAGACACTAAACACACTATACAGACACTAAACACACTATACAGACACTAAACACACTATACAGACACTAAACTCACTATACAGACACTAAACACACTGACACTATACAGACACTAAACTCACTATACAGACACTAAACACACTATACAGACACTAAACACACTATACAGACACTAAACTCACTATACAGACATATAGTGTCACTATACAGACACTAAACTCACTATACAGACACTAAACTCACTATACAGACACTAAACACACTATACAGACACTAAACACACTGACACTATACAGACACTAAACTCACTATACAGACACTAAACACACTATACAGACACTAAACTTACTATACAGACACTAAACACACTATACAGACACTAAACACACTGACACTATACAGACACTAAACTCACTATACAGACACTAAACACACTATACAGACACTAAACTTACTATACAGACACTAAACACACTATACAGACACTAAACACACTGACACTATACAGACACTAAACTCACTATACAGACACTAAACACACTATACAGACACTAAACTTACTATACAGACACTAAACTCACTGACACTATACAGACACTAAACTCACTATACAGACACTAAACTCACTATACAGACACTAAACACACTATACAGACACTAAACACACTGACACTATACAGACACTAAACTCACTATACAGACACTAAACACACTATACAGACACTAAACTTACTATACAGACACTAAACTCACTATACAGACACTAAACACACTATACAGACACTAAACTTACTATACAGACACTAAACACACTATACAGACACTAAACACACTGACACTATACAGACACTTAACACACTATACAGACTCTAAACACACTATACAGACACTAAACACACTATACAGACACTAAACTCACTATACAGACACTAAACACACTGACACTATATAGACACTAAACTCACTATGCAGACACTAAACTCACTATACAGACACTAAACACTATACAGACACTAAACACACTATACAGACACTAAACTCACTATACAGACACTAAACACACTATACAGACACTAAACACACTGACACTATACAGACACTAAACACACTATACAGACACTAAACTCACTATGCAGACACTAAACTCACTATACAGACACTAAACACTATACAGACACTAAACTCACTATACAGACACTAAACACACTATACAGACACTAAACACACTATACAGACACTAAACACACTATACAGACACTAAACACACTATGCAGACACTAAACTCACTATACAGACACTAAACACACTGACACTATACAGACACTAAACACACTATACAGACACTAAACACACTATACAGACACTAAACTCACTATACAGACACTAAACACACTATACAGACACTAAACACACTGACACTATACAGACACTAAACACACTATACAGACACTAAACTCACTATGCAGACACTAAACTCACTATACAGACACTAAACACACTATACAGACACTAAACACACTATACAGACACTAAACTCACTATACAGACACTAAACACACTATGCAGACACTAAACTCACTATACAGACACTAAACACACTATACAGACACTAAACACACTATGCAGACACTAAACTCACTATACAGACACTAAACACACTGACACTATACAGACACTAAACACACTATACAGACACTAAACACACTATACAGACACTAAACACACTATACAGACACTAAACTCACTATACAGACACTAAACGCACTATACAGAAACTAAACTCACTATACAGTTTTAGATCAATGTATTCTCATATTTAGTGGGGTTCAACAGTCTAATACAAGTTCATAAGAAATTGTATTATATTTTTAGATGCTATTTTTTAATTATTCTTCATCCATGTGTTGATAATCACTGATTAATGTTTTCATATTTACAGTGAGGACACAAGTATCTCGTGCTGTTAATATTCAGTGTTCAGGATCTCCATCTCAAATCTGCTCTATATTTACAGCTGCTGGAGCTGCAGGTCATTTCATCAGGTCTGATATCTGTGATGATTCCTGCTGCAGTGTGAACCACACACAGATACTGCATGATCACGTCTGTGTGGTGTACCAGTGAAGGTTCATGACCAGTGAAGATCTGCTCTGTTGTACACAGGTATTATAACCCTGATAAAAGCTTTGAACAATTAGACATTTCATCTGATTTTAGAGGCTGTGATCTGAACCTGGAGCTGCAGATTATTCATTTTATTCAATCATATTCAATCTAAACTGTAGATTATTCATCTTCTAAGATTCTACAGCCTTTCAAAAGTCAGTTATTGTTACTAATGTAGTACAAATGTTCAACTCTGTGACAGGTGGTTCTTGCTACATATATTTGATTTAAAAAACTGAATGAACCTCCAATTCTAATAATATCACTTTACTAAAAAATGAATCATTTTTGAAAAATGGCATAGACTGATAAAGCATCATATTTTTATATAAAATCATATTTTTCATGTGATTAATAATAATATTTTTAACAAAAGCAAAATTTCAATTAATTGCAAATTTTTCATAAATACAAACTGGCTTATATTCCAATAAGAAACAAACATTTATTTATTACTTAATCTCTTTTGAATGACACCAGAGTAACAGAGTAATTCAACACAATGAAATAATGTGACTGAGAATCAGTAATTCATCACAGCTAATGTAATGACTGTGATACCTCGTAGCCTTTCCTCTTCTTCAGCCTCTTCTTGTTGAGCTTCTTGCAGGCATACAGCTTCCCTGTCGCCCTCATCTGACAGGCCAACACCTCTCCAAATCCACCTTTACCCAAAACACGAAAGTCCAGGAACCAGTCTTCCCCGACCGGCTGCATCTCCAGCCACTTCCACTGCAGGAAGCGTTTGAAGAACATGCTCTCCAGGTAGAAGGTGAAGGGAACCTCTTTCAGGAAGTCAAACACACTGGACAAGATCTCAACAAACAGGTCATCCACCGCATCCTGGTGCCGCTCCTTCACTTTGGTGATGTCATTCTCAGGTAAGAATGGACAGAAGAGCTTTGCTGAGGGTTCCATGTAGCGCTGAAGGATTTTAGCAGCTTTCTGAGAGCGATCTTTATCCTCCACTGTGTCGTACTCTGCAATGTTCTTCCAAAGGCGACATGGCCCCTTGTACTCATTGGTGGTCTCCAGGTACTCCTGAAACAGGCGTTTGCCAATGGGCTGCTCTACACAGATACTCTTGAACTGCCAATCTAGAGTCTCTCTTAGACCTTCACACACCGTGATGTGGGGCAGCTTGAGTTTGGCGTGGTATTTCTTGTCCCAGCTGGCTGCTGGGTTGGCTGTGCCATCAAAGCTGCCCCGAGCTGAGATGTATGCTGAATTGGCCACCACAGTGGTGAGGCCACCGATATCCATGGTGACACAACAAGTGAGATGAGCGTGGATTTACAGACTGAGGGAAATCAGAGTTAGAATATCAAAGTTCCTCTCTAAAGACACATCGCACAGTCAACCGGAGACTCACACAATCCTCACAGGAAATGTTTGCTGTTGTGCATGAGATTGTGAGGGTCCAGATGTCCTTGTGAAGCCCTGGGACAGGTGCGAAGGAACCGTGACCACTGAATCTAGCACAAAACTGAACATTATCCCCCCAACACACAGATCTACCTGACTTAACATCTTTCAAAAGACTTTATCCCACTAACTCCATAATACCTTCCTCAGGTTAACCCTTCAACACACGACTCTGCAGGACACATGGCTCTTCCTGCTCTGCAATGTCATTTGAACTGTGTACAAATGTGTTGTAATAACAGGGAGATTTCTATAAAACAGACCTTCAGAAAGATCCTCTGGTCAGTCTGAGGCTCTAATACAGTTAGCATCATCACTCAGTTAGCTTACATATTCATAAATAGAACAGCTGTACAGTTAATTTAGCATTTACATTTCCACTCTGTGGACTAGGCTTTATATTTGTCTAATAGAGTGGAACTATTATTCAATACCACAATGTCACATATTATGCTCATAAAAATGTTTAAACTCTGTCAGTTGTCAATATTTACCAGCACAGATGAACCATATGATGTGGCATAACAGGGTGGAAGTCAAACTAACATCTTCAAAAAAATCCTTCTGATGTGAAATCAACTGATCAAAACTGCCTTTATCAACATGTTAAAAAAGGTTCCACATATACAGTTTTTTGTTCCGTTGCAACTGCTGAAGGTCACAGTCACTCCTAAGAAGAAGCATTTTTGGTTTCCAAAAACCATTCGGTCAAAGGATCGGTCAAAAAATCATTTCTTTCTTACCCTTTCATAATCTGTAGAACCTTTTATTAACCCTACAAAGAAGTTTTGTGCAACGAAAAGGTTCTGTAGATGTTAAAGGTAATTTATGAAACCCTACAGTCCGACAAGGAACCTTTGAGGAATCTTTTTTTAAGAGTGTATACAGGGCAAGAACATTCACTGTTGTAATGTTCTGCTGTGTTGAAATGGGCTAATAGTACTGGTGTTGTGTTATTATCTTCTGCTCAAGCAGGTGTAGATAATGTTGGTAAATGAGGTTCTCTGAGCTGATGATGTAGATATAACGGCTGATACCAGCCGGTTTGAGTAAAACGAGTTCATAACAAATACCTCACGTCAATATGACAAAATATGCCAAAAAGCAGAAAATACAAACTGTGAAACAAAGTTGTATTGAATATCAGCATTCTGTAAGCAGAATTAACTGTAGTGAAGACAGTATCTTTTTATAGTTTTGTGTCTTTTTGTGTCTTTTTATGTTTTTTGTGCAAGTCAGTAAGTGTTACAGTAGCTGGTGACATTGTCATGTCCTTTAGATGTTAATATTTGAGTTTTCAGTCTTCAGTCGTGTTGAGTAACAATGATAAAATCGATCAAACATCACAACACACGTCCCATTTGTCATTTCTGTTTAAAATCACAGAATGTTTCTCCCTAGCCTCTGAAGAAAATGTCTTACAAAAAGCAATACAAATGTTAGGCAAACCATTAAAACAATACTGCATGTGTTCTAACTCAATGTATAATCCCTTAGCAGTGCACATCAGTCTGTACTATGTGTTGATGGCGGCTCTCTCGCCGTCTATGTGCTCATGTACACGCTGGACCCGTATAAACCCGACTATCAGGACCAACTAACATCGCCGGGTTAGAAACCTGATGTGAAACATGAATCACGCTGTCTATTAATCACTCATCACAGAATAACCAGATTACTAACTCATAACATGTTTTAAGGGGTGATGGTTTGGCCCGACACATACGAAGACGAGCAGGTGGTAATTGCCTACAACACATCAGACAGGAGGAGCTGGATGAAGATGGTCAACAGCATCTCTACACTCATTCATCGTAAATATCTAACACAATGACTCCAACCCCACGTGAACACATGAGCATGTGTTTTTTTTAGCCTATAATGACACACTGTAGGAACACTGTAACCTGTACAACTGCACCACTGGGAGGTACTTCTTTCAAACTCATTTTGATGGGCCCAGTCACACCAAGTGGGCATGTGCTTTCTACCAAAGCATGGGTGATTGCTCAGGTATTCACAACCCCACCTTTGGCTAATTCTCACAGCTTCTCAACCATGTGTGATCATCAATATGAACAGGGTACGTTTGAGTATAATCAATGCAGCAGAAAGTATTTTGACACTTTGAGATTGTCAGATCTTAGTAGATCATGTTCATAGTTTTGTCCTGATTTACACCTCTGATTACTGGTTAAAATTCTTGTGTGAACTCTAAGAGATTAAACGTCATAAAATAGGACTGCAAAAGTTAGTTGTGAGAAAAACATCCAGGATGGGTTGTTGGCAAATGACAGCTTAGGGCAGCTTAGTCAATTTTTGCCTAAGCTTTGGGTCTAAGCTTTGAAAGCATAAGACCCCACCCTGCCTTCAGAGCTCTCTCCAAAGCCATGCCTCCAACACATGAACCCATACAGTGTCACAGTCATAGTTTGGACTGGTTAACAGAACACCAGGGGAGTGCTTGACCTCTGAGGGGTGCAGAAAGTGAGACAGAGACACAGAGAGACAGACAGATAGAAAGGTACAGAGAGAGAGAGAGAGAGAGAGAGAGACATTCAACCATTTACCAACCCAACCACACAACAGTCACACAGTGAAAACTCCACATAAAAGTTGTTGTTTTTATGCAGCTGGATCTCTTTTGAGGGCTTTTGTGGATTGGTCACTTTATTTCCACAGTCTCAAGACCTCATCACATTTACCTGTGCCTCCCTCACTCTGCTGTTAATAATAGGATGATAATGATGATCTGGGATCTAATTCTGCTGACTATAGACTTCTCTGATCCGATTAGACAGACTCGCACAGGTCACCTCACATACCTCACAGAATGTTAATGGGGTCTTTATCACCATGTAGACCTCTGCACCTGTCCCAGACAGGCAGAGCCAGTGTGGGAGGGGCTCAACTATGTGCAGGACCTGTGATGTCACGTCTGTGTAACGGACTGAAATTAGGTATGAACTGTAATGAAGTCTTTGAATGCATTTAATTCATAGAAAATCAATGGCCCTCAAATCAGTGTGTAGGGTTGCAAAATTCCAGGAATTTTCAAAGTTGTAAACTTTCCATGGGAATCATATAATATATAATAATACTTATTTTATAATATACAAACTGAACATAATACCTTTATTGCTGTTTGGGAATATTTATTTTAGTCAATATTCATGCTTTTCTGTTGTTTAATAGAATAGAACAGAAGATCCCAGACTTACTCAAAAATGCCATTTTTTTAAATTTGTATTTTGCACATATGCTTATGACCAAATGTTTATATTTATGTTAGTATAAATTACCCCAAATTTCCAAGTAATTCCTCTTTATTCAGCAGCTCTGAGTTCAGTGAAACGGACCCCTTCAGGTGAGACAGGTGACATTTTAAATGTCCTTTACTGCTGCTCATGTTCTGGTGTCCCCACAGGAAGCCGTCAGAACCTCTTTCAGTGTGTTGAGCACTTTTCACGCAGAGGTGTGTAGAAACCATCAGCGCTGCTGAGAGAGTTGTGACACTTCCAGCATTCATTCGTGTTTCCAGAAACCCTCGCTGTCCATGAAATTTCCATTTCACTTAAGTTACACTCATTAATGACACAAAACCCGCATAACGTGACTATATCTGTTTTACCTACCGCAAACACTGCGCGCCATAACTGCCGCTGATAATACGCGCGTTTCTCGCGTCAGATACTGAACCACCTGCGCAATCTGCGTCTGCGTCTGCGTCCGCAAGCTGCGCTCAATTTAGGGCTTGCTGTGTCCTGTGAGGACGCACCCTGATTGGATACGCACTGTGTCGTCATCACGCATTCAATCTTCCGAACTCGAGCCGGGAAGTTGGGGTCATGAGACGCGGTTACGGAATTCTTCCATGAAGTTAACGTTGAAACGTTTTGTGAGGTGATCTACGGAGCCCGGGAATCACCTGAGAGGGGGGAAAATCCCCTCAATTTATAAACCGTACTCACGAATTCCTAAACGGATCCCTCGGTTTAACAATCCGTTCCCACGGAAGTGGTTTTCCCTACAGGTGACTTCCCGGGCTCCGTAGTGTTCACACATGGAATTGTACCGCTGTTTGTTTTGTAGTAGAACAATGATTTAGTTGAATACTGTTGTTTTACGAGAGGTTATAGTGTGAGTGAAACTTAAAATAGAAAGTGATGTCATTTTATGTTATATTTGCGATAACATACTAATGCAGTTTTTATTACTTTTAACAGAGTCCCATTACCAGATTAAATTTATTTGGGTTTACATAACGCGTTGAAACCAGTTTGCATTTGTCCATGGGGTGTTGCAGCATTAAGGCATTTTCGACGTTAAATTTGCAATTAAATGTTTATTAAATTCGTTTGCATACTGTTAGTAATCTACAATATGTTGTTTTTAGCCCTCTTGATTAAAAATAATACACGTACTACATACAATGAAGGATGTAACCAGATTGGTTGGATGAAATTGAGCACAATGCTCTCCCCAGTATCTCTCTGGCGGTTATGGCTCTGTATATAATACGTAAAGTCATTATAATTATGTTATCCGTCTTTAAATGTAGAAAATGTAATTGAGAATAGAACATCCAACACCCAATCAAAGTTACAGAAGACAAGTTTAATTCAGAGATTGCGATCACAGTCCAAACATGATTTTAAGTATTCCAGTTACATACAAAACTAACTTGTTAAATTTAAGTGTCCACTTGTGCTCATAACACATCTTTAGCATGAATTCATTGATTAAGACAATGTTTACTGTACCTTACTGTGCTTTACTGTACCATAACAGATACATTATTTGGTTGGTCTGTTGACATCAGCTCATTGCAAGGCACATTGTACACAAATAAATAACATCTGGTCATATATTATAACTATATACTGACGAACATGATTCAAGTTCTGTTTGCGTGCTTTTCTCTTTTGTATCATTCAGAAATATTTCTGTATTGAACCCCAGGAAGTGTCCCTGCTTCTCACAAACTGAATATCATCAATATGATGCATTACAGTGAGACACATGGAGAACCCTAACGTGTTTGATTCTAACATCTCCTGTCAATCAGAAGATCAGGCTCTTTCTGTTCACTTGTGATCCTCTGGACAGACAGTAATCTGCAGGATGGACAGTAATCTGCAGGTCAGTCGCTCTGGAAGGTCAGGTGAGTGGTTTTCTCTCTGCACGGGGAATACACTTGAGGGTGACGGCTCTCCACAGCACAGGTGCAAGGAGTAGACTTAATGTGGTGACGCTGAGAACCAGCAGGTACACCTGGATGAGGGACGAGAGAATGATGTTCACACAGCACCTGATTCTGATCTGAGTGTTGACTGTTCACACTCCTGTTTTTTAAAGGAATAAATCCTAACTGAGTGTTAATCTATAATCAGTTACTTCAATAATGACCTGAGTGTCAACACTGCAGTAACTGTAAGCAGCTGGTACTGTGGGGATTTCTCTCATTCAGTACAGGAATAGAAACGTGATTAAGCCTGACCACACATGCACTGGGACTGATACACACACATCCACATTGAGAAAGACCCCAGAGCATCACTAAAGGTGTTTACGTGCAGAGCAAAATAAGACTGTGTCCACTGAAACTGTTTCCGATTTCACCCGAGAAAGAACATTATCCTCTGTATGAAACACACTCACCGTCCATTATATTGCATTTAGGAGCAAAACTTCAGACAGCATTTAACATCAGTCTTTAAATGAAATCCTGTGAGATAATCATGCCAAATATTTCTGCAATGGCAAAACTCACAACCTTATTGTGAAAAGTTCAGAGTCGCTTACTCTCTTTATATTGTCCACATTTCAGAATAACTCATCAAAACTACTGACACAAATGGAACCATATGAGAATGATGTTGTGACTACAAACACCCAGAATAAATCAAGACTATATTTGATCATCGTCAGTGTAGTCAGACTTTGTCTAAAATTTGCAGAAATGTTCTTGTCGTTTTATCTCAGTTATCTCAATGAAGGAGTGTTTGTCAGTGCTCTGATTGGCAGGTTTTTCTACATTATTCTCTTATTCACTATTGTAATGTAAGAAAAATGTTGACAATATTATGTTTTTGTCCACAAAACTAATTTAATATATTTAAGTATTTACCATCAGATCATGAGACCCTGAACCTTTGGTGGTGTTTGTTTTACAGGTAGTGATCTCACTGACCTCTCGAGAGATGATTCCTGCCCGACGGGCTCGACTGCCCAGAACAAATGAAAACTCGCTGACCTGCGCAAGTCCGGCGGCCACTAGCCAGCGAATGTGTCGCGAGCCCGGAGGAAGAATACTGGATAGCACCAGCACTGCCATTACAAACTGACACCACAAAAGAGTTTTATGTTAACCTTCATTCTGAACTTAGTTTGAGTGAATCTGAATTAAAGTACCTTCATAATGACCAGAGAGAAGGTCAGAACTAACAGGATGGTCAGTTCATACAGGACAAAGGTTGGGAACACATGCAGCCCTGCAAACACAAAGACATTAACACAGAATATTCAGACAGACTGACATGACTCCAAAGACCTGCCCTTGATTTAAAGGCAGAGTAGGTGATTATTTCCAGAAACATGTTTTGTTATGCTGGTTGAAGAGCACTCTGAAGGGAAGGCGGGATTTTATGCTTTAAAAAATCTAGCTTGTTATTGCTAGCCTCTCTGAAATTGCCAACCCTACCATTAATTTATAGATATCCACTCACCAATTGATGCAAAAAAGATGATGGCTAGAAAATCTCTGATTGGTTCAGTGCAGCTCATGACATCAGCAGTGACCATGTGACCTTGTGAGGAGAGAAGAGCTCCTGCCAGGAAGCAGCCTAGCTCCATGGAGACGTCCATCAATTCTGTCACCTGCACAGTTAAACATCACAGCTGCGTCATGAGCTCTCAGGTCACATGACCTTCATCTCTCATGGCTCTGGATCACTAAAACATTGATCTCACTGTCAGCATCAGGAACACAAATGCTGTGGTGCCCAGCACCAGCATCTCCTTGTTCCCTTTGCTCTCTGCATGCAGCTTTCTGTAGAACGGACCAACCAGATGAGACCTCAGCAGCCAACACAGCACCAGCATGGCCGCTAGTGAGCCCACAACCCGAACCAGAAGGACCAGAACATGCAGAGTTCCCATAAGAACGCTGAAGAAACATCAGAAGAACATTCAACAGAACTGCTGTGATTCAGAATCAGAAAAACTAATCAACATATGAAATCGATGATTCAATTTGTATTTTTCTTCTGTGGGACTAAAAGCGTTAACAGACAGAAAAAACTTGTTCTGTTTTCCATGGCAATAAAATCACTTTCTTCAGCAGATGGTTTCTTCTAATTAAGCTGCAGGCAACACGTGTACATTATCATCACCTGTCCATGTCTTGATTTTCTCCTTGAATGAAGGTGGGCATGACAGCTATAAACAGCCCCAGCTGAACGTCCTGCATGACCAACATGCCCAGTAACACACTGCTGTAATCCAGCTCACCTGTACACACACACACACACACACACACACACACACGAGTAAACATCACGACACTCTAGCCTCATGTATGAGGAAGATTGTTTTCACCCATCTCCTCACCCTCCTTTGATTCTCCTCGGGATGCTCCCACGAGAAAGCGAGACACCAGCGGAGTGCTGGAGAGAGACAGACAGCCAGAAATGAAGACGGTCTGTGTGGGCGGAAGCACGAGCAGGTGACCCCACAGGAGACCAGCACCCACCATCAGGATGCTCAAATAACCAGAACCCTGGACAGAGATCTTCCACACCTGAACCAACCAAAACAACCCCAGACATCAGGTGAAAACCATCTGCTGTCCACAACAAATCAAACAACAACAGTTAACTCATGCTGTAAACTCAGTAGGATGGTTCTGGGTTTACAGCCACACACAGGATAGAAGTTTGATTCATCTTACCTTATGTAGCCGTTCGGGGGAAAAGTCCAAACCAACCACAAACAGAGTGAAAAACACACCCAGCTCTCCTAATGTCTCCACCTGAACCATGGACTACAGGTAGAAGAGCACATGAAACATTCAGAGTCCAGGAGAGATGCTGCTGGAAAGTATGTGGAGATGTTCTTCACTCACTTTAATGCTGTTGAGTCCAGACGGGCCGAGCAGAACGCCACAGATAATATAACCAAACATGGGCGGCAGAGCCATGGCTGTACAGAACCACCCACACGGCAATGACAACATCACCACATACACCAGATCCTGAGAAAACAAACACACACATCACATGTGCACTTATTGTAAACATTATTAGTGAGCAAATAATGACAAGTTTAAATTTAGGGGCAGTCGTGGCCTAATGGTTAGAGAGTCTGACTTGTAAACTGAAGGTTGCAGATTTGAGTCCCATAGCTGGCAAGAAAAGACCTTTCCCTCAGCTGCTCCCAGGGTGCTGCAATGACAGTTGCCCACTGCTCCAGGTGTGTGTGTTCATGACATGCAGTGTGTGTGTGTTCACTACTCACTGGATGGGTTAAATGCAGAGGTCACATTTCAAGTATGGGTTACCGTGTATTGACTTTAGGGTTAAAATTGACTTAAATTTCACTTACATTTTTTGTGAACAATGGAACAATTCTGCATCAAAGCTGACATTACAAACCTAAATATAAAATGTCCTTTAAAATGAGCTCATAACTGAAAATGAAATTCAATTATTGTATTAGAAATACTTTTATTAGTGTGGAAACACACAAAGCTGAAGCAGCTAAACTCTGAAGCAGACTGGCACTGACAGACTTCAGTGAAGAAAACAACGTGTGTGGTCAGGTCTCAGGTGCTGACCTTGATGAAGTGGTGTTCAGTGCTGGAATAGTGAAGAGTGCGTGTGTGTGGTCAGGTCTCAGGTGCTGACCTTGATGAAGTGGTGTTCAGTGCTGGAATAGTGAAGAGTGCGTGTGTGTGTGTGGTCAGGTCTCAGGTGCTGACCTTGATGAAGTGGTGGTCAGCACTGGTATAGTGAAGCGTGTGTGTGTGTGGTCAGGTCTCAGGTGCTGACCCTGATGAAGTGGTGTTCAGTGTTGGAATAGTGAAGAGTGCGTGTGTGTGGTCAGGTCTCAGGTGCTGACCTTGATGAAGTGGTGTTCAGTGCTGGAAGAGTGCGTGTGTGGTCAGGTCTCAGGTGCTGACCTTGATGAAGTGGTGTTCAGTGCTGGAATAGTGAAGAGTGCGTGTGTGTGGTCAGGTCTCAGGTGCTGACCTTGATGAAGTGGTGGTCAGCACTGGTATAGTGAAGCGTGTGTGTGTGTGGTCAGGTCTCAGGTGCTGACCCTGATGAAGTGGTGTTCAGTGTTGGAATAGTGAAGAGTGCGTGTGTGTGGTCAGGTCTCAGGTGCTGACCTTGATGAAGTGGTGTTCAGTGCTGGAATAGTGAAGAGTGCGTGTGTGTGGTCAGGTCTCAGGTGCTGACCTTGATGAAGTGGTGTTCAGTGCTGGAATAGTGAAGAGTGCGTGTGTGTGGTCAGGTCTCAGGTGTTGACCTTGATGAAGTGGTGTTCAGTGCTGGAATAGTGAAGAGTGCGTGTGTGTGGTCAGGTCTCAGGTGCTGACCTTGATGAAGTGGTGGTCAGCACTGGTATAGTGAAGCGTGTGTGGTCAGGTCTCAGGTGCTGACCCTGATGAAGTGGTGGTCAGCACTGGTATAGTGAAGCGTGTGTGTGTGTGGTCAGGTCTCAGGTGCTGACCCTGATGAAGTGGTGTTCAGTGTTGGAATAGTGAAGAGTGCGTGTGTGTGGTCAGGTCTCAGGTGCTGACCTTGATGAAGTGGTGGTCAGCACTGGTATAGTGAAGCGTGTGTGTGTGTGGTCAGGTCTCAGGTGCTGACCCTGATGAAGTGGTGTTCAGTGTTGGAATAGTGAAGAGTGCGTGTGTGTGGTCAGGTCTCAGGTGCTGACCTTGATGAAGTGGTGTTCAGTGCTGGAATAGTGAAGGGTGTGTTTGTGTGTGTGGTTAGGTCTCAGGTGCTGACCTTGATGAAGTGGTGGTCAGCACGGGGAACGGTGGAGTCTCGGGGTTTGGTCAGCACATACTGGTTATTCTGTGAGTCTATCAGCATGCTGAGCCCCAGATTGCCTTTGACTGCCTGTCTGGACACATTCTTCCTCTTACTGTCTTCACCTTCCTCCACCCTCAGAACAGCCTCCACATTCACCCCCTTCATCTGAACAGAGAGAGAGAGTGTTGATTGTCCACCTCCACAATACTGTGTGGTTGCTAAGGAGTTCTAGGTGGTTAGGGGTTTTTAGACTCAATATTCTGCTTGCAAGATGTGGCTCTGGTTTCTCCTTCAATGGCAACTTTAATAGTTCTTAACACTCAACTACTGTCAAAAACGATATTAGAGTTGAGATGGTGAACTGTGCTCTCACTGTTCTTCAGTCTGTTTCATGGAGGTCAAACCAACTCAAAATCAGTTTTTGCAGGGCTGGGTGTCTGTGTGTGTTTTAACACTTTTGCATTACACAGCTTCATGTACTTCGCTGACTCTGTAACATTAGAGTTTTGTGAGCCCATCAAACCTGTTTGTTGTTGAAGAAGGCGTGGTCCTCGATCTCCTCCTCCAGACGGTCTGCAGCCTTTCTGACATCTTCTAGGATCTCATCCAGTATGGAGAGCGTTTTATTACTGTCCTGCGCCTCCTTCAGCGCCTCCTGCTGGTGTTTCTCAGCAGCAACCAGCTCCACGTACTCCTGTTCCTCCTGATCAGACATCAAACTCATCAAACTCAAACTTAGGATTAACACTAACCCTGAAGTTTACTCATCTAAAATCAACCAACACTTCAACAAATTCTCTTCCATTGAGTTGTTACTATGGTCACCAGTTATCAATGATGCCTGAGTAAAACATTTAAGGTTTAAGACACTGTTTATTGTTGAATATTTTACTTATTAACATCATTATCAATGATAACATGATATGACTACCAACAATGACACTCTCACCTTGATGGCCGCTTCTCTGAGGGCTTCCAGTCTCTGCCTGCTGCTCTCCTTCATGCTGACCACGTCTCTGAAGTTTCCCTTCAACACCCTCTGCAGCCCGTCCAAAGCCTGGAAGAGGGAGCGCTCGCTCTCGTTCAGCTCCCTCTGAAAGACCTCCAGCGTGTGCACACGAAACAGCTTCTCTGTCTGTGTCAGCATCTTGTCCCGCTGCACCGTCACTGCAGCCAACCCCAGCTTCCTCACGGCTGAGCTCTTCTGCCTCAGCAGACTAGACAGATGCCTGCAGTTCTCAGTCACCCATTGGTGTCCAGGGACCCTGTCTACATGCTGGCCATACTGAGCCACCTGCTGCCTCATATGCAGCGCCCCCACCAGGCCACAGCACAGCAGTGCATACAGGGCTCGCATCCAAACCTCTGCAGCTGCACACAGCAGAAAAATCAGTGAGTGACACAAACTCATACAGTTAGATGGAAAAAGGAAATTAAGGGTGTAGTTTTAAACCATCTAAATGGACACAAATATCACACTAAACATCCATATAAAGCCAATTAAAAGGGTCAGGTTTGGTTTTTAAAGTTTACTGCATTATTTTTTTAATGTATTTTTGATGTTCTTACTGTAATGCAGTTTGCAAGTGCCTGAACATTTGCACTACTGTAAATAGAGTATTAAAGCCCTTTAGTTACCAAATATATAAAATGCTGAAATCTCGTCACCACTCTGATGGCTTGAGCTCATGTATGTGTGGTCACCAGCTCAGCAGTGACACGTTTACCTGCTGTGACACACCTACATCCTGCTCACACACACAAACACAAACACAAAGTATCAGCTCTGTATGTGAGGCCTGTTTCACTTTATAAACGTCATTACTCTGCTTAAACTCACACAGATGAGTTCTGGATTTTATTAGCCAACAGTATG
The DNA here is from genome assembly GCA_036877525.1 of Chromobotia macracanthus. Classification (NCBI taxonomy): domain Eukaryota; kingdom Metazoa; phylum Chordata; class Actinopteri; order Cypriniformes; family Botiidae; genus Chromobotia; species Chromobotia macracanthus. Next base: position 231,044 of record JAZGTH010000088.1, on the reverse strand, counting down.
AAATACATTAATAAATGAATTGTTACGTAAACACTTTAACAATGTGAATATTATTTATTACTGTTAATAGAGCATTTCACTACCATTGTAAAACAGGGCGGAAACTGTATTTAATACCCACAGACACATCGCGTAACACTGTAACAGGGCGGAAAATGGATGATCATGAATAAGGCATTTCATATTTGCCTTATGTTTCGGGACAATTAAAGCAAACACAATATTTCCTGGTGGCTGAGAGAGAAACCAGCACTGAAGCTGATGCCAACCGCCGTTAAACAAGAAGAAGAAGAAGAAGAGGAAACCAGCACTGAAGCTGATGCCAACCGCCGTTAAACAAGAAGAAGAAGAAGAAGAGGAAACCAGCACTGAAGCTGATGCCAACCGCCGTTAAACAAGAAGAAGAAGAAGAAGAGGAAACCAGCACTGAAGCTGATGCCAACCGCCGTTAAACAAGAAGAAGAAGAAGAAGAGGAAACCAGCACTGAAGCTGATGCCAACCGCCGTTAAACAAGAAGAAGAAGAAGAAGAGGAAACCACCACTGAAGCTGATGCCAACCGCCGTTAAACAAGAAGAAGAAGAAGAAGAAGAAGAAGAAGAGGAAACCAGCACTAAGTCGTACCTGGTAAACGTGGCGCAGTTGATCTGGTTAAACTCGTCAGTGAATGAAGGAAACAATCGAGCTCTTGTGACGCCGCACCGACACCGCGAGCCCGCGCCGCGCGCGCACGCGGACCCGCAACCACACACGTGTGCGCGCGATTCAGACGCCCGCGCTCGCCAGCACGCGCACCGGGGTCTGAATGAGACGGTCGTGTTACTGAAACACGCTGGAGATCCGGACGACAGAGAGCACGACGCGCCTAATGCGTGTGACCGCCGGGCGGGGGAGTTATGCAAACGAGTCGTGTTTCATGGAGGTAATGAACTGCCCATATGCAGTTCTTTACATTCATATGACTTATGGTTAACCGTTTAACTTTAGGCTTTAGTTAGCTTGTTTAACACTTGGCAGAAGCAGTTTTACAGATTACCATGTAAAATATATCGTTACAGTGAAATTAGAGACTGAAATGGCACTGAACATGCAGCGCTCCCCAAAGCCTCGCCTCCTCCAGTACCTGAACAACGCAAAGGTTGGATGAACACTTCATGGTCCTGCTGTCTGCACTATTTACATAAATATATTTTATTTATATAACTATTTACATAAACACGTTACTTAGTGATTGATATCATGATGTAAAGAGACTTTCTACCAGCATAACAAAACATGTTTCTGGAAAAGTTGCCCACCCTGCTAAATGAATAACTGCAAACGTAACAGTTGTTAGTGATCTGAGATATCAGTGTAATGAATGTGATGATGGTGAGAGCAGCGCCACAGGTCTGCCCGCAGGCTGTCAGTGCGGGCTGCTGTAGGACTCGCTCGGGTTCTTGCAGGACAAAAAAGACAAACTAGAATGAGCAAAGCACCGTCCCACCGATTGACCCGTCCCACCGATTGACCCTTCCCACCGATTGACCCGTCCCACCGATTGACCCGTCCCACCGATTGACCCGTCCCACCGATTGACCCTTCCCACCGATTGACCCGTCCCACCGATTGACCCGTCCCACCGATTGACCCTTCCCACCGATTGAACCTTCCCACCGATTGAACCGTCCCACCGATTGATCCTTCCCACCGATTGAACCGTCCCACCGATTGAACCGTCCCACCGATTGATCCGCCCCACCGATTGAACCTTCCCACCGATTGAACCTTCCCACCGATTGAACCGTCCCACCGATTGATCCTTCCCACCGATTGAACCGTCCCACCGATTGAACCTTCCCACCGATTGATCCTTCCCACCGATTGAACCGTCCCACCGATTGAACCTTCCCACCGATTGATCCGCCCCACCGATTGAACCTTCCCACCGATTGAACCTTCCCACCGATTGAACCGCCCCACCGATTGAACCGCCCCACCGATTGAACCTTCCCACCGATTGAACCTTCCCACCGATTGAACCGTCCCACCGATTGAACCGTCCCACCGATTGATCCTTCCCACCGATTGAACCTTCCCACCGATAGAACCTTCCCACCGATTGAACCGCCCCACCGATTGAACCTTCCCACCCGTAGAACCTTCCCACCGATAGAACCTTCCCACCGATAGAACCTTCCCACCGATAGAACCTTCCCACCGATTGAACCGCCCCACCGATTGAACCGCCCCACCGATTGCTCTCCGGGCGCTCCAGTCCTCCTGCCACTGCTTGTGTATGTGTACACTGTTTGAAGTGTGTGTGTGTTAACTGTATGGGTTAAATGCAGAGGACTAGTTCTGAGTGACAACTTACCTGGTCATCACGTTACTTTATTAACCCTCTTCTATTCCGAATATCGGTTTACAGTTTAATTTACAGCTTTACAGTTAATCTCACATTTATATGGTTTTTGGATTGTAGCTCAACATCTAAAGCCATAAGATCTTAAACCTGTGGTGGTGTGAAAATCTAAGAAAAAATAATGACACTGAATCACGTGAGTTTTAGGTTGAATTACTTTAAATTTATTCTAGGTGGCACTCGATCCTGAATGTTCAGTATTTTGGCTCTAAATCTCACGCATAATCCCACACTCAAATTATTTTGTGTGAGTTTTGTCACACTTGCATCCAATAAAATTTTTTCTCTTATTCTTTAGCATCACAGCAAATGAAAATGGTAAAAAAATTCAGGAAACAGTGAGTTTAATCTGTACATTTATTCAGAAATGAAACTGGATTATGATTTACATTTCTGATCCGAGTTTCTGTGAATAAATGCTGGAGATCCAGATCGCAGAGATCACAACACACCTGTTTTTATATTTTAAGAAACTCTGATCAGAAAGTAAATCTTAATAAATCATAAATCATCTCCATTTATCTTAAATTTGAAACACAAAACACTTATATTTCACAGAATGCACAGAGACGAGTGTCAGTCTGCTGTCAGCTGCTCGCTGAAGCACAGAACTGTGACACAACAGATCCTGAATCATACAACTTCTCAACTTCTGAGGAACACCTGCAGTGAGAATTGGGCTCTATGAACATTACAGAACGCCAAATGACACAAAGGGACTGAGCATTGATCCAAGGTCCACAGAGAAACAGTTCCAGGGTTCAGTAGAAGGGGAAGGATTTGCTGTAGTACAGAACAAGAAAATAACAAGTGAGAGCAGAAAGCTGACTGGAGTTCAGAGGCTGCATACATGCAACAGGCCTGCAATCTCTCATATAATGAGAAAGTTTGAAAATCTAATGAAGGTACACAGATAGAATGATTTCACATATAAAATTAAGATTAAGTTATGCTCAAAACATCTTATGCACAGAAAGAATTAGAAGATAAAAGTGTGTCAAAGATGATTGGTCTATTAAACAGGAAACAGTTACTGATTTAAAATCTCTGGTTAATGATGTTAAAGAAATGTCAGCCGTTCAGTCCAGAGACACAGAATCCACATACTGATGATGTCACACTGAGAGACAATGAAGTGGACGTGCTGCCTGTGTGTGCTGTGGTGGAAAAGTCACAATGAAGCTCTAATGCTGGAAGAACCTCAGAAGTTGCATGTGGCCACAGTCACCTCTCTGCCTAAGCTTTGGACTTTAACTTCTTTAACAGATCCTCTCCTACATACAGCAGAGTGTCAGCAAGCTACAAGGCTGACATCTTCTCTGTGCCTGGACCAACCACAGACCCTCAATAGTGCTGAAGCAAACAAAAGCAAATTCTCAAAGAACTCTAAAACTAAACAACAAATAGAGTCTAATGCATTGACCAGAGAAGAGGTGCCAACCAAAATCCAACCAGAGTTCAGGATGGTGTGGTGACTGTGAACGGAACCTACCATTAGACCATCAATCCAACCTAACTGTACACAGAGAAACAGCACGATTGTACAGATCACATTCACAAGAGCAACATGTCATTTCTAACCACTGCTTCATACCCTCTGTAACCAAACTGAACATGATAAATGACCATGACCTGCTGATCACTCAAGACTTCCGTTTAGTCCCACAGTGACTCTGTGATCCTGCACAGGACTCAGTTCTGAAGGACCCTCCACACACACCAGACCATGATCTTAACAACAGTCAGAAGAGTTGTGTTGTCACAGAGAGAAACGTTTGTGTTTGTGTGTCTGAACATGCTGATGGAAGTATGGGTCAAATTTCATCTGAGCTAAAGGTTCTAGATGAGCAATCACTTTAATACTGTGATGTATGAAATATTATTTTTATGTTAAACTGTTTTAGCATCTTATTTAAACATGTTATGAAACTAGAGTTCAGACTTATTAAACTGTCAGAGTTTTGTTGTCAACACAAGCAGCGTGTGATCTATAAACACAGACACACCCGATCATAAGGGTGTGTGAAACAACAAAAGCTCAGAGACGTTAATGATTTATTGAGAAAATATTTTAGATATCTGTCTTATCACTGTCTCATGAGAAACTATTTTATTGTTTTTTTAGTTTTTCTCTCCGCCATGTTCTAGTTTTATTTGTTGATTGTTTGGCTGCATTTGTTTTAAAGAGCCACACTGTGCTTCAGATAATCTTAGGATTAATTTTCAAACCAGTTTAACATGCCATTTACATTTACACATTTAGCAGACACTTTATTCCACAGCGATTTACACTGCATTCTAGCTGTACACTTTATCATTGTATCAGAACCCGCAAGCTTTTGCACTGCTAATGCAGCGCTCTGCCGACTTAGCTACAGGAACACAACAGCCAGTTGTGTATATGGTCTGAGGGAGTGCATGTGTTTAATTGACCTTATTGCATCTGAATTTACACAAAATTTAAATTATTAACAAACTAGTACTAACCATTTAAACCAAAGACAGTAATTTAAAAAACAAAGCTGAGATGGTGAATATACAGGCCCTTAAATGAGCAAATCTAAAAACAATGCTCTTACAACAGAGTAAATGACCAGAAGTACAAACTCAAAATGTAAAGAGTTAGAACAATGAGTTGCCATGGTGACGGTGGGCGGGTCTGTAGGTAATCCGCTCCGCCCACCGGACGCAATCCACGGAAGACTCATCGGATTTTTCCGTGACTGATACATTAACTCAATTACTGATACAAGAGATTAAAAGCCCAGTTTTCACCATCTCAGCGAGCTCGTCATAATAACAGAAGACAATATACGAGTAATAAACTAAAATAATCACAGGTCATATCTGAACTGTCCACACAGTCCTTCTTAAAACTACTTGTACAGTGATGTAACGGAAATAGGTATAGACTATGATACTGAATGATACATCAATGTTATTCAGAAAACACTACAGCACATATCCAGAAACATGGTACTGTCATGGGCTATCTAAAAACACTGTAATACTACGATAAATAGTGAACGTACAAAAATGTATGCTAATGACACATTCGTTTCCTATTAAAAACAAGTTCAAAGAAGTGTTTTAAACTACAAGTGTTTAAACTACAAGTGTTTAAACTACAAGGCGGCGCGTCTGAGGGGCGTGGCCTGTGGCTCAGATAAACCCGCCCTTGATTTGACGGACGAGTAGAAACATCGCGTGAGAGGCGGGGCTAGCGGCTGACGCAGCGCTCCTCGCGGGTGATTGACGCGTGTCCTTGAGCTCCTGCGCGATGTGTCGAGCGCGTCGTGAGAGACGCGCGGCGTTTTAACAACATCAGTGAGACTCGCGGGAATTTGATCCGAACCGACTGCAGTGTGGACCGGCAGGTGGATCGGAGGGCCTGAGCGTTGTCCCACTGGAGGACGTGTCATTACTGCTGGGAAAAGTTAATCGGTTCCGCCGGCGTTTTCATGCATCAGCTCTGTTCTGGATCGGACCGAACATAACAATGAATGGAGTCCCGGAGCTGCTGCTACTGCTGATCTGAAGTGTGAAGATGGATCAGCGGAACGGGACGCGCTCCGGTCCGCCGCAGCTCCGCATTAATGTGCCCAGCACCGCTAGAGAGAGAGTGAACAGGTATGAACAACACACAAACCCCAGATAAACACCTCACACACCTCACAAACACTATGTAAACCCGCACAAACCCCAGATAAACACCTCATACACCTCACAAACACTATATAAACCCGCACAAACCCCAGATAAACACCTCATACACCTCACAAACACTATATAAACCCGCACAAACCCCAGATAAACACCTCACACACCTCACAAACACTATATAAACCCACACAAACCCCAGATAAACACCTCATACACCTCACAAACACTATATAAACCCGCACAAACCCCAGATAAACACCTCACACACCTCACAAACACTATATAAACCCGCACAAACCCCAGATAAACACCTCACACACCTCACAAACACTATATAAACCCACACAAACCCCAGATAAACACCTCACACACCTCACAAACACTATATAAACCCACACAAACCCCAGATAAACACCTCACACACCTCACAAACACTATATAAACCCGCACAAACCCCAGATAAACACCTCACACACCTCACAAACACTATATAAACCCGCACAAACCCCAGATAAACACCTCACACACCTCACAAACACTATATAAACCCACACAAACCCCAGATAAACACCTCATACACCTCACAAACACTATATAAACCCGCACAAACCCCAGATAAACACCTCACACACCTCACAAACACTATGTAAACCCGCACAAACCCCAGATAAACACCTCACACACCTCACAAACACTATATAAACCCGCACAAACCCCAGATAAACACCTCACACACCTCACAAACACTATATAAACCCGCACAAACCCCAGATAAACACCTCATACACCTCACAAACACTATATAAACCCACACAAACCCCAGATAAACACCTCATACACCTCACAAACACTATATAAACCCGCACAAACCCCAGATAAACACCTCACACACCTCACAAACACTATGTAAACCCGCACAAACCCCAGATAAACACCTCACACACCTCACAAACACTATATAAACCCACACAAACCCCAGATAAACACCTCACACACCTCACAAACACTATATAAACCCACACAAACCCCAGATAAACACCTCACACACCTCACAAACACTATATAAACCCGCACAAACCCCAGATAAACACCTCACACACCTCACAAACACTATATAAACCCGCACAAACCCCAGATAAACACCTCACACACCTCACAAACACTATGTAAACCCGCACAACCCCCAGATAAACACCTCACACACCTCACAAACACTATGTAAACCCGCACAACCCCCAGATAAACACCTCACAAACACTATGTAAACCCGCACAACCCCCAGATAAACACCTCACACACCTCACAAACACTATGTAAACCCACACAAACCCCAGATAAACACCTCACAAACACTATATAAACCCACACAAACCCCAGATAAACACCTCACACACCTCACAAACACTATGTAAACCCGCACAACCCCCAGATAAACACCTCACACACCTCACAAACACTATGTAAACCCGCACAACCCCCAGATAAACACCTCACAAACACTATGTAAACCCGCACAACCCCCAGATAAACACCTCACACACCTCACAAACACTATGTAAACCCACACAAACCCCAGATAAACACCTCACACACCTCACAAACACTATATAAACCCACACAAACCCCGGATAAACACCTCATACACCTCACAAACACTATGTAAACCCACACAAACCCCAGATAAACACCTCACACACCTCACAAACACTATGTAAACCCGCACAAACCCCAGATAAACACCTCACACACCTCACAAACACTATGTAAACCCGCACAAACCCCAGATAAACACCTCATACACCTCACAAACTATATAAACTGCACACAAACAGCACAGAGTGTGAAACAGTATAAACTGTCTCATCTTGTTTTATGTTTCATGAGGTTCTGCTGGTGATTGAGTTTGCTCAGTCTATGCTAGTGAATCAAACACACACTAGTTTAAATACACTTAATAATGAACTTCAGTTGAATGCAGTTTTTTAAATCAAGAGAATTATGGTCTATAAACTAAAAGAGTAACAGAGTGACAGAACCCTTAAAACTTTTGCATTACATTGTTAGTTGTGTATATATATTATAAAATGTAGGCTGTTTATGGTGAATTGTTTTACCTTTCTAATCCAAAATAGGTTAGACAAACATACACACAGGCAGACAGGTGCTAGTTTTCCAGGGTTTTGTAATGGAAATGTTTCATGGAAATGTAATGGAAATGTCCAGTACACAGAACTTGAGAACAAATGAACTGGGAACAAATTGAAATTAAAATCATGCAAGCAAAATGTAAAAGGCAGGAAGTGCCAGCATATGGACCCTTTCTGCAGCATGGACAGACACAACTTTCCTTCCTTGGTTCTTTTGTTTTGTTGAGTTTTGACAGTGACTGTGTTGTTACATGTGTCTGCTGTGGCTCTCAGAGTGGCACATGATCTTCTTATGTAACATGAGAGACAGCCGCAGTGATCTGCTCTGTTACCTGAGCAGTTGAACAACAGCATCTTCACTGTGTGTGCTGTGTTTCACATTATTCTGCTGCTGTTTCTTCTGGGTTGGACTCTTGAGTCACACTAAGTGTTTAAAAGTCATAACATAAGACAAATGAAATTTGAAATGTGTCTGTCAAACCCTAGTGTAATATATAGTCTCTTAGGGCCATATGGTCTATAGTTAATGTTCTGACATACACCTGAGTGAGTGTGAAGAGATCTGACCTGGACACCAGCTGATTAAAATGAAGCGTGAAGTTAGCTGAGAGAAAAGCTCTAGCAGCAGTTCTTTGATATTTTCTGTCTAATGACACATTCAAACATTTTAACTGGGGCTGTAAACAGATGTGTGTGTTCTGTATGTGTGGCTGGAGTTTCTGTTTTATTAAAACTGTCCTGTGATTCTTTTCAACCCATGTCTGTTTGTGCAGTGTGGATCCGTACGGGTTCCAACGCCCTGATGACTTTGACTATGAGTCATATGAGGAGCTGATGTCTGAATACCTGGCTGTGCTCACTAGAAGGGCTATCAAGTGGTCAAAACTGCTGCAGGGAAAACAACGTGTGGACCGAAACCTGAAGGGTAAATGTGATGCGTCACCAATCCATAACACTCCGTTATCTCACAGTGTGAGTGTGTGAAACAGCTGTTGGGTTCTAATGCTTCTGTCTGTTTAATATCAGTTAGTCTTTTTGTTGTACTGTAGTGAAACGTTACATACGGAAGGGAGTTCCCAATGAACACCGGGCTCTCGTGTGGATGGCAGCCAGTGGCGCTCAGGAGCAGATGGACAGAAACTCAGGATATTATCGCTCACTGCTGGAGAATCAACACGACCCCAGACTTGTGGAGACCATCAGCACAGGTGAGATCTTCCTGCAGCTGCTGATTCCTCTTGTTCCTTCAGAATTCTGACATGTGGTCTTATCATGACACGTGATAAACACCCATGTGTTCTCAGACCTGCACCGAACATTCCCAGACAACATTTACTTCCGGAAGGCATCTGACCCATGTCTGCAGAGATCTCTGTATCATGTGTTGTTGGCATATGGACATCATAACCCGGGCGTGGGCTACTGTCAGGTAACAATGCTGATGTTTATCCAGCAGCGACTGATGTGATTGGACCAGTGGAGTCACAAGATTCCAGTTTAAAGGCGAGAATCTGATACTGGTGGATAATGAACTCAGTCGGTTCACTTTTGTTTCTTGCAATTTTAAGAATCCTTTGATCTGAAGTCTAAAGTGCTTGAAATTAATTTAGTAAACAAATATTTTGTCTACATGTGATCATCCTACTTATTAACATTTGAATGAAATGATTTGTGTATAGTTTGCGCTGCAGTCGAAAGTGAAGGAAAACCAGTCAAGCAGCGTCATGGAAAATCCTGTAATACTGTTGTAAACACATCCCAGCATGCACCTCAGGACGCAACTCTAAAGAATCTCTTGTCTTCACTCAATTGTTGTTCAGGGACATTGTGAGGAACCTGCTGATAATAGCAAATACTGTTCATGTACAGTAAACCGCAGCACTAACTGAAAATGTGGATGTTGTTTGATGTGTTTCACTGTAACACGAGCCCAAACTGATCCATGATTCACTTTTACACACAGTTTCCAGCAGCAGCTTGTGTCTAATTTCCAATGCAAATAATTCAATGTTGATCCACGTCACCATTGACTGCTGCTGTATACACAATCATCTGATCTATCTGTGTTCATCATTATATTCACCAGCCGGTTGCTGTAGTTACAGTTAGATGAAGAATTCTCATGTCTTTAATGTCGCTCTTACAGGGGATGAACTTCATTGCTGGATTTCTGCTCATCATCACTAAAGATGAGGAGAAATCATTCTGGCTGATGGAGACACTGCTGGACAGAATTCTTCCTGGTTTGTTGTTTATCTCTCGCTATACATCACAGTTTCTTGGAAACGTACAATAGTAGAATCAAGGAACTCTGTTGACTGAAACCTTCACACACACTCAGAGATTAACAGAGTGTTTTAGCAGGCTGTTGTGGAGTTGATGTGGATTAGACTGTTTGAATGTGTGTGTGTGTGTGTGTGAGACAAGAAGATCTATTCCCAGTGTGAGTGTCCATGAATAAACTCTGGATCAGGTCACATGATCTGATCCTCCACAAGCCAGTAATTATGAACAGAAGGCTGTGAGTTTCTGCTCTGAGGTGAAGAGCCAGACTTCCTGTTCCTGAGCTCACCATCTCCAAACAGCTGGTTCAGCCACTCACATCTCAACCCTGTTTAGATGCTAAGCTGGTGAAACTGTTGGTAATTGTTGATATAAATTAATTGTTCCATCAGACCAGATGGAGATTTAGCTGTAGTTTAGTAACAACCCTTCTGTTGCTCCTCAACCCTGTTTATATGGCAGGAGAACCTAAGCTGTCCTCTGTTTTCCATCAGATTATTACACTCCTACCATGTTGGGCCTGAAGACAGACCAGGAGGTTCTGGGGGAGCTGGTGAGGATAAAGGTTCCTGCTGTGTGGGAGCTGCTTCAGGAACATGGGGTCATGTGGACCCTGCTGGTGTCACGCTGGTTTATCTGCCTCTTCATTGACGTTCTGCCAGTAGAGGTAAATCAGATTCCTCCGGTTTGGTGAATGTGGTTTATGTGTGGATGTGAATTATGTTTAGATCAAACTCCCTCTCAAATCTCACCATGAGTGCATGTCAGACTGTGACGTCTGTGGTTCATACACGCTTCTGTTTGTCTTATTCAACCTATCAGACAGTTCTTCGGATCTGGGACTGTCTGTTCTACGAGGGTTCTAAGATTCTGTTCCGTGTGGCTCTTACTCTTATCCGACACCAACAGTCTGTGATTCTTCAGGCTCAAAACCTGCCAGATATCTGCGAACGCTTCAAACGAATCACCAAAGGGCCTGATGTGCAGGACTGTCACACTTTCATGCAGGTAATACACAATAAGGTTTGTATCTGAAATAGTAGAACTTCCCCAGAAGTGTTTTTTGCTTCATTTATTCGGTTTTCCTTCTGACCTTCTCCAAGAAAATCTTCCTGGAGCCCGGAAGCCTCCCCAGGGCAACAGTTTCCAAGCTCAGAGGGAGCTGCAGGGCACGGATCATGTCAGAGGAGTCCTGACACACAACATTCCAAACACTTGAGTTTGAGCTTAATTTGTTTTTCAAAGGCAGACGTCTGTAGATAATTTACCAGTTTACTGACAGATAATGTGGATGTATATTTTCTTACATCTTGAGTCATGCAGACAGCAGAAGAATGAGACTATTTTATATTTATTTAGAATCACAGATGCTGGACTCATTGACTGTTATCACACAGTGACCGAGAAGCATTTTACTCTTTGAGCCTCAGTCACATTTGATTTGATATAGAAACTTTCCATGTAGTTTTGGGACAACTAACAACACTGTGAAATAAACAATAAACATTTGCAATAAGCTTTTTCACACAGTAATGACTTATGGACTGTTTTGTAGCTGTTGTTCTTTAGCAGATTAATATAAAGTGTTATTGATTCCTTTATTCACAATGATGGTATGAATTAAACACAATGGAAAGTGAGTTATTGTTTATTATCACACCCTGACGCATACAAAAATAATGAGGCTTTCTCTACAAAAATAAAAGCTCGGCCAGTACAATTGCTTGTAAACGTTCTCATGTCAGTGGAACACATTGAATGAAACATTAATACACAGATCATGTGCTTTCACTGACAAGATTTTCAAAGAACAAAATTCAAACAGCATTTCAGTCATTAAGATAAATTATATTTGCTCCAGTTAAACTAAACTGAACTCTGCATTATCAAAGCAATGTGCATAACTGCAGGAAATCGGCTTCAGACTTTATTCTGTGTAAATTACTGACGCAAACAGCACTAAGATCAAATATTAATCAACAGTCATTCTGTAAAAACTAAGTTTAATGCTGCCCTGATTTTTACGTCTGTAACATTGCATCATTTAGTATTGTGCTGATAAAGTCACTGATGAAACATCCTGCAGCTTCTCATAAATTGCAGCTTCTATGTTAAAAACTCCAGCTATTTTAAAATAAGTTTTAGATCTGTTTACACTGACATCATAAACACAATGGGGGTGACACTGAACTGGATTCATTTCTGAGTCACACTTGCGCGTGCGTACACACAAACCTACACTGAGGTAACTAAAGCATGACACATCACAGAATTGTACAGATTTCATGTATGAAATGTCTACAAAATAATGTAAACCCAAGATTATTTATGATGTTTTTTACAATTGAGTTTGTCCCCAAAGAGAGGTTTTGTCAGATGTAGCTCATGTCATCTCATGATATTATCTATAAGTAAACACACACACACTCTCTCACACAGCAGTTATTCGGGGTGTTTGATGGAAATCGGGTGTTGGTTCAGATAGTGTGGTATCCGGCGTGCGTTCTCTTCCTGCCGATCAGATGAGAATGATCAGCACCAGACCTGCTAGAGCAGCTCCAGCGACGATGGGAATGAGCATGTTCTCCTGATCCACACGGCACTCCTCAGCTAAACACACACGCATGCACATTGGTCTACATATTTGCAAGATGTTTTTAATACGTTTAGCATAGAATGAAACTTTTCTCTCATCCATTACCTTGAATTAACTGAAATTACATTGTTACTACATTGCGTGTCGCAATGCATTCTGGGAAATCACAAAGGAGTCTGTCTTGGGAGTGCAGCTATGGAATTTTACTGGTAATGTAGGGTTTAAACAGAGAGTATCATGTACCTGCAGCAAACTGGTTTCCAGTGAAACTGAAGGGCTGCAGTCTGAAGGTGTTGAGGGAGAAGCCGGTCAGCACAGCAAGTGTCTGCTCAGCACTGCACAAGTACAAGTGGCCCACACTACCCTGCAGGTACATCAGAGAACTGTTGCCCGCTAAGAACGTGCCTGCAGGAACCACGCCACAAACTTTACTCGCAATTCCATGTGGATCACTGAATTTCCTTTAGTTTACACATCAAATATGATTAATTTCTGGGTTGCTGTGACCTGTACTATCACCAACATCTGTGACAAGCTGTTGTTTACCACAGAAAATAAATTTACATAACTTTGTTTTTTCATTTACATAAATACACATGCCTACACACACAGAGGCAGTTGTGACTGTAATTGTAATTGAGAGTTGGACTTGTAACCAGAAGGTTGCCAGTTTGATTCCTAATGCCAGGAGGAATCAACCGAGGTGCCCTTGAACAGCCTTGGGGGTGCCTTACCCCCCATTGCTCCCTGGAGACTACAGTACCACACTGTGAGTTTGCAGTGTGTGTGTGTTCACAACTCACTAGTCCAATGTGTAGGAGGAAGCCATCATATCAGGCCAGTTGGCAAACAGACTTGAAACTTCAAGTCTGTTCGCCAACTTGAGCGCTGAGATGAAACTTCTGTGTGGTGAAGTTCTGCAGAGACACAAAACATCCTATTTACAAGAGACATCAGAGGATGCGCACACACACCCTCTCTCTATCTCACACACAGATAAACACACATAGTCTCACCAGTGTGAAGGTGAAGTTCAGCTTGGTAGCTTGTAAATCTTCTGTCAGCATCAGTGTGGTGGCTGTGACCCCACACGACCCTGTGAAGGATGTTCTGTTGGGCTGCAGGTTCTGGATTTCAGTGACAGTCTGTGTGAGACAGAATCAAAGACTGACACACACACAGATAATATACCAGGCCTCACTTAACAGCACATCTGGCTGTGTGTATGCGCGTGTTAGTGCCATGCAAAAGTCTTTAGCACTTTAGTGTGTGTGTATGTATATATATATATATATATATATATATATATATATATATATATATATATATATATATATATATAAATTAAGGTTTAGGGTTACGTTTAGAATTAGGTTAAGGTTAACTTTAGGGTAAGGGTTAGGCAGTTAGTTGTGATAATGAATGTCTTCACAAATATAGCTGTACAAATGTGTGCGTGAGTATGCGTGTGTGTGTTCACCTTGTTCTGAGACTTTGAAAGGGAGCTGCAGCCCCATTAGCACCAGCAGGCAGGCAGGTTTGTTGTTGTTGATGATGGTGTAGTTCCCATGCTCTGGGGGTCCGGGGGGAACTGGCAATGGGGCAGGGGTTGTGGGCGTCTGATCGGCACTGCAGACAGTCTCTGAATAACAAATATACGACACAGATCATGTCTGTTCAGGAGACTAAACATTTACAAGAACTCCACCACATCCCATTTTCATGTTTTATATGTAAATATTTAGACACTCTCCCTATGTCAATTATTAACTTAACAGAATAATTAGTTATGATTCACTGAAATATTTTTAGTAGAGGTCAGTTTGAGTGAAGCAGCTGAACTCGGGCCCGTGACTTGTAGTCTACCGTCTGTGCCGAGGGTTCTTCCGGTCATATACACCTCCATCCGAACATCAGTGAAGGTGACGCTCACACCTGCCCACCTGGAGACACAGTGCTGGAGCTCAGACTGTATGTGCTGTTGTGTATGTGCTGTTGTGTATGTGCTGTTGTTTATGTGCTGGAGCTCAGACTGTATGTGCTGTTGTGTATGTGCTGTTGTGTATGTGCTGGAGCTCAGACTGTATGTGCTGTTGTGTATGTGCTGTTGTGTATGGGCTGGAGCTCAGACTGTATGTGCTGTTGTGTATGTGCTGTTGTGTATGTGCTGGAGCTCAGACTGTATGTGCTGTTGTGTATGTGCTGGAGCTCAGACTGTATGTGCTGTTGTGTATGTGCTGTTGTGTATGTGCTGGAGCTCAGACTGTATGTGCTGTTGTGTATGTGCTGTTGTGTATGTGCTGGAGCTCAGACTGTATGTGCTGTTGTGTATGTGCTGGAGCTCAGACTGTATGTGCTGTTGTGTATGGGCTGGAGCTCAGACTGTATGTGCTGTTGTGTATGTGCTGTTGTGTATGGGCTGGAGGTCAGACTGTATGTGCTGTTGTGTATGTGCTGTTGTGTATGTGCTGGAGCTCAGACTGTATGTGCTGTTGTGTATGTGCTGGAGCTCAGACTGTATGTGCTTTTGTGTATGTGCTGTTGTGTATGTGCTGTTGTGTATGTGCTGGAGCTCAGACTGTATGTGCTGTTGTGTATGTGCTGGAGCTCAGACTGTATGTGCTGTTGTGTATGTGCTGTTGTGTATGTGCTGGAGCTCAGACTGTATGTGCTGTTGTGTATGGCCTGGAGCTCAGACTGTATGTGCTGTTGTGTATGTGCTGTTGTGTATGTGTTGTTGTGTTTGTGTTGTTGTGTATGTGCTGTTGTGTTTGTGTTGTTGTGTTTGTGTTGTTGTGTATGTGTTGTTGTGTATGTGTTGTTGTGTATGTGCTGTTGTGTTTGTGTTGTTGTGTATGTGCTGTTGTGTTTGTGTTGTTGTGTTTGTGTTGTTGTGTATGTGCTGTTGTGTATGTGCTGTTGTGTATGTGCTGTTGTATTTGTGCTGTTGTATTTGTGCTGTTGTGTTTGTGTTGTTGTGTATGTGCTGTTGTGTTTGTGTTGTTGTGTATGTGTTGTTGTGTATGTGTTGTTGTGTTTGTGTTGTTGTGTTTGTGTTGTTGTGTATGTGCTGTTGTGTTTGTGTTGTTGTGTGTGACTGTAATTCAGTAGACTGGGCTGGTTCTTCAATTACAGGGGCTTATTTATCCCAGAGGATTTTTTTAAGAAACTGTTTTCATTACAAAAAAATGACTTTTAAAGAAAATTTTATAGTACAAGCTTTTCTTACTCTGTCCCCTTAATTTATTATTTCTATTATTTAAGGAAAATAAATATAATTTCATAATTCCTCTAGGTTTTTGATTGTCTTATCTTTTCAATATATTTATTACATGTATTGAAATCAGGAAAATTCTATGTTGCCTTTCTTCACAAGATAACAATACATTTCATAATACAACAGTTTCATTTCATTTAGAATGAATGTAGCAATACTGCTGTCATTCAGGAAAATGTATTCACGTTTCTATGGAAAATATATTCACGTTTCTATGGAAAATGTATTCACGTTTCTATGGAAAATGTATTCACGTTTCTATGGAAAATGTATTCACGTTTGTTGATTCACTGTGAATCAAGACTCTCTTCTTGTGCTGATGTGATTCTACAGACAGATGACCGGACATCTCGTGTTCAGTGTCTGTTATGTGCTACAGGAGCACTGTGAATCAAGACTCTCTTCTTGTGCTGATGTGATTCTACAGACAGATGACCGGACATCTCGTGTTCAGTGTCTGTTATGTGCTACAGGAGCACTGTGAATCAAGACTCTCTTCTTGTGCTGATGTGATTCTACAGACAGATGATCGGACATCTCGTGTTCAGTGTCTGTTATGTGCTACAGGAGCACTGTGAATCAAGACTCTCTTCTTGTGCTGATGTGATTCTACAGACAGATGACCGGACATCTCGTGTTCAGTGTCTGTTATGTGCTACAGGAGCACTGTGAATCAAGACTCTCTTCTTGTGCTGATGTGATTCTACAGACAGATGATCGGACATCTCGTGTTCAGTGTCTGTTATGTGCTACAGGAGCACTGTGAATCAAGACTCTCTTCTTGTGCTGATGTGATTCTACAGACAGATGACCGGACATCTCGTGTTCAGTGTCTGTTATGTGCTACAGGAGCACTGTGAATCAAGACTCTCTTCTTGTGCTGATGTGATTCTACAGACAGATGACCGGACATCTCGTGTTCAGTGTCTGTTATGTGCTACAGGAGCACTGTGAATCAAGACTCTCTTCTTGTGCTGATGTGATTCTACAGACAGATGTCCGGACATCTCGTGTTCAGTGTCTGTTATGTGCTACAGGAGCACTGTGAATCAAGACTCTCTTCTTGTGCTGATGTGATTCTACAGACAGATGTCCGGACATCTCGTGTTCAGTGTCTGTTATGTGCTACAGGAGCACTGTGAATCAAGACTCTCTTCTTGTGCTGATGTGATTCTACAGACAGATGTCCGGACATCTCGTGTTCAGTGTCTGTTATGTGCTACAGGAGCACTGTGAATCAAGACTCTCTTCTTGTGCTGATGTGATTCTACAGACAGATGTCCGGACATCTCGTGTTCAGTGTCTGTTATGTGCTACAGGAGCACTGTGAATCAAGACTCTCTTCTTGTGCTGATGTGATTCTACAGACAGATGTCCGGACATCTCGTGTTCAGTGTCTGTTATGTGCTACAGGAGCACTGTGAATCAAGACTCTCTTCTTGTGCTGATGTGATTCTACAGACAGATGACCGGACATCTCGTGTTCAGTGTCTGTTATGTGCTACAGGAGCACTGTGAATCAAGACTCTCTTCTTGTGCTGTGATTCTACAGACAGATGTCCGGACATCTCGTGTTCAGTGTCTGTTATGTGCTACAGGAGCACTGTGAATCAAGACTCTCTTCTTGTGCTGATGTGATTCTACAGACAGATGACCGGACATCTCGTGTTCAGTGTCTGTTATGTGCTACAGTAGCACTGTGAATCAAGACTCTCTTCTTGTGCTGATGTGATTCTACAGACAGATGACCGGACATCTCGTGTTCAGTGTCTGTTATGTGCTACAGGAGCACTGTGAATCAAGACTCTCTTCTTGTGCTGATGTGATTCTACAGACAGATGACCGGACATCTCGTGTTCAGTGTCTGTTATGTGCTACAGGAGCACTGTGAATCAAGACTCTCTTCTTGTGCTGATGTGATTCTACAGACAGATGACCGGACATCTCGTGTTCAGTGTCTGTTATGTGCTACAGGAGCACTGTGAATCAAGACTCTCTTCTTGTGCTGATGTGATTCTACAGACAGATGTCCGGACATCTCGTGTTCAGTGTCTGTTATGTGCTACAGGAGCACTGTGAATCAAGACTCTCTTCTTGTGCTGATGTGATTCTACAGACAGATGACCGGACATCTCGTGTTCAGTGTCTGTTATGTGCTACAGGAGCACTGTGAATCAAGACTCTCTTCTTGTGCTGATGTGATTCTACAGACAGATGACCGGACATCTCGTGTTCAGTGTCTGTTATGTGCTACAGGAGCACTGTGAATCAAGACTCTCTTCTTGTGCTGATGTGATTCTACAGACAGATGTCCGGACATCTCGTGTTCAGTGTCTGTTATGTGCTACAGGAGCACTGTGAATCAAGACTCTCTTCTTGTGCTGATGTGATTCTACAGACAGATGTCCGGACATCTCGTGTTCAGTGTCTGTTATGTGCTACAGGAGCACTGTGAATCAAGACTCTCTTCTTGTGCTGATGTGATTCTACAGACAGATGATCGGACATCTCGTGTTCAGTGTCTGTTATGTGCTACAGGAGCACTGTGAATCAAGACTCTCTTCTTGTGCTGATGTGATTCTACAGACAGATGTCCGGACATCTCGTGTTCAGTGTCTGTTATGTGCTACAGGAGCACTGTGAATCAAGACTCTCTTCTTGTGCTGATGTGATTCTACAGACAGATGTCCGGACATCTCGTGTTCAGTGTCTGTTATGTGCTACAGGAGCACTGTGAATCAAGACTCTCTTCTTGTGCTGATGTGATTCTACAGACAGATGTCCGGACATCTCGTGTTCAGTGTCTGTTATGTGCTACAGGAGCACTGTGAATCAAGACTCTCTTCTTGTGCTGATGTGATTCTACAGACAGATGTCCGGACATCTCGTGTTCAGTGTCTGTTATGTGCTACAGGAGCACTGTGAATCAAGACTGTCTTCTTGTGCTGATGTGATTCTACAGACAGATGACCGGACATCTCGTGTTCAGTGTCTGTTATGTGCTACAGGAGCACTGTGAATCAAGACTCTCTTCTTGTGCTGATGTGATTCTACAGACAGATGTCCGGACATCTCGTGTTCAGTGTCTGTTATGTGCTACAGGAGCACTGTGAATCAAGACTCTCTTCTTGTGCTGATGTGATTCTACAGACAGATGTCCGGACATCTCGTGTTCAGTGTCTGTTATGTGCTACAGGAGCACTGTGAATCAAGACTCTCTTCTTGTGCTGATGTGATTCTACAGACAGATGACCGGACATCTCGTGTTCAGTGTCTGTTATGTGCTACAGGAGCACTGTGAATCAAGACTCTCTTCTTGTGCTGATGTGATTCTACAGACAGATGACCGGACATCTCGTGTTCAGTGTCTGTTATGTGCTACAGGAGCACTGTGAATCAAGACTCTCTTCTTGTGCTGATGTGATTCTACAGACAGATGACCGGACATCTCGTGTTCAGTGTCTGTTATGTGCTACAGGAGCACTGTGAATCAAGACTCTCTTCTTGTGCTGATGTGATTCTACAGACAGATGACCGGACATCTCGTGTTCAGTGTCTGTTATGTGCTACAGGAGCACTGTGAATCAAGACCCTCTTCTTGTGCTGATGTGATTCTACAGACAGATGTCCGGACATCTCGTGTTCAGTGTCTGTTATGTGCTACAGGAGCACTGTGAATCAAGACTCTCTTCTTGTGCTGATGTGATTCTACAGACAGATGTCCGGACATCTCGTGTTCAGTGTCTGTTATGTGCTACAGGAGCACTGTGAATCAAGACTCTCTTCTTGTGCTGATGTGATTCTACAGACAGATGACCGGACATCTCGTGTTCAGTGTCTGTTATGTGCTACAGGAGCACTGTGAATCAAGACTCTCTTCTTGTGCTGATGTGATTCTACAGACAGATGTCCGGACATCTCGTGTTCAGTGTCTGTTATGTGCTACAGGAGCACTGTGAATCAAGACTCTCTTCTTGTGCTGATGTGATTCTACAGACAGATGACCGGACATCTCGTGTTCAGTGTCTGTTATGTGCTACAGGAGCACTGTGAATCAAGACTCTCTTCTTGTGCTGATGTGATTCTACAGACAGATGACCGGACATCTCGTGTTCAGTGTCTGTTATGTGCTACAGGAGCACTGTGAATCAAGACTCTCTTCTTGTGCTGATGTGATTCTACAGACAGATGTCCGGACATCTCGTGTTCAGTGTCTGTTATGTGCTACAGGAGCACTGTGAATCAAGACTCTCTTCTTGTGCTGATGTGATTCTACAGACAGATGACCGGACATCTCGTGTTCAGTGTCTGTTATGTGCTACAGGAGCACTGTGAATCAAGACTCTCTTCTTGTGCTGATGTGATTCTACAGACAGATGACCGGACATCTCGTGTTCAGTGTCTGTTATGTGCTACAGGAGCACTGTGAATCAAGACTCTCTTCTTGTGCTGATGTGATTCTACAGACAGATGATCGGACATCTCGTGTTCAGTGTCTGTTATGTGCTACAGGAGCACTGTGAATCAAGACTCTCTTCTTGTGCTGATGTGATTCTACAGACAGATGTCCGGACATCTCGTGTTCAGTGTCTGTTATGTGCTACAGGAGCACTGTGAATCAAGACTCTCTTCTTGTGCTGATGTGATTCTACAGACAGATGTCCGGACATCTCGTGTTCAGTGTCTGTTATGTGCTACAGGAGCACTGTGAATCAAGACTCTCTTCTTGTGCTGATGTGATTCTACAGACAGATGTCCGGACATCTCGTGTTCAGTGTCTGTTATGTGCTACAGGAGCACTGTGAATCAAGACTCTCTTCTTGTGCTGATGTGATTCTACAGACAGATGTCCGGACATCTCGTGTTCAGTGTCTGTTATGTGCTACAGGAGCACTGTGAATCAAGACTCTCTTCTTGTGCTGATGTGATTCTACAGACAGATGTCCGGACATCTCGTGTTCAGTGTCTGTTATGTGCTACAGGAGCACTGTGAATCAAGACTCTCTTCTTGTGCTGATGTGATTCTACAGACAGATGTCCGGACATCTCGTGTTCAGTGTCTGTTATGTGCTACAGGAGCACTGTGAATCAAGACTCTCTTCTTGTGCTGATGTGATTCTACAGACAGATGTCCGGACATCTCGTGTTCAGTGTCTGTTATGTGCTACAGGAGCACTGTGAATCAAGACTCTCTTCTTGTGCTGATGTGATTCTACAGACAGATGTCCGGACATCTCGTGTTCAGTGTCTGTTATGTGCTACAGGAGCACTGTGAATCAAGACTCTCTTCTTGTGCTGATGTGATTCTACAGACAGATGTCCGGACATCTCGTGTTCAGTGTCTGTTATGTGCTACAGGAGCACTGTGAATCAAGACTCTCTCTTGTGCTGATGTGATTCTACAGACAGATGTCCGGACATCTCGTGTTCAGTGTCTGTTATGTGCTACAGGAGCACTGTGAATCAAGACTCTCTTCTTGTGCTGATGTGATTCTACAGACAGATGACCGGACATCTCGTGTTCAGTGTCTGTTATGTGCTACAGGAGCACTGTGAATCAAGACTCTCTTCTTGTGCTGATGTGATTCTACAGACAGATGACCGGACATCTCGTGTTCAGTGTCTGTTATGTGCTACAGGAGCACTGTGAATCAAGACTCTCTTCTTGTGCTGATGTGATTCTACAGACAGATGACCGGACATCTCGTGTTCAGTGTCTGTTATGTGCTACAGGAGCACTGTGAATCAAGACTCTCTTCTTGTGCTGATGTGATTCTACAGACAGATGTCCGGACATCTCGTGTTCAGTGTCTGTTATGTGCTACAGGAGCACTGTGAATCAAGACTCTCTTCTTGTGCTGATGTGATTCTACAGACAGATGTCCGGACATCTCGTGTTCAGTGTCTGTTATGTGCTACAGGAGCACTGTGAATCAAGACTCTCTTCTTGTGCTGATGTGATTCTACAGACAGATGTCCGGACATCTCGTGTTCAGTGTCTGTTATGTGCTACAGGAGCACTGTGAATCAAGACTCTCTTCTTGTGCTGATGTGATTCTACAGACAGATGACCGGACATCTCGTGTTCAGTGTCTGTTATGTGCTACAGGAGCACTGTGAATCAAGACTCTCTTCTTGTGCTGATGTGATTCTACAGACAGATGTCCGGACATCTCGTGTTCAGTGTCTGTTATGTGCTACAGGAGCACTGTGAATCAAGACTCTCTTCTTGTGCTGATGTGATTCTACAGACAGATGTCCGGACATCTCGTGTTCAGTGTCTGTTATGTGCTACAGGAGCACTGTGAATCAAGACTCTCTTCTTGTGCTGATGTGATTCTACAGACAGATGACCGGACATCTCGTGTTCAGTGTCTGTTATGTGCTACAGGAGCACTGTGAATCAAGACTCTCTTCTTGTGCTGATGTGATTCTACAGACAGATGACCGGACATCTCGTGTTCAGTGTCTGTTATGTGCTACAGGAGCACTGTGAATCAAGACTCTCTTCTTGTGCTGATGTGATTCTACAGACAGATGTCCGGACATCTCGTGTTCAGTGTCTGTTATGTGCTACAGGAGCACTGTGAATCAAGACTCTCTTCTTGTGCTGATGTGATTCTACAGACAGATGTCCGGACATCTCGTGTTCAGTGTCTGTTATGTGCTACAGGAGCACTGTGAATCAAGACTCTCTTCTTGTGCTGATGTGATTCTACAGACAGATGACCGGACATCTCGTGTTCAGTGTCTGTTATGTGCTACAGGAGCACTGTGAATCAAGACTCTCTTCTTGTGCTGATGTGATTCTACAGACAGATGTCCGGACATCTCGTGTTCAGTGTCTGTTATGTGCTACAGGAGCACTGTGAATCAAGACTCTCTTCTTGTGCTGATGTGATTCTACAGACAGATGTCCGGACATCTCGTGTTCAGTGTCTGTTATGTGCTACAGGAGCACTGTGAATCAAGACTCTCTTCTTGTGCTGATGTGATTCTACAGACAGATGTCCGGACATCTCGTGTTCAGTGTCTGTTATGTGCTACAGGAGCACTGTGAATCAAGACTCTCTTCTTGTGCTGATGTGATTCTACAGACAGATGTCCGGACATCTCGTGTTCAGTGTCTGTTATGTGCTACAGGAGCACTGTGAATCAAGACTCTCTTCTTGTGCTGATGTGATTCTACAGACAGATGTCCGGACATCTCGTGTTCAGTGTCTGTTATGTGCTACAGGAGCACTGTGAATCAAGACTCTCTTCTTGTGCTGATGTGATTCTACAGACAGATGACCGGACATCTCGTGTTCAGTGTCTGTTATGTGCTACAGGAGCACTGTGAATCAAGACTCTCTTCTTGTGCTGTGATTCTACAGACAGATGTCCGGACATCTCGTGTTCAGTGTCTGTTATGTGCTACAGGAGCACTGTGAATCAAGACTCTCTTCTTGTGCTGTGATTCTACAGACAGATGACCGGACATCTCGTGTTCAGTGTCTGTTATGTGCTACAGGAGCACTGTGAATCAAGACTCTCTTCTTGTGCTGATGTGATTCTACAGACAGATGACCGGGCATCTCGTGTTCAGTGTCTGTTATGTGCTACAGGAGCACTGTGAATCAAGACTCTCTTCTTGTGCTGATGTGATTCTACAGACAGATGACCGGACATCTCGTGTTCAGTGTCTGTTATGTGCTACAGGAGCACTGTGAATCAAGACTCTCTTCTTGTGCTGATGTGATTCTACAGACAGATGTCCGGACATCTCGTGTTCAGTGTCTGTTATGTGCTACAGGAGCACTGTGAATCAAGACTCTCTTCTTGTGCTGATGTGATTCTACAGACAGATGTCCGGACATCTCGTGTTCAGTGTCTGTTATGTGCTACAGGAGCACTGTGAATCAAGACTCTCTTCTTGTGCTGATGTGATTCTACAGACAGATGTCCGGACATCTCGTGTTCAGTGTCTGTTATGTGCTACAGGAGCACTGTGAATCAAGACTCTCTTCTTGTGCTGATGTGATTCTACAGACAGATGACCGGACATCTCGTGTTCAGTGTCTGTTATGTGCTACAGGAGCACTGTGAATCAAGACTCTCTTCTTGTGCTGATGTGATTCTACAGACAGATGACCGGACATCTCGTGTTCAGTGTCTGTTATGTGCTACAGGAGCACTGTGAATCTACTCTTTCTACTCACAGGGAGTGAATGGATGCTGTTCAGCTTTTGGGGAACTGTCCCTTTAACAGCTCCTCGAGCTGTCACGTGAGTTCAGACCTGCGCGTCACACCAGCAAGTCACGTGATCATATGGTATAAAGGAGCAGTGTTAGAATGGTTTCAAAATGAACGTGAAATGACATGAACTGTTCACAGAGGCGTCGACGATAACGATGAAAACAAACGCACTACATGCTGAAGTCATCATCACGATTAACGTCACGTCACCTGGAGACTCACCAGCTGCCGTGAATGTTTGACGTCAGTGTTGTTATCATTACTATAACTCACCCATCAGAGTGAAGCACACGCCTGCAGTAAATGTGGCCCGTGTGTAAAGGGTGTCAAGTCGTCTGTAAATGGTGTCAAGTCTGTAAAGGGTGTCAAGTCGTCTGTAAAGGGTGTCAAGTCGTCTGTAAAGGGTGTCAAGTCTGCCGCTGAGATCTTCACAAATCCGGAGAGCTGCTGTCCGCAGTCCGGCAGCACTCGATTATTCTCCCTGTGTCATAAAGCGGCATGTTCCAGTCATGAAGACATAAAACACAAATAAAACAAATCTAAATGATAACTATAACCTCTGAAAGAGAACAACGTCTGCGTTCATACAAAAAATGAAGTATGATGATTATAAAATGTCTGTCATGGCAATATTGTAGTAATCTTGGCAAAACAGCAGTACATGATTATGGCACTCAGTATCCCAGCTAACAATTTTAAGTTGTAAGAAAGTTTACATAACATTTATATCACGCAGCAAAAACGCTGCTTATTTTGAATGTTATAGGAACCAGTTTTTTAAACATTGTATTATCGTTATTGTTTAGTTGTAAGAACGATTCAAACAATTTTTAATTCTGTAGTGTTTGTAAAACATTACACTAACAACTTCAAATAATGACTTTATACAGCTTAATAAATGATACCTCTGTGCTATAAATGACCACCACAGTTACTTTGTGAGCGGATTCACTTAGTGTAGTAACTTACTGCCCACACTGTTGATATTATCATGTACAAGCAGGAGTCTTGACTTATGTCAAGCGTCAAGAGGAGTTTAATGTCATTTCAACCATATACAAGTACATAGTGAAATGAAACAACGTTTCTCCAGGATCAAGGTGCTACATAAACACAGAACAACACAGAAGTATAATGCTACATAATTTATGCATTTATACATTTTATAAAGTGCACAAGTGCAAACATTGGAAGATGCACAGTTGTATGTATGTGTGTGTCCCTTCAGGCCAGTTTCTACGTATTGAGGAGGGAATAGCACTTATAGTAGCACATATACTGTACATGCTGTTTAATGTGTGTTTGTGCATGTTAATTGCCTGCAGGACAGTTTCAGGATTAATACGTAGTGGGATGGTATTTCAGGAACTCAGGAATCTCAACTGCTGAGAGCCATTGTTTGTTTCTTTAAGAAATTACTCTCTGCATGAGACAGAAAATCACATTAGTCTGGGAGTCTGTGCATGTGTGCGCCTGTGGAATGAAGACTCAACTATTTAAAATATGCATCACCCAGAACACAGGCAGACACAGATGAAGAACATATAAAATGACTCTCATGAAACCTGCCAAGAACATGTATGAGTCATATTTCACATGGAGGTTATATGTCACAACATGAAAATAAACATGCCTCACAACATGCCTTCTTTCAGAAATGGACAATTCTTTCCCTGACTTTCATGAAAGATTCTCACTGTAATGCAGCAATAACACACTTGTAAAGTTTGTATACTTTAATACATTTATGCCAATTTAAAAAACTTGTTATTCAGTATTATTTTGCATTACAGGGATGAAAATTTGGAGGGAAACTGTGTGTAATTGTCATGCAGATAATATCACAACAATCTTAATGCTTCCTAAAATAACCTTTATTCAGGTAATATTATCATCTTTGATTTCAGGGTAAAATATGATTCGAACATTGAGAATCTACATAGAATAATAAACCGGCAAACAGAAATGAAATACATCAGAATACTTCATACACTTTATCTGAATTTAATAGCTTTAATTTCTTTTAATGTCTTTGCTTACAAAGAATCAAATCTTCTGCTCTACAAAACTTTGTAAGTGACAGCTGTCAATCAGAACACACACACAAACACACTCTGGGGTTGGATTCCCAGGAAACACATGTAGTGACAAAAGTTATAACTTAAAATGTACTGTAAATCACTTTGGATAAAAGCATCTGACTTTTACATAAATGTAAATGTGTGTTTATTGTGTGTGTGCGTGTGTGCGCATGTGTTTAGTGTTTGTGTTAGGGTGTGTGTGAGTGTGAAATCCAGTTTGAGATATCCATTATCTGAGCATGTAAATGAAGTCACATCTACATGTTTCTGTGTGGTGACAAGAAAGCACAAACTGACTAAAATCTAAAACCCTGAACAGTAAAACACAACTGACCACACAAACTAAACCAAAGACAGAAACTCAAAGGAAAGTGTATCTTTAAGAATGATTCTGAATCGTTCGCTGTCCTCCACGTCTTTCCCTCAAAGACTTTTACTGATCACACTGTCTGAAATGTCAGCTTGAGCTTCCCTGTCCTCTGATAATACACACAGAAATGTACTGTGATGTAATGTGCATGAAATTACATCACAATCAGATTCATATCACATGATTATAATGCATGAGACATATTGTGTCACTATGTGTATGTAAGTTAATGTAAATGTGCTGAATGTAAATGTGCATGTCTGACTATGCAGGTGATGTGTATGTATATGTGAGTGTCTGTACTGATGCCTGTTTCTGTGCAGATCTCATCTACTGAAACTTCATTTGCCTCATTAACATCAGCTGAAGTACAGTCTGAAACAGAGACACCTGCAGCTCCTTTTTACCCACATGCGCACACACACACACACACACACACACACTCACACTTAAATGCTTTATTTGGATTCACAGTTAGAATCAATAATAACACAGGATACAAATATTTCAGGGACAAAAAGAAACAAGTAAATTAAATCTATCTTTCAATGCACTAATACTGACTGCCGGTAATAATCACCTTTCTGTGGGTCTGGTTAAATCATGACTATTCTTCACCTGTGTCATTCTGTGTGACTGGTTAAATCATGACTATTCTTCACCTGCGTCATTCTAAAATAGGTCTGAAAACCCACAAAACAAGTTTAAATACAGTTTAAAGTGCTAAATACAGAATAATATTTTATTATTAAAAATAGTGTTTTACAGTTGGTTTCATTTCTCGGTCAAACGGCCATTGAGTTTAATAGATTTAGAATATTACATACATTTATACTATAGTATTTTATCCACAAACAGAGCCTTGTGTCATGAGTTACAAGTTTAGCAACATTTCACACACATATGTCATTATAATGTCATTATGAGAAAGATTAACATTTTAAAATTTATTTTTAAGGCCTATAATAAAAATCTTTCCTTTTAAAATTCTGCTTTGTGCTGTGCAAAGAAAACCCATTCAAGCTGCTCCGAGGTGGTCTGGCATGAGTATGTGATTAAAACGGGCATTATAATGGCATGTTTCGCAAATGTCAAACGAATGTCAAAAATAAAACTTAAACGTAGTCCCAGAACAGATTGTTAAGGTTATCCACTTACTTCTAAACTTACCCATGTAAGTCACATAACCTGCTTTATGGTTAGCCTTCACAGGTTATGTGAAGGCTAACCCTTCAGTGTTAGCTGAATATAGATAAAAGATATAACAGTGTTTACAGCGAAGCACCAAAACAGATCATATAATAATAATAATCTACATAACTACATAAATGTCACACTGATCCAACCCGAACATCAAAACACGATGGCAAACGGCGAATCTGTCGCAGCTGAATCTATAGGTAAATAAATGTATATCAGATACCCTTGTTTTACACCTTTCAGAAGAAAAATACTGTTCTCCATAACCATTTTTTCCCCTGTACTTTAACTTTATCTCCTCACAGGTTTATTATATAAGTGTTACGAACTCTAAAATGATTATGATCAGTTTATGTGTTTATGTATTAACAGCCTCCGTTTGTATTATTAGAAAGTGCCGATCTGAATCATCAGCTGTGTGTTCATGCACCTAAACAGGAAGTACCGGGTGACGTCGGTGGGTTCTGCATGTGTCTCAGTGATGTGAAGGACGTGAGGTAAATATAGATTAAATATCGTTTTATGTGAATGTGCTTATATGGTTAGCCAAAGACGTGACATATTTATGTGACGTTTAATGTAGAAAGAATGAGTGAATTAGCTGGAACTCCTTCAGTATGCACGATATTTCCCGAGCGGACTTATTAGTGCTTCACTTCTAGTGTTGATGCACGCGCAGTGAGAGATTCTGCAGATTTTCTGTAGCTTTGCTTTAATGTTTGCATTGCTTTCTATGAAGAGCTGTTGTTGTCTAACACAATGCTGAATGAATGTTGGTGTAAACATGTGTTTCAGTGTCATTAGTGGAGATAAAGAAAGATGGCTCACATCACACTCAATCAATACCTGCAACAAGTGAGTTGCACAAGTGTATTCCACATCTGCAAGACTTTGGCAAGACTTTTATCCAAATAACAAGTCATTGTTATTTGGATATGTGTGTGTGTTTATATCAGGGGCTGCAACAGTTTCTGTGGTGGTACTGGGTACTGCAGGGTGTTTTCCAATTATTGCTTAATAATACTACTAATAATAAATAGAGCAATTACAGGGTTTAAACAACAGGCTTTAAAAACAGGCTTTAAAACATAAGCAAAACGACTTATAAATATATATAAATATAAAAATTGCTTATTTTTGACCAATAGGTGATGCTATCACCAGTTTGTTATGAGACAGTCAGGATTTTTTCACAATGAGATGTGGAAAGTTTCATGTCAATACAACAAAGCGCCATCACCAAATAGATTGCCATCTAATATCTTGATACATTACTTGAGAACCACTTAAGCTGTCAAAAAGATTTTAATCATTTTAATAAATAATAATAATAATTTTATCAGGATTATCCCTAGATAATGCATGCAAATTGTTTTGCAAATTGGATGAGTTCGAAAAAGTAGTTTTTCAAAACACCTCATCTATAAAGGGAATCTATAAAGATAAGTCTCATAACAATAAGACAAATTAAAAGTGGTTTCAGAAATTTTGTTACAACTTTTGACTACGAGGGGGTGTCTGCCCCAAACTTTGTAAGACAATAAGGATGATGAACCATACAAAATTTCGGAAAGATACACATTTGCGTTCATAAGATATTGCATTTTATGACAACTCAAAATGGTTGACACCCAAAATGGCCGACAAGAAACACTGAATATCGCTTGATTGCACGCCTCAAAAAAATCTTTAGAGACCACTCAGAGTTTCCAGAAGTTTCAAAAAATTGCCTTTTTGTATATCTCTGGACCAGTAGGTGGTGCTGTGATGAAACTGTGCTTGCCCCATCAGGTCATTCCTGTGGTGACATGTACCAAATTCCATGTCAATAAAGAAGCAGCCTTGTATCCATTTTGCCGTTCTCGTCGTGAAATCATTGAAGCAGTATACAAGAATTGTTGGTCTTATTGAAAAACAAAAAAATTGCCATTGTTTCTAAATATTATGTACCAGATTTTGTGCATTTTAGACAAATGACCTAGGAGGTCAAATGGCAGAAAATGGCATTCAAAATGGCAGAAAATTTAATGATGGAAAATAACCCTAACCGTAACCCTAAACAGGAGTAAACAGGAGTAAAATTTTGGACAGTTGGTGTTGCTAAAAGGTTTGAGGTAGAGACACCAAATTTGATCCAGTTTCAGACTGTCTTCTAGCTGTGTACCAAATTTCATAACTTTCTACCATACGGTTCTGTGTGCTGCCATAGACTTCAAGAGAGGAAGAAAAAGAAGAAATCTAATGGATACAATAGTGGTCTTCATCCCTTTAGGGCTTGACTGCAAATAATAAATAAAGTATTAGGCAATTCTAAATTATTTTATAACAATAAATCCTAACAAACTATGCAGACACTTTCATATGACACTATAGGAATGTTTTTATGGGCCAGTTTTAAAATGCTTCATTATATATTACATAACGGGTTCCTGCTTTTTCACTCTGGATATTTGTTTCTCAAAGGTTCAGGAGGCTATAGACAGAAGAGATGGTTCCTTATGTGCTGAGATGTTGTCCTTCAAACATCCACACGTGGCCAACCCGCGTCTGCAGGTGCGAGAACCTTCTCTGAATGGACACTGTGTTTAATCTGTCAGTGGTTAGGAGTTTAGTCAGTGTACTAGCCCACTAGATGAATGTTTAATGATGAATGTAGACTAGATGTTTAATGAATCTCTCATATGAACTCAACACAGTTAATGTAAGATCAGTGAGCTGTGAGGTTTGTGTATGTAGCTGTCTAGCCCGGAGGAGAAGTGTCAACAGCTGCTGGAGCCTCCATGCGACGAGATGGTCGCTGCTCATCTCAGGTGTGAAGTTATGCTTCAGTGTGCAGAAGTGTGGATGTTTGGGTGTGATGTCGTTCTTCAGCGTACAGTATGAGCGTTTGGTTGTGATGCTGTTCCTCAGCATATAGTTAGAGAATTTGGGTGTGATATCATTCTTCAATGTACAGTTCGAATATTTGGGTGTGATGTCATTCTGTGTACAGTGTGGATGTTTACTGCATGTTGAAATCTTACATTCTTTCTCTCTGCAGATGTACGTTCGCTGTGTCCAATCATGACTTTGTGGAAGCATATAAGTGCCAGACGGTTGTGGTACAATATCCTTTACTCTATCAAACTCACTGTATGTACAATAATGTCTCTAGGTGGATTTTTATGTCCAGATATGTATGTGTTTCTTAACCTCACTGAAGGTCATTTCTGAAAGCGTTTCAGGCTCATAAAGAGGAGAACTGGTGAGAACTCTTTGACTTCTCATGAATGTCTCTGAGACGTGAGAACAGTGACTGTGTTTATATTTGAACTGTTTTTCCCAGGGCTTTACCCATCATGTTTGCTGTGACCCTTGACCTCAGGATATTTGCCAATAATGTAAGTGAAGCTGTCATCTGTGGATTTATAACTGCAGTAGAATGTCTTATATTTGAAGACTGTGTGTGTGTTTGTGTCTATGTGTGTGTGTGTGCGCGTCTGTTTGTTGCTGTATGTGTGTACCTGTGTCTGGGTGTGTGTGTCTCAGGCTGAGCAGCAGCTGCAGGTGAGAGGTAAGGGAAAGGTTGGAGACATGTTGGAGAAAGCAGCCGAGCAGCTGATGAGCTGTTTCAGAGTGTGTGCCAGTGACAAGTGAGTTTACACACACATACCTGTCCATTTAGACAGGAAGAGGCCCTAAATGTTGCACTGCAGTACTACCTGTACACACTACACTGCAGTACTAACTATATATGCTACGCAGCAGGGCTGTCTGTACAAGCTACATGGCATCACTGTCTGTACACGCTACACTGTACTACTAATTGTACACACTACGTGGCGGCGCTGTCTGTACACGCTACACTGTAGTACTAACTGTACACACTACGCCGCAGTGCTGTCTGTACACGCTATATGGCATCACTGTCTGTACACGCTACGCGGCATCGCTGTCTGTACACGCTACGCGGCAGTCTGTATTGCCTAGGCAGCAATTTCAGTCATATAAGACCTATCTAGTTGAATGGGGGAAGACAGATATCGTCAAAATCACTGGCTGACATCACAATAAAACAATATACTTCTTCCCAACTATTAAACCTGACGTTAACGCTACCATAAGTTATGTTTAAGTTAAAATTGCACTACAAAAAGCAGTTCGTCCAGGTCGCTTCAGTTGGTGCATGTGTGCAGAGCTGTCAGGTTCCTCGAGCACTGTTAAGAGCCCCTTTCCTGAGAATAGTTATTGTTTAACGATTGAGGATTGGGTCTACTAAAAGGTGGGACTTAATTATTTGGAGCGGACATATTACATGTACTTTTCTTCATATTCATAGAACTGCAGCATCTTGTTCTGTGAATGTTGCACACGTGACAGTGTGTTTTGTGTTTCAGTCGAGCTGGCATTGATGACTCGAAGAAATGGGGAATGTTGTTCCTGATCAACCAACTCTTCAAGATCTACTTCAAAGTAAGAGCCCTGGCGTGTGACCCCTGGCCTATGCTTGAGCTGCACTTACTGATGTGTGTGTGTGTTTCTCTTGCGTGTGTGTGTGTTTGTGACTCTGGCGTGCGTGTGTGTGACTCTGGCGTGCGTGTGTGTGACTCTGGCGTGCGTGTGTGTGACTCTGGCGTGCGTGTGTGTGACTCTGGCGTGCGTGTGTGTGACTCTGGCGTGCGTGTCTGTGACTCTGGCGTGCGTGTCTGTGACTCTGGCGTGCGTGTCTGTGACTCTGGCGTGCGTGTCTGTGACTCTGGCGTGCGTGTCTGTGACTCTGGCGTGCGTGTCTGTGACTCTGGCGTGCGTGTCTGTGACTCTGGCGTGCGTGTCTGTGACTCTGGCGTGCGTGTCTGTGACTCTGGCGTGCGTGTCTGTGTTTGTTTGTGATGCTGGCGTGTGTGTTACTCTGGTGTGTGTTTGTCAGATCAATAAGCTGCACTTGTGTAAGCCTCTGATCAGAGCCATTGACAGCTCCAGTCTGAAGGACGAGTACAGCATGGCTCAGAGAGTCACATACAAGTATTATGTGGGGAGGAAGGCCATGTTTGACAGCGACTTCAAACCAGGTGAGCCCTCTGCTGCTGTGTGTGACTCCTGCTGAGGGTCACGGCTGCTAACTGCTGCTCATGTGTTGATGTTCTCAGCTGAAGAGTATCTGTCCTTCTCCTTCACGCACTGTCATCGTTCCTGTCAGAGGAACAAGAGACTAATCCTCATCTACCTGCTGCCTGTCAAGATGCTGCTGGTAAAAACACACCTGTGGGAAATGTTTGCCATCTGTGGATCTATAGCAGCTAAACAAAATTTGAAGCTGTCAGTCATAAAGTCTGAGAAACATGCAGAAGTGAGTTTCAGTTTTCTTTGTGTGTGACTGTGTTTTTGTGCTGTTGGGTCACAGGGTCACATGCCCACCAATCAGCTGCTGAAGAAGTATGACCTTATGCAGTTTGCTGATGTCACAAAGGCTGTGAGGTAAAGCTTGTGCATGTAAACACAGTTCAGACTGAAGATGCTTCAGTGATGATGATGAATGTTGTGTGTGATCTTCAGTGAGGGAAACCTGCTGCTGCTGAATGAAGCTCTACTTAAACACGAGACTTTCTTCATCCGCTGTGGAGTCTTCCTTATCCTCGAGAAACTCAAAATCATCACCTACAGGAACCTCTTCAAGAAAGTGTGGGTGAACACACACAAACACACACTCACTCTCACACACTTGTGCATACACATACTCACACTTTGAGTTTTCATGATTTATGAGGACATTCCATAGACATAATGGTTTTTATACTGTACAAACTGTATATTCCATCCCCCTACAATAACCCTAACCTTACCCATCACAGAGAACTTTCTGCTATTTTAGATTTTCAAAAAAGATCATTCTGTATGATTTATAAACTTGTATGATTTATAAACTTGTATGATTTATAAACTTGTATGATTTATATACTCATAGGGACCAAAATGTCCCCACAAAGTCAAAATTTAGTGGCTCCCCATAGCCCAGAGAATAGCAGGATCACACACTTTTACACAATGACCAATCATAGGTGACTTCTCATTAGTGATTCTGTTGTGATTTTATTTGTCATTGTTTGATGGTTTATTCACAGCATCTGTCTGCAGGTATCATCTTCTGAAGACTCACCAGCTTCCTCTGGACGCCTTCCTCGTAGCTCTGATGATGATGAAGGTGGAGGACGTGGACATTGATGAAGTTCAGTGCATCCTCGCCAACCTCATATACATGGTGAGAATCACATGACAGACTAAACCTCTGAACATATCACACAAATGTTCTCTGTAAGAGGTGTAAATGATCTCTTCAACTGCATTGTGTCGCTCATGATGATGTCATAAGAACAAGATGTTTGTGATTTATGGAAGTTTATTACTTTGATATTTGGATTTGGAAATATTATGGAGCGTTTTGAATATAGTTTCTCTCTCTCTCTCTCTCTCTCTCTCTCTCTCTCTCTCAGGGTCATATTAAAGGTTATATTTCACACCAGCATCAGAAGCTGGTTGTCAGTAAGCAGAACCCTTTTCCTCCACTGTCTGCTGTGTCATAGACTTCAGACTTTTTCCAGTTTGTTCCTCATTGTGGACATTTTTTCATTTTATTGTACTTTTTCACTGATTGTCAAATAAATGTGATGCTGTTTTCTACATGTTTGTTTTTGTACTTTGGTTAACATCAACGTAAAACAAGTGTTAAATCTCAAATCCTTGACAGAATAGAATATAATTTCTTAGAATAAGAAATTATATTTTGTATATAGAAAATAAAGCTCTTTTAGGCTCGTTTATGTTGCATTGTGACATTTATGACCCAGTATGACATTTAAGACACTTCAATAGTGTGTTTTCTTTTAGTCAATGTAAAGTCACCAAATGGATTTGCAAAACTGTCCAAATATGCATATTTCCATACTACATACTGTAGTGTGCAGAAAAGCAGTACATCTAATGTTTGAATATGTTGTATTCATGAGGCAACAATATTCCATCAATAATGTAGCAAAATGAAAACAAATGTGGTAAAATGCATCAAGAATCTGTGAAAGCTCTTGTTTTACATGATGAGAATTTGAGATAATAACTTAAAATGTTTAGGTGTGTATTTTTTTATTGAAGTCAAATTTGACCTGATGTTCTCAACATGTTTCATCAGATTTAGCTCCACACAGGTGATGACAGACAGTCTTTAATTGGATCATTTCAGGACTGTGGTCAAGTTTTTAGGACTTGTCATTGTTAAATTAATTTGTCATCTTTGATCTTTCTCTGATGCGAGCAGAAGTGGGCGAATCCAGTGCAAGTATCGGGATAACTTTGTGAACACAAGTCCATTGTTACAGTCTCCACTAGACAGAGAAATTCCAGTTAGGAAGGCTGTTTTTCCCTCCACTGAAGCGACTGGACTCCCAGACTTT
The DNA here is from genome assembly GCA_036877525.1 of Chromobotia macracanthus. Taxonomy (NCBI): domain Eukaryota; kingdom Metazoa; phylum Chordata; class Actinopteri; order Cypriniformes; family Botiidae; genus Chromobotia; species Chromobotia macracanthus. Next base: position 195,364 of record JAZGTH010000088.1, on the reverse strand, counting down.
ACTTCACATTTCACAGGTTCTCTCAGCTGTTTGGACCTCACAGGAGGGCCAGACTTCAGCTTTTCCATGCAGAACATCTTATTGGTCATTAAGAATGTGAGGTTGAGAGACTCGCGACAGTCCTCCAATGAGATGTAAGAGTGTGTGGTGCCGCCCATGACCACGCCCTCTCGGCCACTCCTCATTAGAACATTCTCGCTGTAGTCTTTCTCAGGCAGACACACAGGAATTGCTTCCACTTCCTGTGGGATGGGCTCTTTCAGTGCCAGGAAGGCCAGATCGTCTTCCGGCTGACCGGACACAAATCTCTTGTGAGGTGTCCAGCTGGATGCGTGCAGAGTGATGTTTGAATGACGACCTGCAGTTTGGCAAGAATTAATCTTGGTAGAAGTCAAACTTGGTAGTCATGTCAAACTTGCAAGACATGCTGAGATGCCCTGATCCTCAAAAACAATGAGCAAAACTAGAGCAGTGAAAAAGAATATGACCCAGACTTCACATTCTGTGAAGAACTTTATGCCAGAACATTTGAACACCATTCTGATGGTGTTTGCCAAAAAAACAAAAGCGCATATCAATTAATATAATTTCATATCTTCATTTGAAGATCAGCTAAAATGTCAGCTGCTAAACTCAGATCAATTGAAGCTCATTTGAAAGAATTAAGTGATATATTGGCTATTTACAGATTGTTGAATCAAGCTTGTCTGCTGGGCACGTACCAACAATGATGTGAAGATTCTTCAGTGTGGACATACACACAGCTGAGGTCAGCAGAGACTTCTGCCCCAGAATCACTCCATGACACACAACATCAGCATCGGTGTTCAGAAACTTCACCTGCACAACACAAATCTCATTGGTTCAAACCCACATCGCTCTATGTTACACGTCAGATATCTTCTGATTGGTTGTGATTGTGTAGCATCCAGTGAGGACAGATGAATGACTGGTCTTTTATCAGCATACAGGAACTCTGAATCCATCTGTACATGACATAATTTCCCCATCATTTTAAAGTTAAAGTGACCTTTGTCAGATATGATAGCCCATACCTGAAATGTGACCTCTGCATTTAACCCATCACTGGCGAGGAGTGAACACACACAAACCCGGAGCAGTAGGCAGCACCCTACTGTGCCCAGGGAGCAACTGGAGGTTAGGTGTCGTGCTCAAGGGTATTTCAGTTGCTACCTGCCAGTGCTGGAATTGAAACTCACTAACCAGTAGACCAAAACCGCCCCAGGTGATTAACATCCTAATTAACATCCCAATAAATTGATTCCAGATCTGCATCGGGACCATTATATGACCAATGAAAGTCTTGATTTATGTGGGACTGCAGTTATAGACATCACTGGTTTAGCAGGTTAGCAGGATAAGTGTGTGATCAGGTAAGCGCTCACCTCCCATGAACAGTGTCCTTCAGGACAGAAGTTCCTGCTGCTTGTCTGGTTGAAGGTGGCCGGGGTCCCACAAGCATTTTGAACTGAGAAAATGAAGTGTGTTAATGTAACCCTGTGTCACACTTATCTGATTTATCCGAAATTATGAGAATTCTGACATCAGAAAGAGAAATATTCTACATGATTGTAATTTTGGGTGAGTTGTTCTTAAACGATTAAACAATCACTTTACAGTTCAGAGTGGGACCTTAGAATCCTGTACGGCTGTGAAGTTTAGGACAGAGTGGCTGTTTTTTTATGTTGAGGTGAAACGTACCCTGAGGTAAACAGTTCCTGTTGTTACTGTGAAGCATGTATCCTGGCGCACAGAAGCAGCGATATGACCCCTGCGCAGGTCTGCAGAAATGCTCGCAGGCTGCAGGCCCTGCAGACGGACATTGAGAAACATCTGCAAAGCAACATAAACATTTGAGTAACTGACAGTCGGTGTGACTGTCACACAGTAACTGATCTGATGTGGTGTGAATGATGCACCTGTGTCACAGTTTATCCCGCTGTATGTCTCAGTGCATCTGCAGTTGTATCCTCCGATGCCATCGATGCACGTGCCGCCATGTTTACACGGGTTCGACCTGCACTGGTCTCCGTCTATTTGAATGTACACTGATATATTTATTATATTTATTATAACAGAACAACTCACTGTATCATCCCACATTGATAAATGACACTCACCATAATATTTGTTCCAAAACTCTTCCTTTAATAAAGGAAAATATGTGTGAGGGTTTTTTTTACATTTCAAACTTGTTTTAATTTCACATTATTAAATAATTTCACAAAGAAAACGCATTTCATTGATAATTAATCTGTGTCTGAATTGAGCTGATAAAAACTACACTACCTGAAGCAAAATAATGATCAGTGTGTGTTTAATTTATCGTGTGTGTGTGTATATACACGTGTGTTTGTCTGTGTGTGTCTTTGTTTGTGTGTGTATGTGAGTGTGTCTGTGTGGTTGTTCTAGAAGCTTTACACGAGTGTTTGTCATGAATCATCTCACAGTTTTCTGGTCATTCTCAAAACATTCTCTGGCTTCCTCTCTTGTGCATTTCTCCTCAAAACACTCTCGCTCCAGATTCCCCTGCAGAATCTCCTCCAGCAGAAACATGTTGGCACGTTTGGATCGCAGGAAAACTGCACTGGCCTGTCGAGAAGACTGAAACACTGAGAGAATGATGAAGAGTCAGTGAAGAACACAGACAGAACACAGATGCTTCTGAAGAAATCTCAGGAGGATTTTAAACTCCTGTCAGATTTGAAACTGACGACCTTACAGTCTGTGCTGATTTACAGCCTGTTTATTCACAGTACAAGATTAAAACTAGACGAATGAACGAAAAAACACGAAACACAGATCTTGTCTTACCTGTGTGCTCACTCATTATTAAGACTTTCTGAAGGTTCAGTGTCAATAAAAGTAAACGGCAGATGAAAAATTCCATCATCACAATGAACTGACAAAACTTCCCTGACACCCCTCAACCAGAAATCAAACTGATCTGAGGACAAACTTCCTCTGGAGTTTGACCTTCAACAATCAATACTGTCTCTATCTGAAACTAATCCTTAAATATTGAAAAACTGTGTAAAGAGCTTTGTTTCTAAGCATATATCTGTACATCATGTTTAATATTATAGAAAAATATTAACTGTATACATTACACATTCACATTCAGGACAGCATGTGCTGTGTGATGTCTGTTTGTTAAACCTTGTTCATCTGTTGTTAAACTAAGACTTAATATCCATTCATGTGTTCACTGCAGTATGTGCTTGTATTTTATCTTTCTTGTCAGTGGTTAAAAATAAACTCAGTGTGCTTCTGTGTGGAGTCGGTTTGTTTGTTCTGTGTGTCTGGACTCTAGTCTGTAAACATCACAAACTTTCAGTGTTCACTTCTGAACTCTTCATATAGAGAGAGAGGCAGTGTGTGTGTGCATGTGTGTTTGTGAAAATAACATTTTACAGCCTCTAGTTACTGCCTTTTAAGTTTTTTCCTGCAAGGACACGTATTTCACTTTAAGTGCATTTTATAGTAACATGAACATTTTAAAAACAGGTTTGTACGGTCATTAAAAGACAGTCTGTGCTGTTTTAACTATTAGCATGTAATATTTAAAGCCAACGTATATATCCAAATAAACACAGTATTGAATAAGTATTGAAAGAAAGGAGGGGATAATTTGTGAGAATTTGATTGGTTGGTAAAAGAACTCCTCAGTATGACAGTCATTTTAAAGATGGAGAAAGTTATTATGTTTGATAAAAGATTACAAAGACAAGTTGTTTGTAGAAGTAAATAGAGTAAATTTTACACATTGACTGTCACATCCTGACAGTCATCACATACAGCTGTCTTTCTGATCAGCTCTCTCTTGGCCTTTGGTTTTCTAGAAGTTTCGGTCTGTGGCATGACTTTACTCATGGCATTGTGGATCCATTTGATGTATTTGGACACTTGTGTGTAGATGCCATACTTTCCCTTTCTCGCGCACCCCTCACCCCAGCTCACCACACCCGTGACGAACCACGTGTTTTTATAGCGCGTCACGTGTGGCCCGCCACTATCACCCTGGCAGGCATCTTTGGTGACCTGGTCGTAACCCGCGCAGAACATGCGATTGGAGATTTTAAAGTTGCTGGACTCTATGCACGTGGCGCGGTCGACGTATGGAACAATGAGTTTCTGCAGAACAGTGGACTGAAGGCCACCCTCACGCAGACGGCCGAAACCGCTCACCATCCCATCCTCCTGACGCATTAACACACGCTCTGCAAAGTCGCGCTCAGGTAAGCAGGCCGGGATGATGTATTTGGTAAATTTGATGGGTACGTTGAGCTTAATGAGGGCAATGTCATTGTGGTATGTTTCAGGAATATAGTTCGTGTGAGTCAGAATTTCATGAACATCATGAATCACCTCTCGACCCTCCTTCACCAGAGTGTCAAACTCACCTGAGGAGAAAAACAACAAGACACAAACTGGTATGAAATATTGGCTTCTTTTAGGGCTGTTTCCAGGGTAACCAGTCCTCAAAGCCCTTTAGACACCTCTACACTTTTACTGTATGTCAACAACTGACTTACTTCTTTATTCTTATTCCAAAGAATTCTATGATAAACATCAGAAAGAAAGATTTACATAAAAGACATATGTGATCATATATAAGCATTCACATACAGTAAATGAAAACATACCTACAACCACTCTAGTGGAGAGAGACTGATTCATACAGTGAGCAGCTGAGAGCACAAATAACTCGTTTAAGATGGTTCCTCCACAGAAGCCAATATTTTCTTCATTAATGAGAAGAGCCTGTGAAAACCATCACCACATCATAACAAATAAAAATCATGAGAAATAAAAAAGAGAACGTCAGATCATCACTGCACCTGCCATGGACATTCCCCTGGAGGACAATCCACTCCGTTTACAATCCTCGTGTTCCCTGATGACTCTGGTAAAATTGGTTCCTCCTCCACAGAATTCACAATTTCCTGTTCAGGAAAACCGAAGAGGCTTGTGTGATTGACAGCAGGGTTTGTGAAGTTTTCTGTCATTTCTTCACCCTTTGTGTTCATTTCCTCAGCATCTTCACTGTCAGTGATGTTTGGTGTGTACATGAAGATCGTTCTGGTCTTCGAAGGATACACAACACCACATTTGAATGGGTCTACAATGGAAAAATTGTTACAGGAGGTACAGCACTTCACTGTGCTAATGTACGATGGTAAATCTCATTATTACCATCAGACTGGCAGGACTTCCCATTAGGTCCCAGTTTGTAGCCTTTAGCACAAGAACAGACAACATTATTCTGCTCCACCATACAGAAATGATCACAGCCTCCATTCTCAGTCTCACACAGCTCAGGAATCGCTGAAGGAAGATCACAACAAACACTGAAGAGCTCAGAAAATTCAACACTGTGAAGTCTGATGGTGTTGTGTGCTGGAACTTTACCGATCTCACAGTTGTATCCTTTAAAGCTTGCTGGACAGTAACAGGTGTATGCAACAGGTGTAATCCCATCTTTACACACGCCTCCATTGATACACGGATGAGACAAACATGCATCTCCATCTGCAGACCAGCACAACAGTTCCATGACAACCTGCATGTCACTTGTCAACAAACAGTTAAAATTATAATTTCACACACACTTACCAACATAAACATGCCAAAATTCATTCTAAAAGACAAAAGAGAAGGACACGTAGGTCATTCATATCATATGTGTGCCCATGATTTACTGTACAACTACAGAACAAAAACACTGATAGATTCAACTGTACTTTAACAGTATTTTAATATCAGTCATATAATTGTATGGACTTTAGTAATTATGGCTCTGGCACAAGTATGGCACAGAACACTGGAAGAAAACAACCAACCAACCGTCTTGTCAACATCCTCAAAGATCTCTCTGGCTTCCTCATAACTACATCTCTCCTCAACACACTCGCGTTCCATATTTCCTTTCTTCAGCTCCTCAAATATGGTGTTGGCACGTCGCAGACGGGTCAGAACCTGACTGGCATCATGACTGTGGAGGAAGACTGACGAAACAGATGACACCACCAGTGACCTCATCACCACCATCATCAAAACAACTATGTGACTAAAACTGCTACCAGTGTACAACTTAGCACAGAAATAATAGTGTTACATTGTAAATCTCTCTCAGTAATAATCCATCATAGGACTTAAGCAACAAATCTGTAGTTAAACACTGAAATAATTCTGAAGCTTTAATGAGAGATTTGATGTCATATGATAAACTGTGCACATGAAATGTTTCCGAAAACTGTTCTTACAAACATGGGGTAAAGATGACAAACTGCTGCTTTTAGTGTGTGTACTCACCCTCTGAAGACACACAGTGTATAAGAAACAGACACAGACGATTCCAGATTAACCAAGACATGGTCAGATCTCAGCGTACAGCTTTCACCGTAGAAAAATGCTCAAAAAACACAGGAGGTCAATGAACTGAGAGGGAGAGACGAAATGAGAAACAGGGGAGGAGTGAACTGGAGAAACTCAGAGGGACAAAATACTCAAAGCAGGAACACGGCTGATACCATATGTGTGAGTGAAGAAAACAAAATTTCAAAACAGAGACTGGCACTGACACTGTTTACCACGATATATGTACTGCAGAGAGAACATCTGTCCTGTGTGCAGAAGATCAATGTCACATTCACAACCCATTTCACCTGACATTTCTGAATGAAGCAGCATATTTAATATAAAACAAATGAAGGGAGTTGATTGGACAGTCAGACATGTTTCATATTTGCACTTCTAACGTGTGCAGATTTTATGTTTAAACAATGCCTGCATGTCCTACAGTAGTGCAAAAGCAGCAAAAACAAGTGAACAAAACTCAGTCAGTAAATTTGATAACCTACAGCAGAGGAAGGTCACACAGATAATGACCTGTAGATGTTTCTGCTCTCAAATATTCCTCAGTTTTCTAAGAGGCTGCTGAAGAGGAACATTTTCATCTTATCTGTGTCTTACCTGAAGTGATAACATAAGTGCCGTGTACAGAACATCACATAGACTAACTCAACACTGTTAGTAAGACTGAACCCAATCACATTCTGTACAATGTCTTTCATAACAACATCCCTGCTGTCACAGGTCATTTCTGTTTTCAGCTTTCATCCTGTTTTTCATAGACATACTGTAGAATTTAAACCTACAGTTAAAATATGACATTTTCTTTATCTTATTATCAAATGTATGAAAGATAAAAGTAACTGTAACAAAAATAGACACCTCAAGTTGTTTACTGCTTGTTTTATTTCACAGTTTATCTGTAGACATACATGTGTGGTTCAGCTACAGTTAAGACATTAACTCTGAACAGACTGCTCAACAGGAAGTCATGATGTGACTGGAGACTGCTGGACATTATTTAGATGATTGACTGGGGTTTTCATAAACAGTTCAAGCCATTTCATAAAGTTGGACACCTTGGTTTAAATACCATAGTATCCAGACTGATCACAGCCTTTACCCCATGACACAATCCCTGTGAGGGAGAACGTTCCCTTATACTGTGTGATGAGGGGACTGCCATCGTTTCCTCTACAGGAAGGAAGAGCTGGTTATCCTGGCTGCCCCCAGGTTATCCAGCACAGAACATGTTTGCTGTGATGTTAACACCACTCCTCAACACACACTCTGCTCTGGGCAACAGAGGGACCGCCAGTTTCTGTAGGATGGGACTGGATGGGGCTTTCAGGCCTTTTGACAGATGGATATTGCCCCCTAAGGTGCGTTTGCCCCACCCACTCATGCCGTGAAAGTGTACAGCGACAAGTTCACTCTCTGCCAGCTGCTGTGTTGGCAGGCAGATGGGCAAAGCATACACAGTTTGGGTTTTTCACTGAGTTTCAGGAGGGCCAAATCACTATCCAGTGACATGGTGTCATTGTTCTCATGGATAACCTTCAGTTGGTCAATATGTCTCAGGTCAATACGTCTCAGGTCAATATTTTTCTGGTCAGTATTTTTCAGGTCAAAATGTCTCAGGTCAATATTGTTCAGGTCAATATGTTTCAGGTCAATATGTCTCAGGTCAATATGTCTCAGGTCAATATTGTTCAGGTCAATATGTTTCAGGTCAATATGACTCAGGTCAATATGACTCAGGTCAATATGTCTCAGGTCAATATGTTTCAGGTCAATATGTCTCAGGTCAATATTTTTCAGGTCAATATGACTCAGGTCAATATGACTCAGGTCAATATGTCTCAGGTCAATATGTCTCAGGTCAATATGTTTCAGGTCAATATGACTCAGGTCAATATGTCTCAGGTCAATATCACTCAGGTCAATATGACTCAGGTCAATATGTCTCAGGTCAATATGTCTCAGGTCAATATGTTTCAGGTCAATATGACTCAGGTCAATATGTCTCAGGTCATATCACTCAGGTCAATATGACTCAGGTCAATATGACTCAGGTCAATATGACTCAGGTCAATATGTCTCAGGTCAATATGTTTCAGGTCAATATGTCTCAGGTCAATATGTCTCAGGTCAATATGTCTCAGGTCAATATGACTCAGGTCAATATGTTTCAGGTCAATATGACTCAGGTCAATATGTTTCAGGTCAATATGACTCAGGTCAATATGTCTCAGGTCAATATGTTTCAGGTCAATATGTTTCAGGTCAAAATGTCTCAGGTCAATATTGTTCAGGTCAATATGTTTCAGGTCAATATGTCTCAGGTCAATATGTCTCAGGTCAATATTGTTCAGGTCAATATGTTTCTGTTCAATATGACTCAGATCAATATGACTCAGGTCAATATGTCTCAGGTCAATATGTTTCAGGTCAATATGTCTCAGGTCAATATTTTTCAGGTCAATATGACTCAGGTCAATATGACTCAGGTCAATATGTTTCAGGTCAATATGACTCAGGTCAATATGTCTCAGGTCAATATCACTCAGGTCAATATGACTCAGGTCAATATGTCTCAGGTCAATATGACTCAGGTCAATATGACTCAGGTCAATATGTCTCAGGTCAATATGTTTCAGGTCAATATGACTCAGGTCAATATGTCTCAGGTCATATCACTCAGGTCAATATGACTCAGGTCAATATGACTCAGGTCAATATGTCTCAGGTCAATATGTTTCAGGTCAATATGTCTCAGGTCAATATGTCTCAGGTCAATATGTCTCAGGTCAATATGACTCAGGTCAATATGTTTCAGGTCAATATGACTCAGGTCAATATGTTTCAGGTCAATATGTTTCAGGTCAATATGTCTCAGGTCAATATGTCTCAGGTCAATATGTCTCAGGTCAATATGACTCAGGTCAATATGACTCAGGTCAATATGTTTCAGGTCAATATGACTCAGGTCAATATGACTCAGGTCAATATGTCTCAGGTCAATATGTTTCAGGTCAATATGTTTCAGGTCAATATGTCTCAGGTCAATATGTTTCAGGTCAATATGACTCAGGTCAATATGTCTCAGGTCAATATGTTTCAGGTCAATATGTCTCAGGTCAATATGTCTCAGGTCAATATGTCTCAGGTCAATATGACTCAGGTCAATATGACTCAGGTCAATATGTTTCAGGTCAATATGACTCAGGTCAATATGACTCAGGTCAATATGTCTCAGGTCAATATGTTTCAGGTCAATATGTTTCAGGTCAATATGTCTCAGGTCAATATGTCTCAGGTCAATATGTCTCAGGTCAATATGACTCAGGTCAATATGACTCAGGTCAATATGTTTCAGGTCAATATGACTCAGGTCAATATGACTCAGGTCAATATGTCTCAGGTCAATATGTTTCAGGTCAATATGTTTCAGGTCAATATGTCTCAGGTCAATATGTTTCAGGTCAATATGTCTCAGGTCAATATGACTCAGGTCAATATGTCTCAGGTCAATATGTTTCAGGTCAATATGTCTCAGGTCAATATGTCTCAGGTCAATATGTCTCAGGTCAATATGACTCAGGTCAATATGTTTCAGGTCAATATGACTCAGGTCATATGACTCAGGTCAATTGTCAATATGTTGACAATTTATTGTGATCATGTGTCCTCCTGAATGTCTATAGCACTGCCATTGCCTTGAAGAAGTGGAACCTTCCTACACAAACTGAATTTCATCTATTTTGTGCTGTATGTATCTGATGCCTTATATGTCACCATCCAGCTCAAACTAAAACTTGTGGTTTGTGTTATTCTCACCATGTGTTAGGCAGCTCTGGCCGTTTGAGCTCGAACACACGAACACACAAACAGTTCTTCTGAGCCATCTCCTCCACACAGAAGTGCTCACGGCGTCTGTTATCATGCAGGCAGGAATCAGGAATCTCTCTGATTACTGGATGAACGGATGAATGGTTTTGATTCAGAAATGTGTTTGTGTTTAACTTTAGGACGTACATACAAAATGCACTAATCTTTTGTGCTTTAAGGTGAGTTACTGTATATAAACTGTACAATTCAATTCAGTTTTGACCTCCTTGACTGTATTCAACAGTCTCATAATCTGTTTAATAGATATTCAATTTATTGTAAAAAAATATTTTTGAAATATGACCCTGTTACCGCATGATATCCCATTAAAAAAGGAACATTCCATAAAATTGTGACATCAGTATTTGACAACCTTCTTGTGTGGAAAGTTACTGATGTAAAGTTCTCACCTGCTCACAGCTGCACCCACAGCTGTGGTATGCACACACTCATGCAGAATTCTGCATTCTGCTTCATGCAGAGCCCAGTTTTACATAAGTTTGATTTACAGAGACCTTTAAAACAGACAAACATAAAGTTAATAATAATAAACACAAGGAATATAGGATTAATGATGTACATTTCACTTTCTGGTGAAACAATTTCAAGATTTCACCATTGTTGGTTTTCCAGAACTGATTCTGTGTGAGGACAAAGAATAAGTTTATATATGTATATATATATATATGTATGTATATGTATATAAACCTATATATACAAGTCCTTTAGCCCATTTTTATCCTGTGTAATACTGACTGTAGACTTTCTGTGTTCAAACTCTTTTTCGAGCCCCCTCAAAAGAGCATTTCTCCTCCAGACACTCCCTCTCCAGGTTACCCATCTTTAGCTCCTTATACCAGCCGGAGATCACCCGCTTGCCTCGGATCAAGACCAATTTAATTCCTTTTAAATATAATACAATATTTTAAAAAAATTAAATATAATGCAATTTTCAACATGTTCTGTTATCTTTAATTACACAGACTCATGTGCCTTCATTTGTACAGCTTGATTTGTACAATTTCCGTAGAATGGTGTTTGGTGCTTTCCTGGCTTCTCTGTGATTGCTAGGGTGTTTCTATGCAGTTGCTACAGTGTTGCTAGTACTGCTGTTCATGAGACAAGTCAAAAGTGCCACAAATGTATGTAAAGATGAACAACATCTGAGAACACAGAGAGAACAACAACATCTGAGAACAAAAAGAGATGAACAACATCTGAGAACACAGAGAGATGAACAACATCTAAGGACGTAGAGCAAAGTAAAACATTCTTTAAAGAAGAGCACTGAATGCATTGTACAGTGGTATGAAAAATCAAGTGACATTTATTTAACTGTACACATCATATCAAATCAGCAAAGCAGAATATGTTAGAAAATAGTTAGAAATAGTTGAAAATGTTAATTCATACCACATTCATTATTTTAAACCAGTAGGCTTTATACAGTACACAGAGTGTGCAGTAAACATTGATTCCAAACAGGCCACGTGCTGTTTATGTTTTCGAGGCAGATCTTCTGGCAGACAGCTGCTGTCTGTGTGCAGTCTGTAACCAGGGGCACGGTCACACTGATGAAAGTGTATGATTGACTATGATCTTTACATGAACTCAACAGCAGAGGGAGCCTGACTGACTGCAGGGTTGAACCTAAGACATCTGATAGTTGCTGAAACCATGAGATGACTGGTGAGCAACAGCACATCTTTGCATTGGCCATTGATTTAATTATAACTGGACAGTATGTCATTGTATATCTGCAAGGCAAATCTGTTTCTACATCTATATTCCACATTACTGTTATTTTGTTCTTTTGCTTTCTATGTTTTACAACATTACCAGCACTTGACATGAAAGATTTCTTTTGTTCTGCTGTTTCCTTCAGGAAGTTCAGAAGTCTGAACACTGCTTGAACTGTGATGCTTCTGAGAGAGAGAGTCGTGCGGTTACAGTTAACAAAACACTTCTAATAAAATACACACTGCATCAGATTGATCTGCAACAAATGAAAAAGACAGTTAAGATAAACAATCTTATGACATTATGCATAACTGTGCACATAATTCTACAACCATGTTAAATCTTTAGTCTTCATGAAATGTGCAAATAATCAGGAAAGTCTCATAACCACAAGGCAATTCTGAATTAGTACTGATATACTATAAACATGATCATATTAGGTCATAGGTCAATTATAACAGTAAGTGTCAAAAATGAAACCATAGTACAGTATTATTAATGACGACATAATACAAACTGATTTAACAGGCAAGAACCATCACATTTATTTGCAACCAAATGAGCAAGAAACATACTGTGTCTGTAACACTTTTAAGTGAACACAGTCATTTCAGGTTCTGACAGCAATCACACACCAAACTGGCACAATATCCTTCTTAGCGCAAAACCAGATTTAAAAACATTTTTTAAATCTGGTTTTAAAGCATCAGCTCAATCCTGAGAAGTTTTTTTTAATGCCAGAGTTATGCAAGTAGGTCATGATCTAATATTAAACACTAGAGATGCAGGTTCATATGAGCTGTGAGGGGGAAGTGTGCCACTGTGGAGGTTGGAAACCACATCTGAGGGCAGCGTTTCCTGTGTGGGGTACACAGACATCAACACAACATTTTTTAAGAGCTGAGAGCAAAAACTAAACAGTACAGTGGTGAAAGGGACGTTTCAAAAGCAAAAAAAAGATGGGGAGAATCTTCAGGGCAGATTTGCTCCTGTGCTTCAGCCCATCTTTCCACTCTGATATATCCCACTCTACTACCCAGCAGAGCTCCTAATGCGGGCTCTGTAACAGTTCTTCTCTGCCAGCACAAACCAGCTCTCATCCAAACATGAGAAATCTGTCATCTCAAACTGTTCCTAAAACCTGTATTATTGTTTCAGATATTCTTGATACTTGTGTTTCATTTTAGCTGATGCTCAGTACTGCTTGTTCTGCGATACACGTGACATTTCAGTATTTATCTGCTCACTGTCTGCTGCCTGCATGTGGAGAACATCAGCATTCAGGAACATCTGTAGAACATCTGCTGAGCTCCACAGAAAACATAGACTCAAGCAGCTTTAGTCAACATGAAGGTAAGTTAAAACTACAAAGGTATCTGTTATGAGTCAAGGCTTTGCTAACTAATACTGTGAAAACAACACACACACACACACACACACACACACACACACAGTTATTTAGAAACTCACTGTCACAGTTGGTGTTAGTCAGGATCCCTGTCACATCATTACGAAAGGTTCAAACATGCACCACCAAACACGCAGTTAGAAATGAAACACACATACATAACAGAGCTAAGTTTTGAATTATTTGTAGCTTTGGGTTGGATCTAACTTTCATATAGCAGGCAAGCCTGAGACTTCACAGTGCTCTGATGAACCTGCAGATGCTCCTCTAAAGATCTGGAGAATTTGCAGGACAATCAATCAGATGAGAAAAAATCCTTCTGAATAATTCAGACAGAACTGAAAGTCTACAGCAGTGCACACCAGCAGTGTGTTCGTCAGACTGTTATTAGGTTGATATTAGCAAACCTGTCAAGAAGTAGATGGACAAATGAACAAACCCCTTCCAAACGAATTCACTGTCATAATCAAATCTTCAAATCTTGAAGTCAAATCTTCATTTTCTGCCTGTTTTTGTGGTCGGTCATTGTTTATGTTTGCTTGTATTACATAACTGAATGTGTTTTACTGATGCAAAATATTCAAACACGAACACAAACATTTCAAAGGCACTTCAGATGATAAAAAATCAGCTGAAGAGTTGAATGCTACTCACTAGTTTTTCATAAACGCTGCTGATGGTTGTGGAAAATTATTTGACATCAGTAGGCGACAAACATAACATCATAACATAAACACACTTCACACCAAACATAACATCATAACATAAACACACACTCCACACCAAACATAACATCATAACATAAACACACTTCACACCAAACATAACATCATAACATAAACCCCCAGAGTTTATGACCCCCAGAGTCCCCTGTGTGCCCCCATCATCTTGTCTGGAATCGTGTTGGAGGTGAAACATCTCAACACTAGATTCATACCTGTTATTTAAAGGGGCAGTTTATATGTTTTTTTAAATTAATTAATTAATTTCAGACTGAAGTGATCAGAGTTCTTGTAGCTTCAGCTGCTGAGTTGTGCTGTTAAGATTCTTTAGAATGATCTCAGCAGCAGGAAACAGCTCTTTACACTAAAGCTTTACAATTTACTACAGTGAAATCTTTTATCTCAAAGGCACTCAAGGTTTTTCATCATGAGCTCTTCTGTCGCTGTGCAGGTGGAGACTTCAGAGGCATCTGTGGCTAAAGACTGCCTCTTCAGCAGACATCCAGAGATGATCGACTGGCCCACTGACCACAACTGGTTCTTTGCCAAGATGAACATCAGTCAGGTGTTGGTGCTCGTTTACTTTGGTGGGGTGAAGACAGTGACACCAGAGTGACATGAATTACATGGGCAAACTGCAAAAATGATTAAGCATTTTCCAAAATGAACGCTTACAATGAAACTTACAGAATGGAAACGTATAATGGTAACTGTCACTCAACTAGCAGCAAAGCAAATCTAATGGGATTTTTACAGAAGTTTACAGCCTTATCATGTACACCCGATCCATTTCACTTTATTTTCCAGACTATCAGTTCTCATAAATTTGTGTTTATCACATCTTTAGAAACCACATGGCTGTGTGGTGTCCTAGAGAAAAAGTTATTTTTCGTAACGCTTAGTTTTGTAAAACCACTGGAAATGCTAAACAGTTTGTCATAATTTAGTGTGTGCATTGAATGTGTGAATATAAAATAAATATTTTACCAGATATTTCTGTTTGTTTGACATTTATGTATTGATTGTATTTTTCTGTTTACTGTTGTTTTTCCCTTGTTTTGCTGCTTCTCTTGAGGTGCTGCTGAACCAATTAGCTTTCAGGTCAAATAGGAACGTTTGTTTTTAACCAGTGTTAGTTTTACACATTTTACATGGTTAAGTCCAGATATCAGATTAGGGTTAGGTTAGGAGAAGCAGTTTAAAGCGTTAGGTGAGTGTCTTCACCTGTTCGGCATCATCTTCTTGCACAGCCTCAGTAAGTAGGCCGTGTGTGGAAGCCTCCATCTTTATTGGCAGCTGTCTGGGTTTCAGGAGGTGGGACATCAGTATAAACAGGTGGAGCTTAGAGGAGCCACTTCCTGTCAGCAAACGCATTTCCAGCTTCAAAGACACTATATCTGTGAGGCACTCGACATCTGGAGTGGAGGAACCTAACAAGATCCCTAAAGATCCACTCAGATCTCATCTGTAAGCAGCCCAGTGGCCAGATACATCAGGACAAGAGTGAGACAGACTGAAGGATGATGCTGAGAAGAGCTGCCACTCTGGTCACTCTGCTCTTAAATGCTCCTTTCTCAGGTAAAACCTGGAACTTAATATTTAATATTGTACAGGCCTCAAATGTGCTGAGGGAGATTTTCTGTTTTTAAATGTGGACTGTTAGTGTTTAAAAGATCTGTGTGTGGGAACGTCATGTGTGTGGCAGGAATGAAAGTTCGCATCTGCTTTAGCTTTTGGAAACAGAGGGAAGGCAGCCATCTTTGAGCTTTCTGTGAAACTGTTCTGACAGCAAAACTTTTCTGAAGTCAAAACGCTCAAAATATTCTTTTAGCAAAATCTGCATATTAACAACTGAGAAACTAATTCATATTTAAACATTTTGTAAATAATAAGAAAATAAGGTGTGTGTGTGTGTGTGTGTTTGTATGTTTGTGGTTATTCTGTTTTTTTAATGTGTAATATTTTTTTTGAAATTTGACAGAAGACTATAATCAGACCCTGATTATAAAGATAACACAAACAGTGTAAGATCACGAATCAGTACACAGTGTGAAATACTTCCTCATTTCCATTTGTTTTAATGCTTGTGTTGAATTTAACTTCAGTCTTGAATTTTTAGTGTTTACATTTAAGACATTATTAAAAATACAGAATTATTAAAAAATAATTCTGTATTTCCTCTCTAACAAAACAAATATTTGCATATTCAAATATTTTAAGACATTAGCAACAAAAAATACCCAAAACAATACACACATTTTTGCATCAAAATATAAACCGTCTGGTACTTGAGTTTTTGATGTTTATATGCAATATAGTTGTTTTCTCAAATCTGTTTATACATAAACATTTTGTTTGTAATGTGAAATTAAAATCCTTCATGTTCTACATTGTTATATCAGGTGAAATTTATTATGATTTATATAACATGCAGTAATTGACAGTGTTCACAATCAGATGGTTCACAGACAGAAGAGCACAAACTACCTGATTTAATGTTAATCACCTTATAGAGTTTGTCCATCAGTCGTGTGGTTTGTTCACTCCGTGTTTATGGACAACTCATTTTTAAATATTGTTTTCTAAAAAGCTGCTTTAATGCACTCCATAAACAAAGGTGAACTGAACCTGATTTAATTTCTTGTGTAATAGTTCATTAGTACACAAACTGCTGTGAGGAAATGTGTAGAATTTATCAACAATCCCCTTCAGACAGCATCACACAAACACGAGAGATGTTTGAACAGCTGATATCATCGATTAAAAGTGCTGAGATATCAGAACCAAGTTCAAAACATCTTCCAACTTAGTTCTGAATGAAACAAAACCTTTGACCACTGAACAAAAATATTCTGCTATGTCAACCAGCTGTACTGTCACATTTAACAGACTGACAGATACGTTTTTTGTTTTATGATTAGATTTTCTCAAGAGAGCTGCTGTAGGTCACATTCCTCTAACAACCTGTCACGCTTGGAGGAAGTTTGTCCCACATTAGCGTTTATTTCCCACAGCATGTGTTCGGGTTCCATTCACAGTCACAGCTGTTTTGTTTTTCCATTAACTCAGATATTTTAACCTGTTGGATGGTGTTTCTTTCTAAAATAAACTGTTGTTTGCTGCCTTTGTTGGGCTGTCTGGTGAGATTAGATCATATTTATTGTACTGGTATAAACTTTACATGTTCTGTGACATGATAACCGTATTAATTAACAATATGACTGAATGAATTTTGCATTTCCAAACGAATTCACTGTCATAATCAAATCTTCATTTTCTGCCTGTTTTTGTGGTCGGTCATTGTTTATGTTTGCTTGTATTACATAACTGAATGTGTTTTACTGATGCAAAATATTCAAACACGAACACAAACATTTCAAAGGCACTTCAGATGATAAAAAATCAGCTGAAGAGTTGAATGCTTCTCACTAGTTTTTCATAAACGCTGCTGATGGTTGTGGAAAATTATTTGACATCAGTAGGCGACAGACTGATTTACAGTCAGAACATTTCGGTGAATGAGACAAAACTCAATGGAAAATACAGTTTATAAAAACAGATCATTTCACAGAACATTCAGTCATGAGTTTTCTTTCATTCTCAGAGATCTGATGTTTGACCTCATGAGTCCATCAGAAGGTTTAAAATACACCGAGCGTGATTACATGAACCCTTATACAATATTTAGTTTGAAACACATGGCAGAAATCTCTCGTCAGGTAGCACACAGGTTTGCAAAGAACACAAACCGCACACTTCGTTTCCTGGATCTTATCTGCTGTCATATATTAACAGTTATATGAGTAGTCCATGTGGTTTCTGCAGGGGTTCTTCATAGACCTTCTACAGTATGTTAAACTGAACACATGCATGTTAAACTAAATACGGACACAGCAGAAAGTTATTATGGGATTGTTTTGGATCCTGGCTTCAATAACCACACACACTAATATTACTAATATTCTGCCTTTGCCAATTTACTGTGGTGATCACTGTGCTCAGCTGTACTTTTCAGACAGTTTTCTTTCACAGTAATAAGCAGCACTAAGTGAAAGCACAATATAGATATTTCATATCTATATATTTATATAGATATTTCATATAATAATAGATATTCGGCCTGTTTTCTGTCTGATGATTTCATTTTTTTGTAACATCTGGTTCTTTAAAAGTAACATTTTAACAGATCAAAGACAAATTGTTCTGTTTGACCTGCTGGGTTTTTATGGTTGTTTTAAATGTTAATATATTTATTGCATGTTATTGATATTTTTTGGGTTTCTCATGCTGAACTCATCATTTCTCATCACAGACTTCATCAGATCATTCTGCAATGTTCTGATCATTTTACAATGTTGCATTTCTTTAAAGCAGCTTTACATATAATGAAAAATAAAACAGAAAACTGAAAAATTGTCAGGCACAGAAAACAGAACACATGGTATTATTCAAAAACAAAGAAAACAAAATGTCTACTGTTAAATGTTAAAAGTTTCTGAAATGGAGGACTTCGACTGAATAATGAAGAGAAATTAGTCAATCAGAGCCCAGTGTAGATGGACACTACTTCAATATTGTTTAAAATCATCTCAGGGTGACGCCTCAAGAAACTGAGAGATAAAATGACAAGAACATTTCTGCAAATTCTAGACAAAGTCTGACTACACTGACGATGATCAAATATAACAGTCTTGATTTATTCTGGGTGTTTGTAGTTACATCATTTTCATATAGATCCATTCAATGGTTCCTCTCAAAAGTGGAAGGAAATATTTCAGTCCCGCTACATTTTAACAGTATGTATGTGACTGTGTCAGTGTTACAGCTGGAGCTTCATGAATGAAACTGTGTTCATTGTTTTTGTTAATTCACTTAGAATATTTTTCTGTCAAACACTGAAACAGGCACACAATGAAATGACATTTATTATCATGTTTCTGTTATTCGACTTGAACTAGAAAAACGACCTCAGATCAGTGTGTGTATCTGAGTTCAGTGGAGCGTCTCTTGCGCTTTGATGCTCCTGCAGCAGAAACAGATCGAGGCTCTCCACCGCCGCGCTTCACCTGATTCAGGCGTGTGTTTGTGGCCTGTTTGTTCTTCCACTGAGCAGGCACTGACGTTTGTTCAGTCTGTGTTCATTTCTGCTTCATGCTCTCTGTCGTTTCTCAGAGGCCTCGACCTTCATGTATGACCCCCGCTACTGTTACACGCTCGACGCCTTTCTGCTCGTCTACGTCATCATCGTCACGGCGTTCTTCGTGCGCGAGCGGGTGAGTTTCTCAACACAAACCGTGAACGTTTCTTCATTTCCTGCTTTTATCCAAAGCGACTCACGACACGTTTGAGCTCCACAACCCATCAGCATGACGGAACAGCTCTCTGATGACACAATAATAAATAGATCTGTGTGAACAAGTGATGTTGTATTTTTACGTCTAATCATGAACTAACAGTCTACAAACTCATGAATTATTTGCACATTCATTTGTCAAACCGAATAAATTCTTAAAGTATCACACGGGTCATTTAGAAAGTCTTTTATACATTTTGGTATTATAACACACAGCAGGGATTCTGTGTCATACAATCAGCAGATTGATCACTGAATGTGTCCAGCAGTTCACTGAGATCTGTTGATCTGTCTCTGTTGTTTTCTTCTGCAGTTCATCATAAAGAAAGTTAAAGCTGAAGAATCTCCGTACCAGGTAAACACACACACACACACTGATGAATAAATCGTCTCTGATATTAATATTAAACATGTTTGATCTCTTTCAGGAGATCACTAAGAGCACACGGCAGGAGTATGACGTCACGAATCAGAGGCGCACTGAAGAAGGCCGAGGGGTGAGCGACAAAATCATTTTGTTGAAATGATGAAAGCAACAATGAAATCTGAACACACTTCATCACTTGTTTTGATCACTTGTTTTATACTAACATACTTTGTGACATTGTGTTAAACTAAGTCTGTGATGTTTGAACAGGGTCGGAGGCGAGGAGATGATGCTTACATGGTAAAAAAACTTCATAACACTGCTGAAATAACTTTAAAGATATATGATATATGTCAGGATTAGATTTTCTTACAAATGTGATCTCAACTACAAGAGGTGAGCTATATCCCTAAATAGAAACCGCTGATGTCACTTCCTGTCTGCCAGAGTTTTATGGGATGAGAAAATCATTCAGTCAGAGCTGCATGTGATGTGATGGACATTAAAGTTAATAAATACACATGTACTTATGTACAATGTACATAAAAATAATGAAATATCAACATAAGACTCCAGTTTTTGATCTATAGGAAGTGTTGGGTTTTGCATTTAATCATTCATTTTATAATAATTAATCATAGTAATAATTTATGATGCTTTATGTGTATTAACTGAAAATAATGTGACTCAGCCTCTACAGAGGAAAACAGATGATACATACCGTGAGATTGAAGCCAAACCCGACGTAAGTGACTGAACCTTCATCATCACTGTTTATTTGAACAGCAGAAATGATTTCTGACGCTCTTTGATCCTCATGTGATTTTTCACAGCGTCGCCGTGGTGAGCAGCTCTATCAGGTGAGAGATGTTTAACATCACATGAGTGATGTTCAGATCCACAAGACCATCAATACTGTTACATCCAAACATAATGATAAACACTCTTCTGTAAGAATTCAAACTGGCTGTCCTCTTCATCTGCTTCATCACAGACGATCTTACTGTTGACAGCTGACACACAAAATGCTGTTTTTCCGCTGTTGTTAAAGACCTACATAAAATAATGGGCAATTATCTCAAATCTTCAAAAATGTCCATAATTTGAGTTATACAGATGATGTCTGTGACAGAAATGATACACACAAATTTTTTTCAAAAACTACAAAACTCATTAGAACCTGTGATGCTTTTTAACTTGATGATGTGTAGTACTTTTTAAAATCTCATTCACACACAAAGTTAAAATTCTGTTTGTGTTTAGAACTAGTGATCGCTGGTTAATTTCAGTCTCAATATTATTTTCAAAACTAACAACATTAAAATTTAAACTTTGTCTCAAAAGTGTAATATTAAGAGCATTGATAAGAATGATTAAACAGCACAAAGACAGACTCTCACCCCTCTGTCTGCCTGCCTATCTGTCTGTTTCTCTGTCTGTCTGTTCATCCATCTATCTTTCTCTCTCTCTCTCTCTCTCTCTCTCTCTCTCTCTCTCTCTCTCTGTTTGTCTGCAGGGTTTGCGCGCCGGGACTAAAGACACATATGATTCTCTGCACATGCAGCCACTTCATTCAACACGTTAAACTCCCACAATCCCTCCGCACGATCAATACAGTCAATGTGCTTCACAGCTACGTTTTTTCTGTGTCAGCTATATTTTTATTTTTCTGTTAGGTTCTGTTTAATTTTTTGTTTCTGTGAGATGTTGATTGATATTCAGTGTTTTCACAGTTATTTGGTTGTTAATCTAATGCAAATTTTTCTATTCTCAATTGTGATTCTTAATTTTGCATAAGAATAGACAATAATGATATACATTTTATTACAGCAGTAAGAATTGTGATGGGAAATGTTTGTCATGAAAACAGTTTCATTTTAATGGTGTTTTTGCACTTCATGTGAAATGTCACAGTGATCATCCGATTCAGACTTACAGATCTACACATCACAACACACAATTCCACATATACACACACACGTTTACTTATCTCTCTAAATAGGGGCATTCCACAGACTTCTGTTGTTTTTATACACAGCTAGTTATAAACAATATAATGTAATCCTAACCCACACTCCAACCCTAACAGAAAACGGTCTGCATTTTTACAATTTAAAAATAAACTACTAAATGTTTATAGCATTTTTACTAATAAGGACATCCCCAAAAGATATTTTGTGCGCACACACACTAGTGTGAACTCGCGACACTTCATAGTAAAATTGGGTAACTTTACAATAAGATTCAGATTGTTAACATTAATATGAATAATGAACAATACCTCTGCAGTATTTACTAGTCTTAGTTCATGTCAATAATACCCTAACCCTCCCCCAGACCTAACAGTTACAGAAACGTGCATGACATTAGATTTAAAAAAAAATGCAATCTGGCAGATTTATGAGCCTTTTATTAATGAAGATCAGTAAAACATCTCACGATAAAAATCATAACACCTTGTTATTGGGGATGTTTCACCCTCACAGATATAAATAAACCTGTACAAACATGCTGTATTAATGTTGTTGCTTAGGTTTTCACGCTTTTATAACCATTTTACTGTTATTTCTGTAGCATAATTCTGCTTTATTTAAACTGAGAATTTCTTTGTATTTTATGTGCTTGATAAGTTGTCTGTTTGGAGTTTTATTTTGTTATTAAAATAGTTTTCCTTACTGCATTCAACAGTTTTAAAATTAAAATAAATTAGATTTTTATGATTTTTGCCCAAAGAAGCTCAAAAACACAAAGAGTCTAAGAAACATTTAATGAAATATACAGCAAACTCTTTACATGACAAACAATAAAATGAACAACAAAAACAAACCAACCAATTTTTCAATGTGAAACTCTTGAAACAGTAACAACAGGATCTATGAGGTCAACAAATACTTATAAACAACAATTGTCAGATAATTTTTGTGAAGTTTTCACAAAACATTCTGAGTTTCACACAGAAGCAACAAAAACTGTAAAACTATTAGAAATCAGAAAATTCCACCACAGTAAGAACATATCAACGTGTACTAAAAAGCTCAGAGCATACAATCAAATATATTTATGATTTCAAGATACATATAAAACTATGAAGGGAAGGGCAGATGGGAATAAAATAGATTTTTGCTATTTTATATATTTACATTAGTTCCTGCTATATACTGTTCATGTGTGTATATGAGAAACGTTACACACACCACTTGGGCGTGTGATGTATGGGGTGATATGACAGACAGTGATGAAATCTTTGGTTTCTTTTGCATGATCATTTACTGATACTAAACAGGAAACATTGTACAGATGTGAACAAACAGAACAAACCCAACAGAAACAACGTCACGCTGAAGCACAACACAAATGATGAAACATTTGAAATTATCAATGTCTCTCCATATGAAACATGAAACAGGAGTGTAGATAAAAACACTCAAAAAACAGAAAGATTTTAAGTTCTAGGTTAAATTTGAACCATTAGAAAGCATCAAAACAGTCAAATGTAACAGCAAATGGGTTACAAAATTGGGTTAAATTAACAATAAAACATCTGATTGAAAAAGTTAGAGACAGAACACAGCAGTAGTAAGAATGCAGTAGTATTTTTATTTATTAAAGATCACTTGTGCCACAGGAAGCAGCGATACTATCAGTGCTGGAGGTATTTCTACAAACACACCGCGTTTCAATGACCATTAACATCACACACAGGCATCATATGCGGCTTTTCTGACCGCCAACAGTGGATGTGATGCGATGTGAATCTTACTTTGGTTAAAGCTTCTTTTGTGATGCTGTTCACTGGACAACAGCGATGATTCTTAAACCACAAAGTCTTTGGAGCTCAAAGCGCTGCACGTAACGGCCGCATTAAATGGCTGCATCAATGTTGTGACACAGCAACAGTCTGTAAAATATTTTTGGTTTGTGAAAAACTTCTGTGCACAAACTAAATCCATCAGTCAAACTTAAAGAACAAAAAAAAGAGTATAAAAGTTGTGAATCTTCTGTTTGGACAAACAGCAGATCAGAGAGAAACACGCTTAACACACAACAGAGCATGAGCAGAGCACAGGTCTCTTTGATTTAACACTAGAATGAATTCACCAGATTGAGGCCTGATATTACAGTCATGCGTTGTTTATTCATTTGAACTGCTTACACAGTGTGTCCTAACCAGCGGTCAGTCCGAAACACTCAGAACACACTTGTTGTTTAACATACATTCATGTAAAGCAGGATTTGGACCAATGAGATTCTACAGAGGGCGGAGTTTTACACCATCATTTTTGCATTAAGGTGTTGTGTTTGGTTAGGACACATAGTGACATTGAAACTTATGATCAAATGTAAGATTTCTGAAGATTTTAAATAATGCTTTAAAAATGACTTAAGTAAAAATAAAAGCAAAGAAATTTCAGCTCAGCATCCAGTATCACAGGAGATAGATGTCAAGAGATTTCACTGAGGTTTAATGTGCTGATGACATCAGACTATAAATACAAGAACTGTGATGAATTCAACTGAACGTGATTTCCATGAAGATAGACTCGG
Source organism: Chromobotia macracanthus (assembly GCA_036877525.1). NCBI lineage: Eukaryota > Metazoa > Chordata > Actinopteri > Cypriniformes > Botiidae > Chromobotia > Chromobotia macracanthus. Next base: position 170,963 of record JAZGTH010000088.1, on the reverse strand, counting down.
TGTTCAAAGTTTGACAGATTAAGAGACAATTGTTCTACAAATTTTAAAGCCTTCTAACCGTATCAATGTCATGTCAGAGTATTAGTTTTTCATTATAAGTAATATAATTTCTTGAAAAACCAAAACAAGATGTTTTGCAGTAACTTTTCTCAGACTACACAACATAAAATATCTGAAATGCATTGGCTTATAAACTTGAAATCACCTACAATCTGCCCTTAAATAAAAACAACAGATCACAGAAAGTCACCTTTTAACAATCTCTGAAGAACTTCCTGTCAGCAAAGAGAATCTCACATTTTTGATTAATTTAGACATTTATCTTAGGAAACAGATTTAAGTAATTAAGTTCATCTTCAAGGTTTGCACAGTGTGTAATAATCACATGATGCGACTGAACTCAGCGGGAAGTTGAAGAACTACATATGTCTGAATGTTTTTGGTAATAGCAACAAGATTAAATAAAGCCTAAGATTAAAAAAATCACCACGTCTACTGGGCCTTTGAGGCCACAGCAATGCGTTTCGCCAGCACGGTCGTCGTGGCAACAGAGCTCTGCTGCACATCATTGGTCACCTGTAGGTTGAGACCCCCACTTCCAGCTCCTCCCGCAGACAGCAGATTGGTGGGCAGCAGCGAGAGGCCAGTCGGGTTGAGAAAGAGGGGCGTGGTCACTAGGCTGGGCGCAGCATTTTCTGCACTGGTGTTGGTGAAGAGCAGGCTGGTGTTTCCATCAATGGAAGTGATAGGCAGAGCAGCTCCAGACGCAAGAGCTGCAATGCAATTAATGCAACCCATGTCAGAACATTTAAATTCAAGTGTAAGGTACCTTAACCTCATGCCTAAATGCATCAAAACACAGACAGATGGTTACTTACCCTGAAAAGTGGCCAGTGTGTTACTGTTCATTAACGCTGGACTCAAAGTATTGCCAAGAGCAGGAGCCAAACTCAACAGAGCTCCACTGAACACAGATAAATCTGAATTAACATCTGATGATCATAAACACCACTCAACACAAACACCTCACACACTCACCCTTGTGTCAGTTGGGAGGGGGTTATGATTGCTGGGTTCAAACCAGCAGCTGCCACGGATGCCAGATTAGCACCTCCCAGTCCTGCTCCTGTCACCACTAGCTGGCCCGCCTCCTGCGTGACTGACATTGTAGTGGAACCCACCTGCGCGGCAGCAGCCACTTCCCGTTTTGAAGCTGTGGTGGACGGGGTTGGGGACGGTGATGTCACCACGGGATCAGACGTGGTCAGAGTAGGCACCATGGAGATGACAGAGGCTGCATTAGACATCACATGACCCAGAGCTGCACCTTCATAAATGAAACAGAAACGACATGACACACACAGACCAATGAGAGTGACTTACACACAAACAGACTGAAACTGACCGGTGAGTGTGAGGTTCGGGGCACTGCGGGTGTTCAGAGAAACTGTCAATGTGTTTGTATCACTGGACACCTGCAGAGAAACACACACATAAACACTCACAAACACTCTGAATTATAGTCTCATGTCCAACAGTGTTGAGCTGCGTGTTAATGGAATGCTGTATTCATCACACATCCTATGTTCACCGCTTATTCAAAACATATTCTTGCATCTAAACTGTGTTTTAATTGGTGCACGCAAACAGGGGTAGTGGTGTGTGTTGTACTGCGGGGGTAATTGTTATACAAGGGCGGGTGTATGTATATGGATTATGTCTGTAGCAGCGAGAAAATTAGTTTGCTAGTAAATGTGTTTGGTTGTGCAGTATTTTTTAGGTGAAATTAGTGTTGTCAAAAAGTGCAATTTATAAAACAATAAAACGCATCAAGATAGGCATTTCAAAAGTAATTAAGTGTTGTGAACAATAAAGACTGTACAACCTAGGAAAACTACCTCAAACTGATGAATAAACTGTTGAGCAGTGCACAGTGCAAACCGATAAAATGTGTATGTTATACTGGGTGCACGCAGTGTGCATGTGCATGTGTGTTTTATACCTTTGGGATGGGGAGTGTGTGCGTGCATGTGTGTTATACGGCGTGCGTGTGTGTTATACGGCGTGCGTGTGTGTTATACGGCATGCGTGTGTGTTATACCATGCGTGTGGAGCTGCTGTAGATTGTATTGATGGGCGTGACAGGTGAGCTGCTGCTAGGTGGATTGATTCTCTTCTCCTTCTGTCTGCGATTACAGAACCAAACACGCACAACCTCCTTCTCCATGTTCAGCTGATCAGCGATCAGTGTTATCTCCTCTGAGGACGGCTTCTGGCTCTGCTGCAGAGAGAAACAGAGACGCCTTCACTGCACTGGACTCTCACTGCAGCAGGACTCATTGAAGAAAAACGTTGAAGGGCTGGCTAACTGTGCAGCATTTGTGTCAGTAAATGTATGTGGAGAGCTTGTGCTGCCCTCTAGTGGTGCAGAGTAGCACTGCTGACCTCCAGAAAGCTCTTCTCCAGTGCCAGACGGATGCTGGTCTCAATGCTGGTGCGTTTCTTTCGCCGTCGGTTCAGACTCTCACAGACACCAGGAAACATCTCGCTGGGACTCGAGACCACACAGTCAGATGACATGTTCTCTGCAGACCACATCAAAACAGCAGATGAAAGGAAGCAAGGGCTACAACCCGTTTAAAACAGCCACTCTGTCTGGTGATGCTAGTGAAGCAGAGATGACACTTCAGGTCAGAATTATTTAACAGCTCATCCAACAATCAGACTGTCACTTAAAGCTGACACAATGTAATCAGTCATGTGAAGATTAACAAAGGAACATACAGAAGTGCAGACAGTGTTCAGATCTGCCATGCATCAGTGTAGACTGAATGAGTGTCAGACAGGTGGACAATGTTCTTCTGGAGCTGAACAGTGTGTTCAGACACAAACCTGCATCATTCAGCCATTTCTCCAGCAGAGGTTTGAGCTTGCACATGTTCTTGAAGCTCAAGTTCAAGGCCTCAAACCTGGAAATGGTGGTCTGACTGAAGTCGTTGCCATAGAGTTTTCCCATCGCCAATCCCACGTCACCCTGAGCCACAGACAGATCAGAGACGATGGCTTTAACACTTCAACTCAAAATCTACTGTAAATCAGGGCACATCAGACAGTAACGTCTTGGTTTTACCTGAGTGAAGCCAAGCTTTATACGTCTCTGTTTAAAGTTCTTTGCAAACTGCTCCAGCTCCTCCAGATCGCTGGCCTCCTCCACACATGGGGCGTCCATGCATTTTGGGGTGGGCACTGAGGGGGTCGGCATGGACGCGATCTTTCTTCTTGGTGCTCCTGCCTGGAAGTTTAAAGAAAAAAGTGATGCGTGAGTTAACATGGTGAAACTTCAGAGACACTGTCAACCTCGACCTTCTCAATCACCCAGAATCAGAACAACTGCATCATCATCTTCACAGACGCAGTAACTTCCTCAGAAAGAGTTCCTGAACTAAACAGACCAGCTGTCAGATAAGTTACAGCATTACAGACACAAGACTTTTACTGTTAATAACAACACTCTTCACATGAAGCTTTGTGACCAAATCAAATATTGTCCATCAATTTAAGACAATAACTTTAGTGTATAAGTCCAGTTTGTCGCACAGTTCAGATGTACAAGTCGTTTTATGTGAGCTCTCCTTGTCAGGCTGTTACATCAGAATTAGTGTTATGAAGTTAATGTTCTTCTTAAAAATTAGTTCTTAAACACAATCTTTTGTGTTCGAGTAAAAATCACAGTGGCATATTTCATCACAGCATGCGGTAGAGTGGGGCTTTCTCTCACTTCACATCAATCTGTGTGAAAACAGGACTGATCATGTGACCTGTGTGGTGAGCACAGTGCTGGTCTGCACAGGCTGGACATTCGCTTGGCTTTGAGGTAGAGTCGAAAAATTAGGAGTCTGCAGCAGACCTGAGATCAGGACAGAGAGAGAGTCAGACCAGCGGAAGAACACACAGTACAAACACATGCGTCTCAGCGAGGGTCGTACCACTTTGGCCCTGAGGAGACGGTGAGATGATGAACTGTGGCTGGATTTGTGGTGTGATGGAGTGACCCGGAGAAACCAAAACAAACTGCTGCAGGTTCAAACCCTGCGGCTGCAGGAGAAACACAAACACTGCATGTTTATCATCATTGATCCTGCAGTGTGTTTGGGCTCAATGTGTGTGTTTTTAGCTTCATTTACATTTGCATCATCAATTTACTGTATAAATCTAATAATGAAACACTGAGACACAGAGATGCAATAATAATAATATTATTATTATTATTAAATGTCTCTGTGGTCTAACAGAAAAAAAGTAAATTAATCTGATTGGACGGGAGAGATGTCAGTCACTTACAGATGCAATCTGAATAGGCTGGGAGAGGGTTATAGGTGTGGCCGCAGAGGCAGAGATATTTGCTCCAGTGGTGCTGTTCTGCTGACCTGCAGACTGCTGCACGGCTGCGGCGAGGAGCTGTGTCTGCTGCAACAACAACTGTGCTGGTGTCAGATTCAGCTACACACACACATATATATTACTGTACTGTGATTTCTACACAGACATCAGTTCATTTCATGAGACATAAACAGACACAGCAGGTGTTTTTAACTCTCGTGAGGCATCTTCTAACACAGCATTATAACATTAAAACACCTCCTGAGCAATGTGAAGCAACTGAGATATCCGCCTCTCGCTCGCTCGCTCGCTCCCTCCCTCCCCACAACAAACTGCTCCTGAATGCTCTCTGTAACTCTAGCACTGCTCGTTAACTAAAATCTCCATTAAGCAGCACATATAAATTCTGCATAGATTTGCATGTTAAATGCCACCTGTTTTTGAGTGACAGAGGCACTGTTTAATTAACATGCCGCACTGATCTGTAGCGTGTCTCTAGACAATAAACACCAGGATAACTGTATTTTTCTCGCAGGTGAGTTCAGCGTCACCGTGTGAACACCACTGCAGTAGGTTTAACAGTAACGTGACAGTACTATACTATTGTAAGCATATGTTATTAGCATGTACCTGTTGGAGCAACGCTTGCGACTGCATGTTGCTGACTGCACTTGTTGCCTGTCCGTTTGGTTTCTGAGTGGCTAAATCATTTGTTTGAGCTGCTGCAGAGACAAACCAACAAGAGTTAATTAAATGCAAGACAAAACAAGTAAAATAAAAACACTGAAACAGTGTATTATTTACCTTGAACTCCATGTGTGCTGCTCTCCATTGTGCTTTTACTTAATTCTGCTGGGAAATATAAAACAACGCGTTTTAATCTTCACTCTCAAAATGTTGCCAACATCAGTTCAATTGTGGTTTTAAAGCTTTGAGCCCAAGTACGTCCTTCTACATCCTCACAGAAGTAAATGTCCCAAACATTCAGAACTACATCAGAATAAACTGATGAGCGGGTTAACCCTAAACTTGAAGACCAAAACCAGCAAAAGCACAACTTTCCTACATTCATCATTATAGCATCGGAAACTCTCTCCAGTTTTCTTATAGCACACTTACAACCATTGCAAGATAGTCTGCATGCTGATAATTTAAATAACATTCCACCAAATCCACTAAATGTTTCAAGAAATCTGTCTGAAGTTATGAAGACATTTAAAATGGCTGAATTACAGATCTGAGTTATTTTTCAGTTAATCTTACCTGAATCCATAAGTGCTCGCTTGACCAAAACCTCACCTGAAGTTCCACTAACTTTAGATTCTGGGTACAATATCTTATGATCTGAGCTAAAGATTGTTGAGCAGTGACACCAGTGAAACCTAACCAGAATCAGCGCAGGTGACTGTTCCCGCGCTCCACACGATTCTAACAGCGAGCATGAGGAAAAGTTGTTTCTTCAGCAGCGAGCAAAATAGACTACAGCTGAAATGTAGCATCCATAATGAAGCTAATCTGCATGCAGCTGATTAAAGCTACATGCAAATCTTCACTCCAGCACTTATTAGAAGAACAGAGCTTTGAAGTTGCCCAATTCATTTCACACAGACCTCTGAAAGCTTTCTGCATAATTCAAAATGTTCATAAATATTTATCAGCTCATTAGCATATTAATTGGATTGCTTTAAGGACAGAGGATACAGTATAACAGCAGCAAGAGTGTGGGAGACAAGACCAACTACCAACAGTGTGTGACTGGTTAAAATATTCTAGGGGTGGGGGTTGCGTGTGATGGGGGTTACTATGAAAGAATGTGTTGGCTAATGACTGATGCCACCAAGACCAGCTCAAATATAAACACCCTAAAATTTACCAAGCAAAGTCTCACCATACCAACTTATAACACGACCATACTGGAACAAACATGATCTTATATTGTTTATTCAATAGTCTGAGAGAAAACATTGAATCATTTGAAAATTTCTTTCAGTGAGGCAACAGTAACCCCTGCCACATGACTGTTGAAGAGAGATCACTGACTCAGTGATCAGACTTAAGATTTACCTGCTTCATCCCACAGACTGAAGGGCCAGCAAACAAGCACTGAAAGAATGCCCTACCAACTCCATAGTAACACCCTGGAACGCTTTAGCAACTGCATAGCATTACCCTTGAAACTTCCTCAGAGTTGCAGCTTTGAGGTTTCACAATAGCAAGCACAACTCACAGAAAATGTAAAAATTAAAATGTAAAACATTGTTCAACAGTCAGCTGATACAAGACTAAGCTCAGAAGAGGGACATCTGGCTCTGATTCTTCTGTTGGGGTTCATGGATGTCACACTGTGTTTATCAGCATTTCACAGCAGTGTGAGTGATAAGGGTCACCCAATAAACTCCTGATGAACACTGGTCAAAGACTCACACATGCATTTAATGTGCTTCTACAAGTCACTGAGTCCACTGATCTGAGATCAGCTGCTCTCTTACGATAAGACAAAGAAACAAACTCCTCAACTCATAGAGTTGCTATGACAACAATGAGAGCGAGCGAGAGAGAGAGCGAGAGAGACAAACAGAGAGATCTTTGAAATTGAATTTAAATTTATCTTTGAAACGCAAAAGAAAAGCAACAAGGGAAACATGATTTACATATGGCAGCTCTTGCGAGGCTTCAGAAAGCTAACTGACACAATATATTATGCAAATGTTTTAATTAATAGAATTTTAAATAAGCAATTAAATGGCCTTTTAAACAATTGAACACAGCACTGCATAATTTAAAACAGATAAGTGGCATAAAGCAGAAGACAGTACAACATTTGCTAATCATATGCTCAGTTCAGTAGAGCGAGTTTGGGTTACTCTAGTGTCACTGAATGACCAACAACTCTGATACAAACAACGGTACTGAACGATCACCATATTCAAGCAAACCAGCCTGTAATATGTCGGGTTATTAATATTAACACTCCAGGTTTTCTGACTGCTGGCAGACGCTCCCATCCAAATTAACTCAATGTGTTTAGTACGAGAAACTCCTCTTTTATCATTTGGGACACAGTTCATTGAAGTATTACTCCATGTAACAAAGTACAAATTAGTTTATGTACTTGTAATACACAAACACTTTCTTTAAACCAAAGTTTGTAATGTTGTGATTCAGAATTCTGTGTGAAAATCTCTGGAGAAAACAGTGAGGTGACACTTTGAGCGAGCCACACAGAAAACTTTAATTGGACCAATTGTAACTATACATAGACAAAAGGTACAAAACCTCACGTTTCTTGTCTAAAGTAAATATTTCGGACATATACAAGAGAAACGGATTAAAAAGCTAATTCTCCACAGCAGTGGCGTTCACTCAACATCTGAAACTCGCGAGATTAATTATTCATTAACGCGCATCTGTACTGATGAATATTCATGAGTATCTGTTTAATTCGCGCGATACATAAACAATGTGACTGACGCTTAAATGACGGACCGGGACGAAAAGCGTTTAGGCGAGATCTTATGCAAATCACATTTTTACTAATCTAGTTCCTTCACAACCCTCTTACACTAAAATATTCCACGAATTATAATGAGTTTGAGGGAAAAAAACCTTTACGTGTTCCTGCAGCTCAACTAGTGCAGTATTGCGTTAGCGGCGCGAGGGCTGCGTGTTTAATTCCCAAGCAGCACAACGTACACGTGACTGTGACGCATGTCACACGCGTACATGTGGAAACAAACGTGCTGCCACTCTGGGGGTATGTTGATTGCCCCGGGGGCAAACAGTTGAGTCGGGGAGTGAGGCTCAAGCTTTGTTTTTAGTAGACCGCAGCAAAGACTGAAGTAATATATGGAATATATATAATATTAATACTCACTATTCCGTGCGCGTGGACGCCGAACAAATACATGAATATGCAAACGAAGGCCGCCGATTTGTCTCGCGCGCAGCCACACACACACACCACTTCACAAACACACACACCACTTCACAAACACACACACACACACACACACACCACTTCACAAACACACACACACCACTTCACAAACATCACACACACCACACACACCACTTCACAAACAC